>JAUIMM010000047.1:0-350000 GCA_031769625.1 Taudactylus pleione | reverse complement strand
GCATATTGGTGCATATTGTAACAAGGCGAAAAGGATCCACATTGTTGGTGTGTGTATACTAACTAAAAGTACAATGGAAACCAAGAAAAAACAGTATAACAATAAATATAAAGAAACAATAAATAAACAATCAGCGGTAATACAAAACACACAGTGAGACTACCAAAAACATAAGGGTTGTCATAAAAAACAACTCAATGACAAACCCTCATTCAGTCCGTGTGGGGTAATAGTATTAAGTCAACTGGGCAGCACAGAGGGTGTAATGGTTAGCGTTACTGCCTCACAGCACTGAGGTCATGGGTTCGATTCCCACCATGGCCCTACCTGTGTGGAGTTTGTATATTCTCCCTGTGCTTGCATGGGTTTCCTCTGGCTACTCTGGTTTCCTCCCACACTCCAAAAATATACTGGTAGGTTAATTGGCTCCCAACACAAATTACCCCTAGTGTGTATGTGTGTGCGTGTACATGTGGTAGGGAATATAGATTGTAAGCTCCACTGGGGCAGGGACTGATGCGAATGTCCAGATCTTCTCTGTAAAGCGCTGCGGAATATGTGTGCGCTATATAAATAACTGGTAATAATAATAATAATAACTAATCCATAAAAACTCGCGTTGTAATAACAGTTTATTGCG
Organism: Taudactylus pleione; assembly: GCA_031769625.1. Taxonomy (NCBI): domain Eukaryota; kingdom Metazoa; phylum Chordata; class Amphibia; order Anura; family Myobatrachidae; genus Taudactylus; species Taudactylus pleione. Next base: position 349,360 of record JAUIMM010000047.1, on the reverse strand, counting down.
GTCTCCTCCCCTCCTCAGTGGAGCAATTTGGTCAATAGGAAAAAATAAGAAAATCTCTCATGGTATGACCATGTGCTGCAAAATGTCTCGCCACTGGAGGCGTATTGGCATCAACCACCCGTAAAGCCTTCTTAATAGAGGGCCGATGTAACGCAATTCTCTCTTTCAGAAGTCTAATGGTTTTTCCAACATAGAGCAATAGACAAGGGCATTTGATGAGATAGATAATGAAACAGCTGTCGCAGTTCAAATGGTATCCAATATCATATGAAATGTTAGTACTCGGATTCGTGAACTGTGCTCCAGTCTGGAGAAATGGGCAATTCACACAACCATGACATTTTTCCGTTGCAACCATGTATTAAACTTATTAGCTCCATTTTCAGTTTTGGCCACTATATCTCTAATATTGCTGCTCCTTTTATATTAGAATAAAGGTTTTTCTTTACAGAGATGTGCTGTGGTGTCATCAGACTGAATGATGTGCCAATGCTGCATCACAGCTTCTCATATATGCTTAGATGCAATAGACTAAGTAGATGTAAACACCAGATGTGAGATCTGATCACTATGATTACTACTAACCAGTGCTTCGTCCTGCGTAAGAGTTGAGCAGTATGTTATAGCCTCTTGAATCTCCTTCTCAGGATAGCCCCTGTCAATAAACCTCTTGCCCATCTGGTGTAACGTCAAAGGAAATTCATTAATATCAGAGGTAATGCGCACAACTCTCAATAGCTCTGACAAAGGGAGTCCATGCTTAAGTGGTAGAGGATGGAAACTGTCCGCTTGTAGCAGTGTATTTTTATCTGTAGATTTCCTATATAGTCTAGTCGACAAAATATCACCAGATTTATAAACACAAGCATCTAAATAACTAATGGTGGTCTCACTGAAAGATAAAGTGAATCTGATACTGGTATCGAGTGCATTGAGAAAATCAATGAACTTAGTCAGGAGACTCACGCTGCCAGTCCACACCAAGAAGAGATCATCAATATAACGCACATAAAAGTGTATATATTGAGAAAATGTCTCATCAGCAAATATATGTTGATTCTCATACATATGCATATGCAGATTAGCGAATGCTGGGGCCATATTAGACCCCATAGCAGTTCCCTTTAACTGCAGAAAAAAGGAATTCTCAAACAGAAAGTAGTTCTTGCGTAGAACTATTTCCATAAGCAATAATAGGAATTCAATATTGGGACCTCCATAATGCGGACTGCCAGTAATGAGACCCCTCACTGCATCCAAACCATCTCTATGCCCAATGTTGGTATACAGACTAGTAATATCGAGAGTTACCAGTAAACTGGAGTCAGGGAGCGAAATCTGTGGTATCCCTAATATAATAATGAGTATGTTGTACCACTGGTTGAAGCCAGAAGTCGATGTATTGCGACAAGGGCTGACATAAAGATCCACAGGATGAAATTATTGGCCTACCTGGAGGCATAACAAGGGTCTTATGCACCTTGGGCAGTACATAAATAAAAGGTGTCTTAGGATGCATCTACGTAAGGAAATGAGCAGTAGGTTCATCAATGTAATTATTGGAGAGACCAAGTGTAATCACTGCATCAATCTCTTTCTTATAAACATACGTAGGATCATAGGTAAGCATTTTGTAACAATTAGTGTCAGTCAGCTGCCGCATGATTTCTGACACATAATCATCTCTATTCAACAATACAATACCGCCCCCCTTATCGGAGGGGTGAATCAAAATGTCAGAATTATCCCTAAGAGCCAAGTTCTCTTCCTTAGAGAGATTGCAATAAGAAACCCTTTGATTGTCAATAAAAGACAAGGTGTCACATTTCATATATATATATATATATACTCGTATGTATGTAATAAAATGTATTATCAAAAATATTAAGTCCAATGATGGTTTCAATGATACGTTTAAAAAATTTTTTTTTTTTCAAAAACAACAATGTGAACCATGCCGGAGGAGAGCCGCACTCAAAATATCCACCTCTCCTGCCCAACCCCTTTCCCCTAGCCACTCCCTCTCCCCTGCCCAACCTCCTTCCCTTAGCCACTCCCTCTCCCCTGCCCAACCTCCTTCCCCTAGCCACTCCCTCTCCCCTGCCCAACCTCCTTCCCCTAGCCACTCCCTCTCCCCTGCCCAACCTCCTTTCCCTGGACACTCTCTCCCCTGCCCAACCTCCTTCCCAAAGCCACTCCCTCTCTCCTGCCTAACCTCCATTTTCTAGCCACTCCATCTCCACTGCCCAGTGCAGTCCAGAAATCTTTCCCATATACTCCATTTAATGTGCTTTATTGCACTTTTGAGGGAAAAGAGACGCCCTCATTCTGGATTAGCACCCTTCCTTATTGGTTTAAAAGCATGGAGTATGGTAATGTATATGCACACTGTATTAGGCACAATTCTAGGTAAGTCCTACAAGTTATATACTGTAGTGCAACTTTGGTTCATTTTTGGGGCGTGGGTCCCCCTGGATTGCATTGGCCGATCTGTCTCAGGGCATCGCATTATAACACATTTTCCTTTATTACACATTTTAACCCTTCACTGTGTGTTTAATATATATGTATTTCACTTTTTTATTTTCATTCTTTATATGCAGCTGCAGCTGCTCCTAACTATCTCTTTACACTGCACTTTTCTTACTATGGTGGTGCCCTGGGGCAGCTTGACTGGGCCAGTTTTGGGGGATCCTGCGCTCTGGATTTGAACCCTAGTATGTTAGGGACCTACCCGAAAGAGGTTACCTGGATATGGTGGGTAGGCCCATAACCTTGGCCATGATTATGCTAAAAACCTCTATTGATTGCAAAATTTTATTGCATTTATATATATTATTAATAATTTGGAGTTGTGCACCTGAGATTTGTCTGTTTCTGTGCCTGCAATTAGTCTCATCAGGTAGCACCTCCCATTATATATATAGTCAGGTTGTGCAGTCCAGAAATCTTTCCCATATACTCCATTTAATGTGCTTTATTGCACTTTTGAGGGAAAAGAGACGCCCTCATTCTGGATTAGCACCCTTCCTTATTGGTTTCAAAGCATGGAGTTTGGTAATGTATATGCACACTGTATTAGGCACAATTCTAGGTAAGTCCTACAAGTTATATACTGTAGTGCAACTTTGGTTCATTTTTGGGGCGTGGGTCCCCCTGGATTGCATTGGCCGATCTGTCTCAGGGCATCGCATTATAACACATTTTCCTTTATTACACATTTTAACCCTTCACTGTGTGTTTAATATATATATATTTCACTTTTTTATTTTCATTCTTTATATGCAGCTGCAGCTGCTCCTAACTATCTCTTTACACTGCACTTTTCTTACTATGGTGGTGCCCTGGGGCAGCTTGGCTGGGCCAGTTTTGGGGGGTCCTGCGCTCTGGATTTGAACCCTAGTATGTTAGGGACCTACCCGAAAGAGGTTACCTGGATATGGTGGGTAGGCCCATAACCTTGGCCATGATTATGCTAAAAACCTCTATTGATTGCAAAATTTTATTGCATTTATATATGTTATTAATAATTTGGAGTTGTGCACCTGAGATTTGTCTGTTTCTGTGCCTGCAATTAGTCTCATCAGGTAGCACCTCCCATTATATATATAGTCAGGTTGTGCATTCCAGAAATCTTTCCCACATCTCCACTGCCCAACCTCCTTCCCCTAGCCACTCCCTCTCGGTGCCCAACCTCCTTCCCCTAGCCACTCCCTCTCCCCTGCCCAACCTCCTTCCCCTAGCCACTCCCTCTCCCCTGCCTAAACTCCTACCCCTTTGTCAGGCGACTCTAATTTTGCTGCCTCCTCAACACCACCACAGAGTGTCATTTGGGAGGAAGATGCTGAGCCAGGTAAATTAAAAAACATGAAAATATTTTTCGCTCAAGCAATTACTGTACATTGTAGCATGTATTTTGAAGATAAAGGCCTGGATTCAGAGATGGATGGATTTGCACTGCCGTACACAAGTCATCACACATTAATGTCCATTGGAACAATCACAATCATGTATTGCAATTGTTTATATTTTGGCCATTCTGCAGCCAAGCCTGAACACATTAGAGGCCAATAATCTGCTTCCATTGACACAGATCTCTTCCCTCCAGAAAATTGGAGGCAACATACCTCCTTTTTTGAGAATGGTGCCCAACCAGGCCCCTACACCATGCTTGATAATCATGCTGCAGGTTAGGTTGTTTGCAAGGGAAACGGCAGGACTCTGCACATGCACTTAATGTACGTTAATACATTTTGCATAACGTGTGTTATAACGTATCCTTGGATGAACATACATCTCTGAATCTGGACCTTAGTCTATAGTCAAACCATCATTTTATTCTGAGTGTCTCATTTATAATAAAGTTTCATTCCGTAACAAGAATTTATGAAAGTTGTGGTCTTTGATAATGGTACTCCAGATAATCTACAGCTGTCATCTGTTTGTTTACGCAACATTTATCTAACTCACCAAGTTGCATGCATGTATTGTTTGCATTGCTAAATAAAGTGTGGAAAACATACTGATTATTTTTTGGGGGAATTCCATTTCAGATGCAGAATATCACAGTAGTCAGTGGGATGCAGCAATGAGGGCTGAACTTTTGACACTTAAAAATGGCCTACAAAATCTGCTAGGGTCTGTGGACCGGCTATTGAATTTAATGGCTTAGTTTAAAAAAAAAAATTTTAGTTCACAAAAATTAAAATGTTGTTGATTTGCTTATACGATGTGTTGTGTAGTTATTATAATTTAGCTTTGTATAGACTATGAGTAAGTATCTATTGATTATGGGCCTTATAAAGCAAGGATGGCAATTGCAAAGCTGCACGCAGGCAGCTTTGCAATTGCGATCCTTCCTATTATGTAAATACAGCTGAAGGTGTATGATCACCATCGCAACCATTGGTAGATGGTCCAAATAGTGGACTTTGCTGGCCGGCCTGCAAGCCTAGGACACTGTGTTGATCAACGCAGATCCTGGCCTGTTCACTCCCGGAAAACAGGGCAGAAATGCACCCACAATGCCCCTTAACTGCCTCTGCCTGTTAATCAGGCAGAGGCATTCAAGGAATATTATGACAAAAAGGTGAAAGAGCGCTGCACACAAAAACATCAATCAGATATTCAATTTCTGATAAAGAATTTAATATACACTTAAAAAGGTGTCAAAAGTGCTCTAATACATAAACCTATTTATATATGTCTCATAGCAAAAATAGCAGAATAAAGCATATATATAGATCTAAGCACTGTACTGAATGTTACCATCACCTAAGGTAGGTAAACGAGACAACAATAATATACAATAATATTGTCACTTATGAAACTAGAGGAATATGTCTGTATGATTGGAAAATAGATGGAAAGGGCAATGTTTGTGAAAAATGTCCTGTTATACTGCGCTACTAAGTGTGGCAGGAAGTAGCGTGGCTATATTATAGCCTGAAACAAGTGTCCACATGAAGTTCACATACAAAGAGATATCACCTCCTCAGATGAATGGATCTGTGGGTGCTGTAAACAATAAGCTCTCTGGCACCACAGTGGGATCGCTGTTCCTACCAGCTGGATGGTAACCTTATCGGTCAGCTGCGTGATCCGTCTACCTCCAATGTAAGAAGCCGCACTGTATTAAAAGCATGGTGAGGCGGCTGGGTGTTTATTCAGTCAGAGGGGAAATCCAGCAGTGTAATAGCTGCGTAACTGGCACACTAGGTACAGCGGATTGACGAGCACATCAGTTGCTGTGAAAAGACTGGTTCAGAACCTTACCAATACAGGACCTGTGGTCAATTGCATTCTTTCATGGTTGCGATTGCGATCGCTATTCCATTGCGATCGCAACTGCTTATGGCATCACAAGCACTGCGTATGGTGAGTTTGTTTATTTCTCCATTGTAGTGCTGCTTTGCGATTGCAATGTGTGCGTAAGCAATTGCAGTTGCGATCCATAATGAATTAGGCCCTGAGTCATGGTAGAGGTGTCCATAATTGTAGGCAATTCTTTTAAGCCTGATCAGATGTTATAATGTTGTTTCACTCTGGTGCACTGATTTGACTCATCTTTATCACCACTGGATATCTTGGAAAAGGTTATTTTATTCCTGGCAGCAGCATTTGTAGGATAAACTGAAGCAGGAGACATTGTGTTATGCGCCACTTGAGCTGACAACTTGCTCGCAAGTAGCTCTTTACATCTCTTAAGATCTGTATCAGTTAGAAAGAAAGACATTACATATGAATTAAACCTAGGATCAAGCATCGTTGCCAAAATGTAGTGAACAACTCTCAAGATGTTGCAAACTCTTGAGTCCTGGTGAAGCAAATAAAGAACTTTATCTATAAGTCTTACATACTTAGTGGAATCACTCCTAGATTCTCTAGCTGGTTTTTCAGTAGTTTTATCAAATTGAAAATAACAATAGGGTTTGCGCCTGAGTAGAAAGTGGTGTTTGTAAAGTAAGTAGAAAGAAATATACAAGTAATTCTGTGGTGTGTAAACCTTTTTATTTAATTTGGAGTCATAGTGATCAGTTATTTCTGTATTGGGCAGAGTGGTGGATTTATCTAACCACAAATGTTCTCCTTTTCCTGTAGGAAATGTTGACAGGATTGACCTGTCATTAACTCCCTTCTAAGTAAGGGGGGGGGAGGGGTGTGGATGAGTCAGTCAGTGGATAGGTAGGTATGTTCCCTAATAAGTTTTGTGTGGTAGGTGGGCATCCCTCACCTCCACTACAGTTCATTAAGTAGTTTAATTAAGTGAATCATGCTGGTAGTGTCTGAACTCACTTCATTGTCTATTATTTCAAATGGCTTCAGTAGCTTGCATAAAATGCAGAGTATTTTCCACTGTGCTGGACTGAGGCATGATCCCCTCCCTTCTCCCAGTCTCTTTGTCATAGCTTGTTTTGTACACTTGGATGGCTTGTTGCTGAAGCATATAAATGGTTCCACCTGATTACTACCTCTTGCTTCAGTTGGTGGTATGAAATGGAATTGTTGTTGAAGCTGTTGCAATTTTCTACATGTGGTTGCTACATACCAAAAATGTCCAGAATTTTTTTGGGCCACAGACAGGATGACCTGCATGCACCTGTCATATTTTGAAAAAAATTCTGAACCACCGAGTGTATTGTGTGCGCAAAACATGGTACATGTTCAAATTCACCCAGTTGTAATGCTGCTGCTGAAAGTAATACACCAACCCACTGGGCTTTCTCAGTTATGTAATCTTTGGTTTGACCAGTGCCACTTGTCCACATATCTGCAGTTAGGTGGATAGTGGGAACAATAGCATTTTCTAGGCCAAGAATATTTTTTTTAATGTCCTGGTACATGTGAGGAATTGCTGTTCTGGTAAAAATGGATCATGATGAAAATAGGTAGCAGGGACATGTGACCTCAACTGACTGACTAAAACCAGATGCATTGACGGTGGATATTGGACACAGATCTAATGCTAACATAGCCATTACGGCTTCAGTGATTCACGGTGTAACAGTATGGCAGCAGTCACACTTGTTTCCTCTTGCAAATAATTGTTTCACAGTCAATTGTTGTTTTAAACTACCTTTCTTTTGGATTCCCTTCATGCCAGCAGCCTTAGCACAGAAGGATTCTTCTTGGGAATCCATATGAAAGATGTGGCTTTTCTGGTCTAATGCCCAAGCATGACAATGGCCTTCTTTTTCTTATCACTAGCAAGAACTGCTGCCAATGGTTGCTGACTTACAGTACCTTGACAAAAACAACAACCTCCTCCTGAATTTTATCAACTTGTACAACACATTCAACATCAACATCCTCATTAGCGCCAGATACACAAATATCCCCCTCATCCTATTGCACTTCCACCGTAGCATCCTCAATTTCTATGTCACCATCATTATTTATACTTAGAAATGAGCTTGGTTTCCTGCGAAATGAACCCGCCCGAACTTACCTGAACCAAGGAGATCCAAGCTGCTGCTCATACTGGCCGAGCTAGTTTTGTGGATAGGCAGTTAGCAACTATTGCTTCTTTTTTATAATGCAACAATATAATTTAATATAATAATTAATATCGCTATGCATGGCTTACAAAAATGCTGTGTATATTAAAAAAAAAAAAAAAATATTTGGTGCTGTAACTTCAGGATGTGATACTGTGTCTTTTTTAACAGTCAGTAGGGGGAGGGCCACTGTGCAATGTGTCACAGTCGGTGGGCAAATTTTTTTTTGTAAAAAAAAAAAATATTGTTTTGTTTTGTAATAAAAAAATTAACGGTGTGATACTGTGTCTGTGAGATATAACAGTCACTAACGGTTAGAGATCAATGGCCACAGCGCAGTGTTTCACAGTCAGTGGGCATGCTTTTAAAAAAAATATACATACATACTGTATATATTGTTTAAATTGTGATAAAAAAAATTCAGGCAGTGATACTGTATGTGTGGGATATAATAGTCACTTGCGGTCAGTAGGTCAAGGGCCACCGCAAAGTGTGCTGCAGTCGGGGGGCACTTTTTTGTAAAAAAAAATAATATATATATTGTTTTGTTTGTGATAAAGAAATTCAGGCCAAGATATTGTTTCTGTGAAATATAACAGTCACTAACGGTCAGTAGGTCAAGGACCACCACACAGAGTGTCGCAGTCGGTGGGCACATTTTTATTTTTTTTATTATATTTTTTTGTGAAGAAAAATTCAGGTGTCGATATGGAACATGCCGATCAATCAACAGAACAGCAGAAGCAGCAACCAAGCACTAGCGCTGCAGCTGCTGCCACCACCAGTCATGATGAGGATACCTCTCCAATGTCATCTACTAAAACCAATGCTCAATGGTATAGAGGCTTTCAGTCAGGGCATTTAAAATAAAAATATATATATTTTACAGTGGTAAAGAAAAAAACACCTCTAATATAGGGAAAGTTTACTGCAGAAAAACATAAAATTGCCAACATGCCATTCACCACACACAGTGGCAAGGAAAGGCTCAGGTCTTGGCCTGTATTTATGAGTGGTGGTTCTGCAACTGTCAGTGAGACATATTCTTCTGGCTATAATGACAATACAAGACCTTTTCATTCTGAGTCTAGAAGAGGTGTAAAAAAAATGAAAATCACTAAGGCAGTAGAACAAAGTGTGTGTTTAGAAACAGAAATGTAATAAATCTCTGAGGAAAGTCTCTATGGGGAATCTAATTGCGGGCAAGAAATGTAAAAACTGAAAATGGGACATGGTGATTTCTATAAAAATCATTGTGTCTTTTTACTCGCACCTCCAGAGCAAATCTAATTTTTCCTAAAATTGTTAATTTTGGGAAACATCAGCGGAACTTGCTCTGGAACCTCAGCGGCCCCTCCCCTGGAGAAGCAATTGGAAGTTTCCAATTAGCTTAATTAGTCCTTAATTACTCATCTTCCAGTATCGGGAGCCAGGTCTTCTGCAGCCGGGTGAGTATGTTAGTATGTGAGTTTTTGTAAGTGTGTAAGAGTGAGTGTGTGAATGAGTGTGTGTGTGGGTTAGTAACCTACGATGTGTGTGACCTCCCATGTGTGACTACCCCTCCCTGTAGCCAGCACAGGGAAAACTACATCTCCCAGCAGCCCTTGAGCCTCCCAACATCCCCCGTAGTCTCTCCAGTGACAAGATGCCACCGGTAGCCGCCGAGACCACCTGACAGCCCCGGACATGTGAGTATAATTTTTTTTTTATTATTATTTTTATGCGTCGCAGGGTTTTCAGAGCTGAAAACCCCTAAAACCAAGTTTTTTTAATTGGATACCATGGGAATCGGAAGCGTGCATACCCACAGTAATCAAAAACTGGGTGCAAGGTTTTTAACCTCGCTAAACCTCATTCTCAATTGAATCACCCCCTAAGTGTGTCTGTGAGTGCTATGTGTAAGCCTGACCTTTCTGAAGTCATAGAGAAGCCTCCTCTCTCCATTTCTGCATCCTCTGCAAATGTGGGGATGAGCAGCACAAGTCAAGAAGTTGCTGACCTAGATATTGAGGATGCTATGGTAGAAGTGCAACAGGATGAGGGGGATAATTGTGTAGCTAATCCAGGCGCTAATGCTACTGCACTACTGAATGCAGATTCCCAATGTTTTGGAATCTGTGCAGGCACATGACCCGTTCTGCGCATGTGCACAACCGGTATGCATTCCTGCTTGCAGACTGTCAGCAGACTGTCAGTGATTGACAGTCTGCTGCTGTTTGTCTGCAGGGAGGGGACGGTGATGCCCTCCATTCCCTGAAATGGAGGCATGTCACCACCATTGGAGGGGAGGGAAGAAGCCAGGATCTCTGTTGGCTGACAGAGATTTCCTGCCTTCTTCATCTCAACTGCGGCAGCCAGCTCACCTTAGCCGACCAATGTCCCACAAAGTATCTGATGCTACTTGGACAATGCAGCTCGAACACATAATGCAGCAGGAGGCGTGATGCCTCCTGCTGCATTAGCATATCAGTACAGACAGAATAGCTAAGCTGCTTGCAAGCAGTATAGCTATTCAGTCTGAAGTTGAATCAGGCCCACAGATCTAAAGAGATGCAAAGAGCTGTTGGCGAACAAATTGTCAACTCAAGCGGTACATGACACAGCGTTGTCTCCTCCTTCAGTTTCTCTGGCATCTGCGGCTTGTGGGAAACAACTCAGCTTTCCTAAGAGACACACTGCTGATGCAGATGAGAACACAACAGTTTGACATCTTGTCGGGTCTAAGAAAATTGCTGAAAATTAGTGATACCTCTACCGAGACTCCATCTGATACAGTCACCAATCAAAGAATGGTTGATGATTTTTTTTAATGATAGCATCCAAATAGGCATGTCAGACAGTCCGTTTGACTACTGGCAGGAAGAGAAGGCAATTTGGAGGCCCTTGCACAAATTGGTTTTGCTTTACTTAAGCTGTCCACCATTAAGTGTGTAGTCAGAAATAGTTTTCAGCATAGCCAGCAACCTTGTCAGCAATCAGCATAGGAGGCTACTTCCTCAAAATGTGGAAAAGATGATGTTCATCGAAATTAACTACAAATTCCACGAGGAAGACTTTTACCGGCAATTATGTCAAAGTCCAGAGGCACCTATAATGGTGGATTCCAGCAGGGATGAATTAATATTGTGTGAACATGATGTACACAGTGCTGAGTGTGATGATGATAATGGCAATGACATCTTGCCTCTGTAGAGCCAGTTTGTACATAGAGATCATTGCCAGCAATGTCAGCTGCCCATTGATAGCTTGTTTTGTGGATGCCCAAACAAACCAATTACTTCAGTCACAAGTGTCAATGTTGTGATTGGTTTGTTAAATTGTGCATGCCCTATTTAATATATACAACATAAGAGTGGGTGGGTGCCCAGGACAATTCCATCTTGTACCTCTTTCCTTTGCATTATCCGCTGTTTGGGGCATTGCTGACTGTCTTTTACATAGACGACAAACATTTTTATAGTTTATTAACTGCCATCCTGTCTGTTACTGCAGTGCCACTCTGTTTCATAGATGTGCCATGCAGGAAGTTGAACTGCCACATGTTTGTGCCTCCCACTGCTTTTGCTTAGTTTAGTCAGCCAACTACTTTATCTTGGTGCAACCTTTTGGCCTAAACTGGATGAAAACAATATTGTCAGCTGTGAGGTGGTCAAAATTGACTGTAAATTAGTGGAAATTAATGTTATTGAGGTTACTAATACTGTAGGAACAAAAGTAGGCTCAAATTATGTGATTTTAGCTGTTTTTTATAATTAAAAAAAAAAAAAAAAGTCCAAATCACAAAGTTAATACAGATCCAAAACCAAAACACGGGGTTTGGAGCACGTCTCTACTTTTGCTACTTCTTATCCACATATTTTCAGCAGAGGGTGCAGAAACAGTGGAAGGAGGCTTTTCTAGGATTACTGTGTCAGAAATGTCACACATAGCTCTAGTTGACACACTTAGGGGTATATTTACTAAATGTTGATTTTAATCGACTTTTTTTTATTTAAAATTGATTGATCAACATCAATGTTGTGTACCTGAGGCTACATCAAACATTTAGTAATAGACAATGTTTTATTTTTTTATTTTTTTCAAGTTTTAGTAAATGTATGATTTAGCCCCAGAAACACAACATTGATGTTGATTGATTTTTATAAATTTTAAACAAATCGATTAAAATCAACCTTTAGTAAATATACACCTTAGACTCTGCTCAGGGATCTGTGAAGTTTGAAACAACAATAGCAGGTCCACCACTCACAAAGAAAGGCCATGGTCTGAGGATTTCCTTGTCACTGCATGTGGTATATAGAATTTTGGCAATTTTACTTTTTTAGCAGTAAATTTTCCCTTTATTGTTAGAGGTGATGTTTCCTTTAAGATTGTGAAATACTGTTTAGATTTCAGGTGCCCTTTCTTAAACCTTTTTGCCTCTTGACTGCCTTTAGTAGATGTTGAAGAAGTATTATGACTGCCAGCAGCCGCAGCACTAGTGCTGGGTTACTCCTGCTCTTCTATCGGTTGATCCATCATTGGGTTTGTTTTAGAAACCAGATCAAGAGTGAAGCTACTGTTGTTCAACTTGACTGCCACTACACCAAATGAACATACAACAATGAGATAGGAAAAAGAGGGACTGTTATCTTTATCATTCAGTTTTATTTAGAGATTTTTTTCACACCAGCAAAAAAATTTTTTTTTTTACACTTTTATGGTTTTTTGGGTGCAGATGATCACCACACACAATAACTGCCTCTGAAAATAACATTATGCAATTTAAAAAAATAAATAAAACACTAGTAATTGTTTTCACACAACAGAAACAGAACAGCTCTCCTTTGCAGGAATTGTTTTGGGATGCAGATGATGGGAGGATACCATCACACATAATAGCTGACACTGCAAAACACACTATGCCAGAGGTTCCAAAACTGTGCCGTTGCTCCCTGTGCAGCCAGTGCACTCCCACTAGGGTGCCAAAGCACTTTCACCAGGGTGCCGTGGCGGCCAGTAGCCTAATTAAATGATCCAGTGTATTTATTTATTTATTGCATGGGGGAGAGGGGCGATGAGCAGAACGGACCATGGTGAGTGGAGCAAACTTGGGAGCTGATGAGTGATGGGAGCGTGCATTAGAGTTCCTGTCAGTGGAAAATAACAGGCAGTGAGTCGCGGAGCTGCCTGTTGCTGCATGAGGTCCCACAATGCAGTCACTCAATTCCTGTGTGATCTGAGCAGAGCCGGCAACAAAAATCTTGGGGCCCGGTACACTGATACGTAAACCACAATTAGGCCCGCAGACCCATTTTTCCCTTCTAAACTTTGGGGCGTTCTGAGCCTCCGGGCCCGGGACAGGTGTACCCTTAGTCCCCCCCTGTCACCGGGCCTGGATCTGAGGAGCGATGCCGCAGAATGTCACTAGCAATCACAACTAAAGTTGAGTAAGGAGGGCAATGGGAGAAACATGGAGTGGGGCAAAGGAAGAGACATGGAGAGGGCTGCAAAGAGAGACATGGAGAGGGGCAAAGGGAGATACATGGAGGTGGCTGCAAAGAGAGACATGGAGAGGGGCAAAGGGAGAGACATGGATGGGGCAAAGAGAGAGACATGGAGGTGGCTGCAATGAGAGACATAGAGATGGGCAAAGGGAGAGACATGGAGGGGGCAAATGAATAGACATGGAGGGGGTTGCAATGAGAGACATGGAGGGGGCTGCAATGAGAGATTTGGAGAGAAGCAAAGGGAGAGACATTCAGGGGGCAAAGGGAGAGACATGGAGGGGGCTGCAATGGGAGACATGGAGAGGAGTAAAGGGAGAGCCATGGAGGGGGACAAATGGAGAAACATTCAGGGGGCTGCAATGAGAGACATGGAGAGAGACATGGAGGTGGCTGTAATGAGAGACATAGGGGCAAAAGGAGAAATATGAAGGGGGAAAAGGGAGAGACATGGAGTGGGCTGCAATGAGAAACATGGAGATGGGCAAATGGAGAGACATGGAGAGGGGCAAATGGAGAGACAAGGAGAGGGGCAAATGAAGAGGCATGGATATAGCTGCAATGAGAGACATGGAGATAGGCAAGGGAGAGACATAGAGAGGAGCAAATGGAGAGACATAGAGAGGAGCAAATGGAGATACATGATGGGCTGCAATGAAAGACAAGGAGAGGGGCAATGGGGAGACATAGAGAGGAGCAAATGGAGAGACATGGATATAAAATATTATTTTGTCCTTGGACTAATTATACTTATTAATTTGTTTGTAAAAATAATACACATAAGTAGTTCTGTCCTGACCTAAATAATTATTACGTTATTTTAACACAACTACTTAAAAAACGTGACACCTCGGTAATTATTTTGGCTTAGGGGTGCCTTGAAAAAATGATGGTGACCCTAAGGGTGCCTCAAACTTAGAAAGCTTGGGAACCACTGCACTGTGCAATTTTTAAAAAATTCTCTTACAACACACTAGCAAATGTTTTCACGCACCAGGAACAGGACAGATCTCCTTTGTGAGAATTGTTTTGGGGTGCAGATAATTAGGATTTACCACTGTACACAATAATATATGCTGCATCTCAAGACAAAATTCTTGAAATATGTGAAATATACAATATTTTATTATCATTTTATTATATATTAAATCATCATCCCTATTTGAGTACAGTACATTGTGTCCTCCGTATTTCACGGACACCGCGGATCCTTAAACAGAGTCCCCTTTTTCCATCTTGGATTTCACTGACGGCGAGTAACTACTGTATTGACATATACAACTTGGCCATTTGTCTATATTCTCCATCAGGATTTTCCATGAGACTACATTTTGGGAATACTAACAGTTCTATACTGGGGTCACAGTGAATACCCTATACTTTAGACAATTGTCACCTGTCTTCCCCCGGTTCATCTTTCCCTCCAGTAGTGGGATATTAACCCATTATTTATTTGTTAATTGTGTTTCATGGTTATTAATTGCCTACGTGATTAATTCATTTACCATCAACATATGGTCAATCACACAGAAATCATCAGGGCATCCTATGCAATTAAATTTGTTAAATTGAATCTTGTTGATATTAATGCTAATAGGAACTGCAGTTCTGGATTATTATGTGCAATAAATTGTCAATTTTAATAATCATTTTTATTGTGGTTTATGTGCACACTAGCGCAGACATATTCTTTTTGATTATTAAATTAGAAAAGCCTGCAGGTGTTTTATTTGTCAACAGGATATTTTTTGGAATTATTATTCTTTTTTTTATAACAGAAAAAAAGTCAAGTGAAGTCCACTTGGGGTGCAGATCAGACACAGCAGAGTATTTTTTGGCCTGTGACATAGTGACAAATAATATACTGCATATTTCCTTAAGAAAAAAACAAGTGCAGACTCACTTTAACAAACAAACAAGAGTCTATTTTATGTTTTCAGCACTACACACAAGGGTTTATTTATCAAGCAGTGAGAAGTGGACTAGTGGAGAAGTTGCCTATGGCAACCAATCAGCTTTCAAGTAACATTTATCACAGTACAGTAACTTATTTGTTGCAGTGTGTGAGTGTGCATGTGCAGTGTGTGTGACAAACAAACATACACTGACAATTATACCTACTACTACTGTACTACTACGTATTTTAATAAAACTCTTTGTCCTGTGAAATGGCGCATGATCACAAGAGATGAACCATTATATGCAATCTAAAACACGCAAGAACCGACCCTGGGAAAATAAAGTTTTGCCTTGTTCTGGGATCTGAATATGGCGGGAAGACCCGAGCATGGACTTGGATTCATTCATAACCCCTAAGTTCGGATGTGTTGGGTTTCTGTAAAAACTGAACCTCTCATCTCTAATTCTTATTACTAGCAGTTCTGGTTCTATATAACTAAGTATCCTGGATGCTCACATCATTTATAAGCTCTCTACTGTTAAGCTGGGTACACTACACACTATGGATGATAATTGTGTAGTGTGTACAATGTACCAGGGCCCGATGGTCAGTCCAAACTCTAGTGGATCGACTCCCAATGTAGTAAACGCTGCATGTGCTATGTTGGTCCTGACATTTTGTTATTATTCACAAAGTGTACTATGCATGGATCTCTGCCTGATGTCTGCCGACAGTTTATTGTACGCAGTTCTTGCTTGTGGGCATTTGTATTTAAGGGGTTGATGGAATGAGTGGAGAAGTGGACCAGTGGAGAAGTTGCCCAGAGCAAACTATCAGCTTTGAGGAAGCTTTTATCAAGTACATTCTATAATATGATACTGTAGGCACAGTAGATACTGATTGGATGCTATGGGCAACCTCCACTGGCCAACCTCTCTACTACAGTACTTCACTGCTTGATACATCAACATCTAAATCAGCTATGGCGTGACTTCCCACTTGCTTGTCAGCAGACAAGTAACCATTATGACAGTAGCGCAGGGGAAGGTAGGGTGCCGCATCACATTTGTCGTGTAACTACACATCTCAGCATGCCTTTCACAGAGAAATGTACCGCGTCATGGCATGCTAGCATATGTGGCTCCGCGCCAAGTGAAGGGCGGCATCTGGTCAACTCTGATGAAGGAAAAACCAGGGTAGAATCAACAGTATCAATAGTAGAGTTCAGCAGCAGAGTATACAGTATAACTAGCAACTACACAATACAATAGCAATACCGCAATAGTGAATATAGTACTTCCTTTTCCTGTATTGTCTGTTCAATCCAGCCCAATATTATAATTAATTTGCATTTTCCAGCCCGAAAGCACAATTGTCTGACAGTGGATATGGAAACACTACATGCTAGAGTATTGTTTGTAACTAAACGATTATTGGACAGTGTTTGAGGTGTATATCGGGTGTTTTCAGGATTGTTTTGGATGTTCTGGATCTGGTCTAGTTGATAGCATCGTTGTGCAGAGGCTTATAGTGTATACCCAGCTTTATTCTAACTGCTGCTATTAGAACACTGCCAGGACCTACCTCTGCTTATATTCCCTGCTTTTATCCTGCTAATTACTGCTTTTATTGCCATACTCAGTTGTTGGATGTATCTAATACCTATTAAAATTCAAGGCACTGTTTTTGTCTTGTCTGTTTTTTTACACTGTTGCAGATTACTGCAGTACATCCTCATTTTATAGTCACACTTTGTATTTCTCTAATGTAAATATGAAGGATTCAATGAGTTCAGTTCAATTACTCAGTGATTTTTGTATGCAGCCCTATGGGACTGTGAATAAAAATCAGCGAGTCTGGGGTAACCGTAAGTGTGGCATACAGCTGCACTTACACGGACTTATGGGACGAGTTAATTGAATCAAACCCAAAGTACATATATGTCTTTACCTAGTTTATATCAAGATTCTCGCAAATCATCTTATAGTACTCTCCATTCAGTAGAGTTGTCATTCTTTTTTGTTCTTATTTTCAGAATCTTTTTATCTCCTGCAGGAAACTAACTTTTAGTATGTTCATTAATTAGTATATAAAAAAAGAATAGAGGAGACAGATCTAAACTCTTCCCAAGATAACAACCACAATCTGGTTAAAACATTTTGAAGACTCTTTAAAATGATCAATGCTTATTTTGATGTAGCATGTGAATATTTGGGTTGAGTATGGGATCCCTGTGTTTGGGATGCCTGGGGTCAGAATACCGACAGCGGCATCCTGACAGTCAGAATCCCGAAAGGATTAGGTAAGTATCCTAAACCTAATCCCTAACACTCCCCCTAACCCTCCCCTCCCGCAGCCTAACCCTAACCCTCCCCCCCGCAGCTAACCTTAAACCCTCCCCCCCCTGCAGCCTAACCCTAATTCTGCCCCTAGTGCCTAACCCTAAACCTGTCCCTCGCCCTAACCCTAAAACTTACCGTTCGGGATCGGATGTAGTTATGAGACTGGTGGGCGCAATCCAGACAGTCTCAATCCCGATTCTGAAAGTCCGACACGGGACTTAAGATAGGAGTCGAAATACCGACGCTTATCTTAATCCGCCAGAATCCAGAAGGATGCCAGCCTGAATGAAGCGCCCTTAGTGTTATCCGCGCGCGCGTGCGGGATAGGGGGGGGGTTAGGTAGCATAGTGGGGTTAGCATTAGGTTTTGTGGGGGAGGCTAGGGTTAGGCATCCCTAGGGGGGAGGGTTAGGGTTAGGCATCCCTGGGGAGGGTTGGGGTTAGGTTTAGGGATGAGGGGGAGACACTTAGGTTTAGGCACTAAAGGGGAGGGTTAGGGTGCATGATGAGGAGAGTTAGGGTTAGGCTACAAGAAGGGAGTGTTAAGGTCAGTGGCATCACAAGGGGATGTGGGGGGTGCGGGCCACACTTGGGTGTCACCCGCCGAGGGGCGACACCAAGGTGCAGACTCCCCCTCAGTGACAAGAGCCGGGTGGTGCACTGTATAATAAGTGCAGCACTCGGCTCCTGACACTGTCGGAGTTGGCTGGCATTGCAAAACCCGCACCTCCGGCACCCCCCCTGCTTCCCAGTGATAAGCAGCACGATGACAGGAGTAGGACCATGGGGGTTCGGCCGCGTGACGTCACCTTCCCGTGTGACCACACCCAATTTCAGCGGCGCACGGATTTCTCCGTGGGCACAGCATCCCTCTCCACACCGGGTGACACAGTAGGGAGAAACGCTACTGGTTAAGGTTATGGGGAGACTGGGGGAGGGTGAGTATATTTTCCTGACCCCTGTCGAGATACCAACCATCGAGATACCACTGTCTGTATTTTGACAGGAGGCATCCCAACAACCGATTCTGTTCGGGATGTCAGCAGTCAGGATTCTGGAGCCAGGATTCCAACTGCTGTAGGGATTCCGGCGACGGTATTCTGACCGCCAGCATCCCAACCACCGGGACGCCAACTACTTCCCGTATATTTTGTAACAGGAGGCTTTTGGTAGAACTGGATAATTAGTACATTGTTGTCCTAGTATTATACAGATAAAGCTAAAAAATAATATATGAAAGTAGAAATACAACTATACAAAAGTGACACTGTAATATCATGTCATGTTGTTATTCATACCTAGCAATTGTCAGATGCTAACTAGTGCCCAGCTCAGACCTTGCTAGCATAAGCCAGTCATTCTGAAATGACAGTTAATGAACTATTAGGTTTAGTACACATCACTGACGTTACCTATGTGAGTTTTAAGAATTAGCAAATAGCCATCTTTGGAAATGGTTCAGATAATTTGAAAGATTTGAGTTCTTATTAAAGAGGAAAAGTAACACAGTTCTGGAACATATTCAAGCGCCAATCTGGAACCAGATTGTTCTCCTAAATTACTTACAGATGTCATTTATGATAGCAAAACACAATTACCCTTAGTTAAAAATACAATGTTCCATTTTTATCTACTCTGGCTGTTATTCAAACTGTCAGAGATGATCTACACAAAAACATTATGCAGTTTCCTAGCAATTCGGTTTGATTACTCTGGTGTAATGTTAAAATTCATGTAAAATGGATGTGAAGGCTGTTTTCTTATTGTGCTATTGAAACATGCAGAGTTTGCGGGTTATTGGAATTCAGTCTAATAAGCGTGTGCATTTTAACAGAATAATGCAGATCAAGGCCAAAGGGTTTATTTATCAAATAGCAATTTTTTTTTTCAACTTTGTCAGTCGTCTTTAAAACAGCAATTTTATCAAATGCAAAACATGTGGGGTTTTGTCTTTAACGAAATATCTGTTTTAAAAATCACCAGTAATATCGCTAAAAATGATTGACTCTGATAAAAACATATTTGAAACATAAAGGACCAAATGTTTCAATGAATTAAAGGCCTGATTCAGACCCGGTTGCAAGGCTGCGTTAACACGCAGCCTGTTGGTGTGAAAATATGCTAATGACCGCATACGCAATGTAACCGCAGCACTATAAGTAGACAGCCAACACTACATAATGCAGCTTACTTTCCTTCACTTATGTTCTCGCAAGACAAGCAAAAACATCGGTAACATCGGGAACCATCAGACCCACATGCACAAGTTGTGGTTGACCTGACCCTACTGCAGACATTGCTAATATTTGTGTGTGTAACTAGACGTTAGGATGCGTATGCCGACGCTGGGGCCTAATTATGCATGCTCCTGAAACAGCGTCTAGACGCCAAGGCACGCCTGCATTTCCCTGACCACCCCATGTCACCACCCTCAAACGGTCACTCCCTGTCAATCACTGTATGCAGCCTCTGTGTGCTCACTGTGGTCGAATCCCGTTCGCATCAGCTGGTTCACACACTGCAATGCATACGCATGCGCAGAATGCAAATCCTTGACAGGCTGCTTGCGAACGCAGCCTTGCGACCAGGTCTGAATCAGGCCCTAAAATTTCTAGAACAATCTTTATTGAAAGAATAAGTGCACCAAAATTTAAAAATTCACTTTTGAGTGAAATACTATAAGTTCCCAATGTTTACTTACCTAGGAAATGTAATTCACTTTACCAGCACCTGTTTGTGTTCAACATGCTGCCTGTGTGGGAAAAAGGGTCTGATATACGCTATGCCGATGATTTTGCCGTTGAGCGATTATCGTCCACCTGTACATGTTTCTGAGTCGCACTGTGCATGCGTTAGGGTACATTACTGTAATTGCTCACAGCGAGTATTTATTTACAGTGTGATTGACAGACAGGGAGTGTTTGGGGTGGTAATGGGGAGTGTCGGCTAATAACACAGGTGCGTGGCGACTGTTTCGGGGGCGTGTCACATCCTGTGTCTGCGATCCTATACACAATAAATATATCTCCGGCATCTCAGCCATTCTGTGCCACCATAGAGTTACTCAGGAATGCTAACATTGAATGCGACCAATGCTGCATCTTTCACACAGAGACTACTGTAAGTATATAAAACAAAATATATACAACTTAGATATATGAGAGCATTCAGATTTGTGCACACAGGACCTGATTCCTTAAGGATTGCTATGCTAAAACGTATATAGTGGGCCGATTGTTCCATACTGCATATGCATTGCAGTGCGTGAAGGCACCACTGCGATTGCACTGCGATCCCAGAGACCAGGCAGAGCCATCGCAGAGTGATTGACAGGCAGTCAGCATTTGGGGGTGGTGACGGGAGGGTGGTCGGAGAAATGCAGGCATGCCTGATCGGTTGGACGCCATTGCATGCGTGTGCATAAATTAGCCAGTGCGATTGCATATGCAGCTTAAGTATTCACTGCGTACTATGAGGTTAGCAATTTCTAAGTGAGGTCAGGGCTGCTGTAATTCTGCGTGAGGGGCCGATTGTACTCAATGTTTCCTATGTTTATGGAGGTTTGCAAGGTATTACGGATGTGAGATAGGGTAGTGGGAGGCAGTGGGCGTCTCTATGCTGGCAGTGCGAAAGTAATGTAATAGCAACCATTAGCAAATTTTCATAGCAGACCAGCGTGTGATTAAGGAACTGTGATACTTAATGAATCAGGCCCACAGTTTGAGTATAATTGTGGGCGATTTGTGTGTTATTCTGCATCAGCCCTCCAGTCTCTGTTGTGGATGGTGTATAAACTTAAGATATTCCACTTAAAACCGAATAATTACAACTGAACATATTTGTAATTATAATTATTTAAAATGAATCTTCTCATCCATTCATACTATGTTGTGAAAATTTTAAGATGGGCATAATGTTTACATTGTACATGATTTAGAAAGTCACTAACAAAACCATGGCGCTGACAAACAGATTAATATATAAACTTTTTTTTCAGTAGATGTCTACTCTCTGTGACAAATAGCTCACCACCTCTCACCAACCTGGGCCCTACTTGTAGCTTCTAATTGTTAGAAGTGGAGTAGACTATTGCACAGTCTCCAACAAAATGGCTTCTTCAGTTCCCTTACCAAGATGGCCACTCATACTATAACTGCGCAATGCCATCTTGTTAAATGTGTATGAGCGATACAGTGGAGGATGGCTGTCCTTCCCTTAGCTTCTGAGACCTGAGACAAGTATCGACATATGACCGCTGTTCCAGAGCCTGCACAATTATTGCATTACCTGAGACAGTCACTGGCAGATGAGCTGCCTAACCCCACTCCACTACGAGTAGGGAAGCTAATCCCAGGTAGTTTTTCAATCCCGAGATACGGGATTGAGCAAAGATGCTCAATCCCGGGATTTCGGGGACACTCAGGATTGAGTTGGTCAATAGGGTGGGCAGGTGCAGCTGAAGGGGCGGGCCAGCATGGGGATGCGTAGCATAACCTCTGACATCACATTGCGCACAACCAGAGCATCCGGGCACCGTTCTAAGCAAGTGTTGCAGGTGCTTAGCGTTGCCCGGCACAAAAAACCTAAACTGCGCTCGCTAATCCCGAAATCCTGGGATTGGAAGCTCCAATCCTGGGATTCAAGTACCGCCAATTTTAGGCAAAAATCTTGGGATTGCGCCATTCCCGGGATTGGCCTCCCTAGCTACAAGCTCTGCTAAACCAGACAACCCGGTTAAGTTCCATTGGAGTAGTCATCTGGATTCTTTATACATCCGCTCGTGTGTACACAACTCTGCTAAACCACCAAGTTCTACAGATTATAAACCCAGGGCGCACAACTGTATAAAGGCACCCACAGCGCAGTACAACTATTTAAAGATAAACACAGTGTATGCAGAAACTGTTTAATTCACAGAGTGTGCAGTATGCAGAAAGTGTCCAAGCACATTGTGAAGTGTTATTGCAAACGCCAGAGAAGCATTGAGGTGCCAACTGGGCTGCACGTAAAGATACAAAGGGCAGCATAGAGTAAAGCAAGCAGTGTGTTTCAAACAAAACAGTGTCACAGCAAACACATTTTCAACACAAATGCTGCACAATAATGTCTGTAAGGATCACATGTACAGGAATTACACCTATGATTGGGTTTATAAAACTTAAAGGTGCATTACACTACATGGACATTTGCTATGGAAAGACTGTCAAAATAAACTGTAGATCCTGGATACAGTTCAAGCCCAGATGAAAAAGAGAGAGCCATGGGTATCATAGAGTTGTGTGTAGATCAAGATGTGTATTGGAAATGCTAGGTAGAGACATGTGGACTGCATTGAAAGAGGCATATTAGGATGGAGATCTCATAAGATAAATATATTTGAGACATGCATTATATAATATAATGGTACATGAATGCAGAAATATGAGTGATTATATAGACAGGATGATGTCTGTTTCTCAGCAGTTAACATCTGTTGGTGTAGGAATGGATGATGAAGAAATAGTAATGGCCATGCTACAACATTTAATACCAGAGTTTGATTTCTTGACTGTGGCATTGGAGGCAAGCACTGTGAATGTAATAACAGACACAGGGGTCTATGCAGGGGTGTATCTATAATGGGTGCAGGGTGTGCAGGGCACATGGGTCCAGGGGGGCCCCGCACCACACAGCCTGCACCCATAATATTACTTAACTCTCCGGAGTCCCACGTCGGCACGGGGGTCCAGCGCTGTAAAAACAACTGGAAAATGCCCGCTGCGGCCATTTTCCAAGTGACCAGCACATACTCTATACACTCTGGGTGCACTCTAGTGCCCAGAGTCTATAACTCTGGCGCTGGGCACGCACAGCTCAGTGCGCTGCCAGCCGCTGGACAGAGAGGAGGGGGCCCATGTCGGAGACTGCACACGGGCCCCCTCCTCTCTAGAAACGCCCCTGGGTCTACGTACTAAGCCCCAAAGAGAGACAAAGTGGATGGATATAGAGAAACAACAAATCAGCTCCTGTCATATTTCAAACACAGTCTTTAAAGTGACAGTTAGGAGCTGATTGGTTGGTACTTTATCTTCATCCACTTTATCTCTCTCCAAGGCTTAGTACATAGACCCCATACTGAGAGCAATACTATTGCAGTTTCAGGAATGTGTACCCTGTGAAACTTATGCTGAGACAACCGCTTTGCAAGCAAAATCTAAGAAATTCCAAAAATGTAAGTTCAAGGGGTATATTTACTAATGTTCGATTTTGAGTTTTGTGTGATTTCACATTCGATTTGCATTCAGTTTTCATTAGATTTTGTCTTTGAAGTTTAATTAAAGGCAAAACCAAATTGTCAAATCGAACATCGAACATTAAACCGAATCCCACTCAAAATTGAACATCAGCAAAATATCTGTACTTTTACATAGACCAACATACAAATCCCACATTTACTAATATTCAATTTGAAAAGGAGCACCAAATTGAACTCAAAATCGAACTTCAAATCCCCAAAATAATAGACCTGCTTCATGCTGGTGATTTTAGCATGAGCAGGTATGAATTACACAGATGCATGCACAGATCAGTGAGATCCGTGCATGCTTCTGTGTAAAAAGTTTGTAAAGTGTTAAAACACATTTAAAAAATGATGTGGGGTCCCCCTAAAAAGCACAACCAGAACCAGGCTTTTCTGATCCGTTCCTCATTGGGAAATTATGGTGGACAAAAGACGTTGGGGTCCCCTGTATTTTCTAAAACCAGCACTGGACTCTTTCTAGCAGGGGTGTAATTCCACAGCCACGGTACCCTTTCACAGAGTCCTCCGGCCAAAGCATTATACCTGACCACTAGATAGCCTAGGCCGGGAATCCCCGGGGAGGTAGGGACCCCCCAAAAAAGGGGTTCCCTTTCTCCAGGGCACCCCAGGCCTGGGCTGATAGCCCCACTGGCAAGGGCCGCCAGGTATAGCCCCAGCACCCCTACATCTTTTGTCCCCCATATTTTCATAGACAGGACTGGCTCAGAAAAGCCTGGTGCTGGTTGTGCTTTTAGGGGGGGACCTCACATAATTTTTTTTTAATTTTAACACTTTACAAACTTTTACACACAGAAACATGCACGGATCTCATTGATCTGTGCACGCATCTGTGTAATTCACACCTGCTCATGCTAAAGATTTCAGCATGAAGCAGGTCTATTATTTTGGGGATTTATAGAAAGAAAAATAGGGTTGCCTTTTCTTTGGTGCACACATATAGTTAAAATATAGCTTTTATTAATAACATTAATATACACAATTATCAAACAGTTAGTGAAATATTAAAAATATAAAGAAATGTAAAAAAAAAGAAATGAAAAGTGTTTTTTTTATAAAATTTAAAATAATGCTGTACGGTCCACCACTTATTATATTCATAAATGTGGTAATATATATTTTATATTTGTCTCTTTCACCCTATTATGTATCAATAGATATTCATTAGATATTCAATAGATATTCATTAGCAATCTTCTGCTACTAGCTAGCATTTTGCAACCTCTTATATACAACATATCCCCTTTAAAATTCTCATCTGGATATTGTATCTCTTATGCAGTTCTATCCATTGCAACATAGGCCCATGTTCAATTAAAAGCGAAAAGACGAGATCCATGAAAAAGTATCGCCGATTGTGACTTTTCGCCTGTCGGAAACTTATCTCCGTATTCAATTCAATCCGCTCTTCGCTTTAGCGGAAAGTCAAGGCAATGCTATGTAATAGGCAAAAAAGTTTTGCCTATGAATAGCAGGCGGAAAATAGTGCAGAATTTCGGATGTGGGGTGCAAAGGTGCGGAAACCACTCTGCACCCTTGGAACAGCGCCCTTAAGGCTAACTGCATAAAAAAAAAACTCTAGAAAAGTGAGGAACACCCCAAAAAATGCCATTGATAAAGTGGGCAAAAAAGTACAAAGTAGCAAAATAGACTTTTGGGGGGTCTGCAAGTATGGAGGAGGTGTTTTTTTGATTGCAGGTGCTTCCTGAAGGTGCGTTTTTAGCATCACTTAAAACTTCACTTTAGCGATTTTAAAACATGCTTGCACCTATTTTCATGTACCTCAAATTTGACAGGACTACTTATTTTCTCCAAAAAAAACTGCTTAATGCTATTCTTCACCATTTGTGTAAAGACACTATATATAGGCAATGGAAAGCAGTTAAGTACTCCAAATAGCTCCTGGGGGTAATCTGGGACATCTATACTGATCCCCAATATTAATGTATCTTTTGGGGGTGTCAGGCTGATTTCCCCATTTTTGACAGCACTTTTCGCATGTTTGAGTATCGCTGGGACGCGTTTTCACATCCTTTGGATTTGAATACGACGAATAGCGGGGGCGCACCCGATAAGTTTCCGCACCCAAAATACGCGATGTAGGCGAAAAGTGTGTCAGGCGGAAAAGTATCGTGGGTGCGAAGCTAATTGAATACGGGCCATAGTTGCATAAGTCAGAATACAGCTTCATAATATGGAGTACTTTTGATTGAGATCTCATTTGGATATCTGTATCCAATTCTACAACATTATAAGGGCACAGTCATGCCCTTATGTTAAGGCTGAATCGAAAAAACAATGGAAATCTCCATAGAGAATTCCAAAGGGGGCGGGCATGGTGTTTAAGGGGCTAAACCTTAAAAGCTATAGGAGATACCCAGCTGAAATTTGGCAGGAACAGGTAGAACTGTTGCTCAGTGCTGCATGCCAAATTTCAGGGCAAAACCGTAAAAAATTAGGATTTCTGACACTCTCAATTAGGACCACTTTTCTGCTATTCTATATGGGGGATGTTTGGGAAGGCATAACTCAGGGTAGGGGGCGAATTTAGACTTGTGGTTTGTTTTATTAGGTAGCTATTGTTCCAGGGTAGGGCCTTTTGGGGTTCAGGTAATTGAGAAAGTTACACTTTTTAAACTATTACAACACAATTGCACCATTATAGAGATAGGAAGATTCAATTTGTTGCACAGCCTCAGTAGGAGCCTCCAGAAGGTGTGCTCACTGTGGCTTCACTTGGGTGCAGCAAGATGGCTGTCCTCTGTGGGAAGTAGCATGGGCCAGGACCGGGGGGAAGGAAGCCGACATTTGCTGTGGCCGGGACCCTGGGGGAGATAGCAGGCGTTAGCGGCGGCTGAGACCCAGGGGGAGAAAGTATGCAGCGGTGGCAGCAGTGTGGCCATTAGCGGCCAAGGCGGGGCGAGTGGCGGGTAGCAGGAGCTGGTGGGAGGTAGGCGGCATCAGCGGCAGATGCAGGATAGTAACGCCTGCATCTGTGTGTAAAAATAAAAAATGCCGTGCCCCCCCCCAAAACAGCAACCAGCCCCGGGCTTTTAGTGACCTAGTGCTGATTGTTTAAACAACGTAGGGGTACCCCTTATTAAGCACAACCAGCACCAGGCTAATCAGAACCAGTCCTGGTTGCAAGAATACGGGGACAAATGATGTAGGGGTCCCCTGTATTCAGAGCAACCAGCACTGGGCTCTGATCTGGTACTGGTTCTGGAAATACAGGGGGAAAAAATTAGTAGGGTCCCCCTGTATTTACCAGAACCAGCACTAGACTTTTTCTAGTGGGAGGCTGATTCCACAGCCAGGGTAGCCCTTTCACCGGGCCCCCAGCCAAAGCATCAACCCTGACCACTATTCAGCCCATGTTAGGGATCCCTGGGGCACCCCAGGCCTAGGCTGCTAGCCCGGGGCTTTTTATGGCACCCCTGGGGCGGTGGGTGCCAGGTTGCTAGTGTAAATGTAGTGTAAAAAATAGAAGTTCAATATTGTCTTTTGCTGTGGTACTACAGTTCCCAGCAAGCCTCCCCCACATGCTGGTACTTGGAGAACCACAAGTACCAGCATGCTGGGCATTACGGGCCCACTGGTACCTGTAGTTCTACAGCAAAATAAATATTAACTTAAACACAGGACACACACACCATACAAAGTAAAAGTTTATTAAACATGCATACACAATATACACATACTCACTTATGTATCCCTGTAGCCATCTGCCCTCTTCTCTAGTAGATTATCCGTAGGGTACCTGTGAAAAAATATCCATACTCACCTTCATCTATTCGTGGATTGGCCCTCTTCAGTCCAAAGTAGGCAATCCCCAATAGTGTGGACCCACGGACATTAGTACTGTCCTACAAGGACAGTACTACGTGAATGAGAGCTTAGCGGAGAAATTTCACTATGGAAACCCCGCCGATGAGCGCTCATTGGCTGAGAGAGGCGAGCCTCTCGCCTCTCAGCCAATGAGCAGTTCTCACCATTGACTTCAATGGTGAGAACCGCGATGCCCATTTCAAAAATGGTGCCTCAGTGCCATTTTAAAAATTTTAAGATGGCCGCCGCAAGCCAATCACGGCTCGTGACGTCATCGCCCCGCCCCCTTGGCTAGCTTATATAAAGCCAACGTGAGGCGCTGTTAGGCCAGTCCATCGGCGGTGATGCAGCAATGAAAAGCTGCTGAAGACAGAAGACGCCAGGGAACCCTGGATGGGCGGCACCCTCGATGTGAAGTTGCTGTGGAAGTCCTGGGGCAGGCGGCAGCCATGAAAAAGAGCCTAAAGGCTGCCGCCTCCAGGTGAAGGTGCAGCACAATAAAATAATAAATCAAACGGTGTCTGTTGTTTTTGTTTTTTATATTTCTTTTACTGGAGTACTAAGGGTGCCAGTGGGCCATTAATGCCCCGCTTACTGGTACTTGTGGTTCTCCAAGTACCAGCATGAGGAGAGACTTGCTGGGACCTGTAGTTCTCCTGCAAAAGACAATATTATGCTTCTATTTTTTACACCACATTACACTATCAACCCGGCACCCACCACTCCAAGGGTGCCGGAGATAGCCCCGGGCTATTAGCCTAGGCCTGGTGTACCCTGGAGAGGGGACCCCTTTATTGGGGGGCTTCCCAGGGATCCCTGGACAGACTAATGGTCAGGGTTGATGCTTCGGCTGGGGGACACGGTGAAAGGGCTCCCCTGGCTGTGGCATCAGCCCCTGGCTAGAAAAAGTCCAGTGTTGGTTCTGTTAAATACAGGGGGACCCTACTAATTTTGTCCCACTGTATTTCCAGAACCAGGACCGGATCAGAGCCCAGTGCTGGTTGTGCTGAATAGGGGAGACCCCTACGTCATTTGTCCCCATATTCTGACAACCATGACTGGTTCTGATTAGCCTGGTGCTGGTTGTGCTTAATACATGGAACCACTACATTGTTTGTCCTCCATATTTGCACAACCTGCACTGGGTCACTAAAAGCCCGGTGCTGGTTGCTCTTTGGGGGTGGGCCATGCCGGGTGTTTGTTATGTTATTTTTTTACACACAGATGCAGGCTTCATGAGCCTGCTTCTGCCGCTGATGCCAGTTACCTCCCCCAGGTCTTACTGCCCACTGCTTGCCCTGCCTAGGCCACACCACAGCCGCCTACTTTCTTCCCTGGGTCTCAGCTGCCACTAATGCCCGCTACATGCCCCTGGGTCTCGGTCATAGCAAACACCAACTTCCCTCCCCCCAGCCTACGCTACCACTCAGAGGACAGCCATCTTGGTGCACCCAGTTGAAGACACAGTGAGTACACCTTCTGGAGGCTCCTGCTGAGGTTGCGCAATTAATTGAAACTTCCTATCTCTACAATGGCTGATTCTTGAGGTAATAGTTTAAAAACTGTAACTTTCTCAATTACCTGAACCCCAAAAGGCCCTACCCTGGAACAATAGCTACCTAATAAAACAAACCCCAAGTCTAAATTTGCCCCTACCCTGAGTTATACCTTCCCAAAAATTCCCCATAGAGAACAGCAGAAAAGTGGTCCTAACTGAAAGTGTCAGCAAAAACTGACAGTTGAAAATTTAGATTACTCCCCCAAAAAAATTTGGCATGCAGCACCAAGTGACAGTTCTACCCGCCCATGCCAAATTTTAGCTCAGTAACTCCTATAGCTTTTGAGGCGTAGCCCCTTAACATAATGCCCCCTGCCTGGAATTCTCTATAGAGATTCCAATTTTTGTATGATTAGCCTGTTGCTGGTTGAGCTCAATACGGGGGACCCCTACGTCGTTTGTCCTCCATATTTTCACAACCAGGACCGGTGGTGAAAAGCCTGGAGCTGGTTGTATTTGGGGGAGGGATGTCCCTTATTTTTATTTTACATAAATTCAAATATTGACACAGATGCGTAGATGGATCTCACTGATTCATCCATGCATCTGTGTCTTATTTTCTCAGATGCATGCCCAGCGCCAGTGAGCACCGCTGATGCCCCTGTGCACTGCTGCCACTGGTCCGCATGCTGCTTTCCTGCAGCCCACTTCTGCAGCTGTCTCTGTTCATCCCCAAAACACCTCCTGTGTGCCGGCCTTCCTCCACCTGCGCTAATGTACCATTTTGTTGCCCTTCTCCCATGTAGCTGGCCCGGATTGCTCCTCCAAACCCTGATAGGTAATACATTTAAAAAAAGTTATGAAATTCCATAGACAAAAAACCTTACAGTTTCACATGTCCCATTAAGGCTTCTTAGAAATGATCTGAAATTTCACAAAAAAAATTGAATTTCTGCTACTCAAACTCCAAAAACCAATGAAATTTCGATCATCTTCTTAAAACAAAAAAAAGACTTTACCCGATCCACGCACCCGACCTGCCTTTTTGAAAAAAACACTGAATTCTGTGAAATGCGTTAAAGGATATACAGATAGTGTCTACCACTTTGACACCTACTGCATTGCATCAAAACTTTCCAGATTTGTCCTGTATTTGTGGACCTTATTTGCTCCAACTTGGCCTTCATCACCGCCGGTCTGCATTACAATCCACGGCACCTCCCAGTCACGACTCCCTCTGATTTATCAGCCTGACACTACATACGAGTCTGGAGAGGTCATTACTGCAGCCAGAAGGCAGTTAACAACAGTGGGGATTTGGCTAGTGGGAGCAGCGGTTCCACTGTGCTGCTGGAATGGACCTGCTGATAGCTGCATATCCCAGACACGGTTGGTGTTTTATTACTCCTCTAACATTCACTACACTGTTTGCCATTCATTTGGAGCCTCATCCTATGGAAATTTACCTGCATTGCCACTCGACGGGTTTCATTTAACATTGACTTCATCTTGTATATAATTATTACCAATAGCCCTTGGAGTGGGACTATTTCCCATTGTACAGATACTGTTACCTACTTGTATCCTATTCACCTGCATTATTTGTGGATATTCAGCACACACCATTTACGATTTAGATATCTTACGTTTGAGATTGTTTTATTTTGTTCTGTGTGATTGGTACCCTTTTTACATCATTGTAATATTGCTTCATATATTTATATTAAAAGTACATCTTTATACGTATGATTATCAGTGGTATTTTGTGTTTATAGCGCCTTTTCCACCTACCTTTTTCCTGCATTTTCCGGCATGGTTGTTATGTCCCAAATAAGATGCTCAGACATGGCTCTAGCCTTTACAGAGTCGTATATGAGCATTCATTGGCTGAGAGAGGTGAACCTCCGCCTCTCTCAGCCAATGAATGGCTCTTCCATTGAAATCAATGGTGGGAACCGCAGAATGAACTTTAATAACCTGCGGCTCTCCATTGACTTCAATGGCCGTTCATTGGCTGAGAGAGGCGGGGGCTCACCTCTTTCAGCCAATGAACACTCAGATATGGCTATATAAGGGAAGAAGCCATGTCTGAGTGTTTCATTCGGGAGATATCAACCATCCTGGTTGGTATCTGTTGGGTGGATCGCGATTTTTGTTTTTTGTTTTAAGAAGACCTTGGATGCCTACTTTGGACAAGTGGACCACTCCTGGTAATATAGATGAGTATGTGTGTATGTATGTAATAAAACTGTACTTTCATGGTATGTGTGTTATGTGTTTTTTTTACATATTTCTTTACAGGTGAACTACAGGTACCAGCGGGCCCTTAATGCCCCGCATGCTGGTACTTGTGGTTCTCCAAATACCATCATGTGGGGGAGGCTTGCTTGGACCTGTAGTTCCACTGTAAAGACAATGTTATTAAATCTATTTTTTACACACTACCAACCTGCCACCCACTGCCCTAAGGTGGCGGGGATAGCCCCGGGCTATCAGCCTAGACCAGGGGGGCACTGGAGAGGGGGACCGCTTTATTGGGGGGTCCCCAACTCCCCAGGGATCCCTGGCCTGGGATGACTAGCGGTCAGGGCTGATGCTGCGGCTGGGGGGGGCGATGAAAGGGCTCCCCTGGCGGTGGCATCAGCCCCCCACCAGAAAGGGTCTGGTGCTGGTTTTAATTATAGGGGGACCCCTACGCAATTTTTTCCCCCTGTAATTAAAGCCAGGACTGGCTCTGCAGCCTGGTGCTGGTACCTAATTTACGGTGGAACCCTACACGTTTTGTTCCTTGTAATTTTAGGTACCAGGACAGGCTGGCAAGTCTGGGGTTGGTTAGCCTTTTGGGGGGGACCTCACGTCAATTTTTTTAAAAAAAAATTAACCCTAAATTTAAAAAAACAACAACAAAGTCTGCACATATTTCACTGATATGTGCAGCCTGCTTGTTCGGGAGAGAAATTCGGCTGATTAAATCGGGACTTCAAAATGGACAGGATCGACCAAATACATCATCAATAAAATTATCTGGTCAAAACTGGGAACTTGGTAAATTCCCACAGTTTGTTTTTGATCGATATGATCCGAGTTGAAAAACAGGAAAAATTGGGACCATATCGAATCTTAGTAAATTTATCCCAAGGGATTTCTAGAATACCATAATATTTGACAATATAAGATGAATAGACTTGTGCGGATGAATGCCTTATATCTCCTTTTGTTCTATTTTGAGGATTTGAAGTTCGATTTGAAGTTTGATTTTGTGTTTGATTTGGACATGGGCATGCAAGAAATCATTATTCAAAATCAAATCTAATCAAATTTTATTTAGAAAAGGCTTCCAAAAATAAAATTTTAGTAAATGTGGGATTTTGACAGGGATGTCTATATTTTATTTGATTCAATTTCAGGTGAGCTAAATCGAACATAAAATCGAACTTTGATAAATATACCCCCAAGTGTTATATTTATCACAAGATAGGTCATAAGCAATAAACTGTAAGCAGAGAATAGTGAATGCAGAGCCAGAAATGTTATAACAGAGATCAGTCAGCACTGAGTATCACAGATAACCACAGAATAGACTCTTTTGTCATGTGCACAAGACAATTCAGCTACAATGAGGAGTGGTTCACCAAGATAAGTAAGTGTGACCCTATCAAATTAAGGGGAATTGACAATCAAACATTGACAGCCACAAATGTTAGGACAATTATTGGTTGTTTGAGGATTGGATCGAGAACAAAAGTCATAGAAATGTGAATTGTATTTTAAGTACCAGAGATGGAAACAAATCTTATTGCCATCAGTGTCCTAGCACAAAGAGGCCACAGAGTTCAATTTGCAAAAGGAAAGTGCATTGTGAGAAACAGAAGTGGGAAAATTATCGCTATAGGCACAAGATGACAATAATTGTATATCCTTGATATACAGCACTGCTACGCAATGATGACAAGTGAGTCACAGTCATTGGGACTCTGGCATAGAAGATTTGGTCATCTGGGTTATGACAGGGTCCAAAAGCTGAGGAACAAGATGGTCACAGAAATGTCAGTGACTAACACAGATAAATCCATGTGTGAAAGCTGCAGACTTGGGTAACAAAGTCGTCAACCATTTCCAAAGTCACACAGAGCTACGGCACCACTTACAATAGTGCATTCCTTCATGTATGGACCAATGGCGGTGAAGTCTGTTAGTGGATATAGACACTTTGTGACATTTATACATAACTTCACAAGAATGATACACATATACAGTATTTTATAAAGGAGAAATCTGAAGTATCAAAGAAAATTGGAGACTACAAAAGAATTGTAGATAATCAAACAGGCAGCGGGCTCAAAGTTCTGCGATCTGATAACAGTGGAGTCTATCTTTTTTCATTTGAACATTAAAGAGTGGTAAACATCCACAACGAATGCCAGGACTCAGATGTAATGTAATATTAAAGAGACAATCAACATTTAACATGAGTCTAGTAATAAGGGCAACAGCATATCATATAACTAGCACTGTAAGAACCAAAAAGGAAGAATGAGTAAACAACACAACAAACTAAAAGGGTATCCCTCCATCTAACAGAGTCATATTGCACAAGGTTGTTAGTTGAAAGCTGTGTTTGAGTGCCAGTTTCATATCACAAGACAATGTATGTATATAGGGAAGTCAGACAGAAAGGAATTTCTCAGCAGCCTTTCTTTATCAGTGGACGTGGCGGTCCAATCCATAGTAAATAAGTAACAGAGTCTGGCTAAAAACAAGGTACGCGCTGTGTGTTAGGTTCAATCCATTGTGGGAGAACTGTTTTATTCACCACAGCAGTGATTTTAGTCAATAACAGTTTCTTTGCATTACTATGGACAGGGGTGTGAGTGTGTTTGCTCCAGAACACCCAGTCAGGGGTCATCGTAAAGTGTATATATAGAGTATCTTTAATATTAGAAATGTGCACCAGATCATTTTTGCTAGTTTTGGTTCTAATTCGTCAGCCGGTTTTGGTTTTGATAAACTACTGTGACTGTTTATTTCCAAAAATTTACAAAAAAGCTAAAATCACATAATTTGAGCCTTTTTTTGTTCCTAGAGTGTTATTAACCTTAATAACATTAATTTCCACTAATTTCCAGTAAATTTTGACCACATCACAGATCACAATGTGGTTTTTATCCAGTTTAGGTCAAAATGTTGTACCGGGCTAGCTGGCTCTCTAAGCTAAGTGACAGCAGTGGTGCACACATAGATAAAAAATTTTGAGTACAGGGCCCCATATTAAAGTGGGAATGGAAGTTGTTATTTAGATCGGGGGTGCTACCAACTGACAAGGGAAGTAACTAGACAATAATGTAAAAGAAAAAAAGATTATGTCAGTAATTAGGCACACATTTGTTTATTTTATCTTTTTTATAAAAAAAATGTAACATTTATTGGATATACCTTAAAATGTCCCTATGTATTGGACAATAGCCAGTGAAATAATAATAAAAGCATATAGATAGTGACTGAAGTAGGAATGTGTATTCAAATATAACAAGAATAGTCCCGGCTGTGTGTGTTTTTATTCAATTGTCATAAGATCAATTGTATTTGTTGTAATTAGTTTAGGATTATTATCCAATATCACAAGGAATATGAAATCAAATGATATTTTAATTGAGGATTATAATATCAGGTATTAACATTCAGGTATTAATATGAGATATGTATATATGCGATCTATTCAGTAGTCCTCTTTGTATTAATCATATCAACTGCAGATGATTCATATGTTGTCAAGAATGTGACATATATGGTAATGGTGCCAATTAATCTAATGTTAATTGGTATAAGCAGTAATCCTCCTAGTGGCGAATTGATATTGGTTATCATATACCCTTTTGCAAGAGACCTCATAAAATGGCTGTCCCCTCACCCTTCAAGGAATATTGATCATTAACCCCTGTTGTGAAGTTTTTATTTTACCTTTTATAAATAAAAAGGTTCTGACTTTTTGTTAGTGTCTCAGTTACTTTGATACTTCCTAGTCAGGGTTAATGGGATTTATCATTGAGATTTAATAGGTACACTCCTCATAGATCGTTATTTGAATCCTCACATGAGATCCATATCAAAAAGTGTGAACTCTAATCATTGCACTGCAGTTATTTCATGAGTTCTTTTATAGTGCTCTGTTCCATGTTGTTAATCGGCCTGAATTATTGAACTGACCTTCATAGCATTCGAGAGAAGTAGCAACAAATGTTGCCAATATTTATCATTCCTGGATTCTATATTAGAGACTCACACATATCTCATTCATACATATCTCAGTGTCCAAGTAATGAGGACAATGTTCTCACACACAGTCTCCTTATATTGCGATGTGAGCTGGAGTTGCAATATTATCAGTTTGTATTGGCTCACTTTAACAAACAGGATGGGTATTGTCCATCTCAGACATACATATTTCAGTGTCCATGTAACAAGGACAATGTTCATACACACAATCTCCTGTTATGACAATGTAGGTTAGAATTACAATATTGTGAGCATATATTTGCTCATTTTAGCACACAGCACGAGTATTGCTGAAGCGCGTTTCACTTAATGAGGCTTTCTCAAGGCAAACCGATTGCCTCTACTTGCCCATAATTTATTCATGATGGAGGACCAATCGGATTGCGTTTCTCAGTCATGTGGTATTGGTATCCAATCCGATGTCCTCTATCATTTACTATGAGGGCTCCATGTCACATGATATTCATAGCCAATAATAGGCTTGGTATCATGTTTATTGTTATTTACCATTAAATACTATGAGATTCATTCAGAAATCCAAGTAGGTATGTTTGTTTCTTCCAAATGGAGTGATGTTATGCATGCCCATTCGCTGTTAAATCACTAGTAAATAGTAGTTAAGTAATATGCAGGTATAATGAATATTTTAGGGCTGACCCTCTTTATTTTGGATCTATCGATGTATTATTTACTTTAATGAGTCGGCCATGATTGTATAAACTTTATAATTTAGTTTACACATTAAATTGTCCCTATAAGATAATGATGAGAATATAATATATATATATATATATATATATATATATATATATACGGATTAAAGAAACAATCATATGAATGAATGATTATACATATAATACCAATAATAAAAAAAGAGTGTAATATTGATTCTTTACATATATAAATATTGATAACAATTAGTGAGTGCATATTGGTGATACTACGAATATATACTTATATAATAAATCAGCCTGACATAATATGCTAGACTCTAGGAATATAAATATTATATGTATAAGGATGTGATGTAGATAATACTACATTATAGTTAAATAAAAACAGGGAGAAAAGAGAAAAAACCCTAATTATCCAGTGGAGAAAAAAATTAAAAAATAAAAAGTATTAGATCTAACATCTATAATATATTTCTGCCTACATACTGATCACTTTTATTAGATCCAACCTAATTTCAGAAATATGTTTAATAGAGTCCCCATGTGTCAATAAGTGAAATAATATTAATGTGTGTATATGAAAAGGGGGGGTTGAATAAAAGGGGGGGGGGTTGGAGGAAAAATAAGGAGAATACAGTCGTGTGAAGGTAAGTAGATGTACTCCTTGATAATCTAATAAAATATAGGGATGAGCACAAATTGTCCATCATAGAATTAATGTAAAGTGATTATGAATCAAAATATAAAGAATAATTGTGGAATCATATATGATAGTTGATAGTGACTTATTAATTTATACATAATTACTAATAACCATTTCAAAATTGTGCCAAATGATGATGCAAAATTGTATCTAAAATAAATCTTATGTGAAAAATAAATAAATCAATGTTTTCAAAAATAGTGATGTGCTAAAAATTCAATCACACCGTAAGTATATGATTTGTTAATAATAATTAATCTATTTGAAATGTTCAATAAGAAATTTCTAAACCATCCTTATTGATTTGCCCATTTATTCACTACTCAAAGATGGTACCTTCATAACTTTTTATATACAGGGTTAAATGTCAATAATCAGATGGTTATCATCTTATGAGGGTATGTTATGATCTTCAAACATCGTTAACTTCCATGGTAAACTGGATTATGAGGGTCAGAATATATTAGATTACTTCATACCTATGGGTGTTAGATAGAAACATATCTCTATCCAGTTGATTGTTGGGATATATGGTGCCGCAGTAAAGGCTGATTTAATCATAATCAGACAAACAGACAGTGAGAAATAAGGAGTCCATTTTCGGGAATTCAGAGGAATGGAGTATAACTGTTGTTTTCATTTAGACCTTTGGGATGGAGGGTATCCATGAGAAAATAAGTTTTGTCTCCACTTAATGGACTTCTTCATCCAAATTTCCGGCCCCCCATTTGAATATGTCTTATTTCAAAGGCTTTCATAGTGTTTGGGTTGCTGTTATGGTGTTTGTGAAAGTGCCTGGCAACCGAGGTAAGGGTCTTGAAGTTAGCCATATCTTTACTGGCATTACGTATTGTCCCGGCATGTTCTAGAATTCTTATTTTGAGAGGTCTTGAAGTTTTCCCTATGTAACTTTTTCCACAAGGGAATTCTAGTTGGCATACTGTACCTACTGTAGTACATGTGATGTAAGTTTGTATAATCCATTTTTTATTGTACTTGTCATAGAACCATTATCTTGGTTCCATGTATCTGCAGGCTTTGCATTGGCCACATCCGTAGGATCCCTTCTTGTTGTAAAGGGGCCTCTTGATTGTGGAGAGATGACTATGAACTAGTCTATCTTTAATGTTGTTCATCTTCTCAAGCTGGTTTGAATTCTGGAAGGTAGAATGAAGCAAGGTCTGTATCTGACTGGAGGATAGGCCAATGCTTCTGAAGAATATTGTTAATACTCTTCCAATGTATGTTGAAGGTCCCTATGAATCTGATCTTCTCTTCCTCCTTATGGTTCAATTTAGGTCTCAGTAATGTTTCTCTTGGACATGGGTCCGTTTCCCTAATTGCTTTCTTGATTGTACTCTTGGCCTGATTCAGACCCGCTCGCGAGCGCTGAGCACTCGCAAGTGGGTCGATGGTGGCCCAGTGCGCATGCACATGGACGGAGCCGGCTCTGTCGTGCACATGAGCGAGACCTGGATAGCGTTGGGCAAACTGGCGCTCCGGGTCTCGTACCAAAGGGGGCATGCTGTCAATGTTGAGTGACAGCACGCCCCCTTTGGTGGGCATGCTGGAGGTGTGGCTCCCCAGACAGAGGTGTTGCCATGGGAACGCCTACCATCTGGGGCCGGCCCCACTGACATCACAAGTGATGTCAGTGGGAGTGCTTTCAACTCTGTTTGAGCCAAAAGCACTCCAGGGCTTGCGGCAATGAGACCCTACCACAAGGGTCTCATTGCAAGCCCGATGGTCACGATGGTCTTGACCATCGCGACCATCTTCCTTGCCTCTCGCTATAGCTGTGGGTGGTCACCCACAGCTATACGAGTGGCCAAGAGGCCGCTCTAAAAATCAAGAAGGACGGCCCTGATTCAGAGCGAGCACTCTGTCAGAGCGTCCGGCTCTGAATCAGGGCCTCTTACTGTACCCTCTGTCTCGGAGTCTCTCTCTCAGTTGGTTCTGTCTGATTTGAAATGATTCTGTAGTCGAACAATTCCTTGTAGTACGTATCAGTTCTCCTTTTGGTATTGCTCGAATAGCGGCTGGTAGGTGAGAGCTGGTTGAATGTAAAATACTGTTTGTAGCTGTATTTTTCCAAAAAATGTCTGTCATGATTTCACCTTCTTCCCAAATCTTGATCATTAGGTCTAAGAAGTCAATTTCTCTCTGACTCATGACATATGTTAACTTTAAATTCATTCATGTTCAAAATTGAGGTGAAATCTTCCAATTCTTTCCTTTCACCTTCCCATAGCAGTAGGATATCATCAATATAGCGTAGATATATTAATATATTCTCAGTGTACTTTTCATGACATTCATTGAAGAATACCTCTTTCTCCCATCACTCCAGGTAGAGGTTAGCATATGTGGGGGAACAAGCTGTCCCCATAGCTGTCCCTCTCACCTGGAGGTAGTGGTGCTCATTGCAAAGAAAATAATTTTTTATTAATACAAATTGTAAGAGGGTGATCAAGAAATCATTGAAATCATTTGTTGCTCCCATATCAAAAAAGTAATTCACAGCTTGAACTCCATTCTGATGGCTTATGCTCATGTTAAGAGAAGGAAAAAGAAAAAAGTACTCCTCTTTTGTGGGGCACACCTCATGTATTTTAAGATTTAACTTTTATTAGGTTTCGTTAAAACATGTGATATAGTCACGATATTATAAGAACATGCAAATTCAAATGAAAAAATTCCATTGTGAGATGTAAAGGGGTATCTGGGCTGTCACAAATATCCCTATGTACCTCCTTATATATTGAATCTCACAATTAATACAGTAATAGAACACCTCAAAAAACCAAAATGGACAAAAACAAGCACAGAACTACCTATAAATCCCAGTGGGATATATACATGAGATAATTGATGATATGACAATAAGATATAATTCCTGTCCAGAGAATGTGAGCTCATATGAAATACTGACAATATTCACATGGGTCTGGACTGATAGATGGAGTTTGTCAAAATTATTGTACACGTCCTCTACTGTGTGAGGAACATTAGCTTAACCTCTCACTGGAATACTAACATTGACATAGGAAAAGCAACAATCATAAAAAACCATGTGTTAATAGGTGTTTGTATAGGCATATATCGATACAAATCAATATCTCTGAATAGAAAAATCTATTGTAATAAGTGGTTTACATATGCAAATACACATGTATCGGCGAACATATAGGTGCAAAAATAGAAAAAATAATAATGACGTACAATACACACAATTTAAAAAATTAGCACCTTTAACCAGACCTGTTGTCACCAATTAATTTGTTGGGTGAGGCGTCCCTCATTTAACTGGGAAATTAGTTTGTCAGGAAGATTTTGCTACCTTGATATACAGTATAGAGTGAAAAGCAGTATCCGTGCATTTAAATACACTAGGATTTGCTTTGCCCAGTCATATACAAATATCAGACTGGAGATGAGAGTCCCTGTGTAATGGCACAGTTAAGGAACATAGAACCGCTTCTGCTGCTTGCTCTGGTTCACAGCTTTGCCCTGTTGCTATGCATTGCAGGGTATCAGCATGGATCCTAAGCTAGTGAGAGAGCAGTGAAAATAAGAGCAAAGTACCTGATAGTAGTATATTGTGAGATCCCAGTGGACATAGGTATGGTGGTGCAAGGGTCCTCTGTGCGCACAGAGGTACCCGTGGAGCAGTGCCTGACGTGTGTTTCGCCGGGGGCTTTCTCACAGGAAGCTCAAAGTGCACTCACGATGGCTGGGTTTAATACTATTAGCCGGCACTTCATTGGTCCTATTTGGTTTGATTGATAAGTAAACTCCCAATCCGTTTGTTGGTGGGAGGTGTTTTACTTCATTAGACTGTAATTGTCTATTCACTGTGTGATCTTAGTCACGTGACTGACTAGATCTGTGGCAACATGGGAAATGTAGTTTTAATCTGACAACTTTGTCAGTTTTGTATCCCTATTTACATAAATGCCTATGATCTGTTGCCACAAAAGAAGGTTCTCTTTCACCTGTCCTTTGTTATTTGTGCATACATTGCCAAAAGTTTATTTATGAGAGTAATATTAAAGAGTATGAAGACTTTATAATCACTTTACTGTGTAGTCCTGGTCATGTGACTATTTGGCTACATGGGAAATGTAGTTTTTGCAGCGCTCATTCTATCTATATTACACATACCATGCAATCATCAATTATAGCACAAAGAATGTGGCCACATAAAAAAGAGATTTACTCTATCCTGTGCATTGTTATTTGTGCATATATTACCAAAAGGTTTATTAAAGATGTGATCTTGAAGAGTGTAAAGATTATATAATCTATTTGCTTTGTTGTCCCGATCATGTGACTGTTTAACTACATAAAAAATTTAGTTTTTACAGCGCTCATTCTATCAATGTGATACATACTTGGCAATCACTTATTATTACACAAACAATGTGACTCATATTGAGCCTTGTTTTGAAGCACTGCATGGCATCAGTGACATGTCTGCTAACCAATTCTTTCAATATCGGAAATTCAATTCCCGATTTTGCAGCTTCTTGTCATATTTAACAGGAATAGTTCTATCTGAAAAAGCGTGGCACGACAAGTCTTAGAAAAATACAAAAAATAATAGTTATTCGCTTCAAACAGAACATACTCCACTCCCTGCATGATGTCATCTATACATTTATCTGCATCACCCATAATAGGGGTATTACTCTCAGTCACATGACCACTTTGTTCAATAAAAGATCCAAAACTCATCTACCCTATTCTGTTCAGCATACGTGTCATGTGGCCATGAATAGCCACATGGAAAATTAGTTAATATCTGGTTGTG
Source organism: Taudactylus pleione (assembly GCA_031769625.1). Lineage (NCBI taxonomy): Eukaryota > Metazoa > Chordata > Amphibia > Anura > Myobatrachidae > Taudactylus > Taudactylus pleione. The sequence goes on along the minus strand of JAUIMM010000047.1, from coordinate 307,549 downwards.
AAATATTTTCATAGTATACAATCACACGTATGTGCAGATTTCATTCACTACGCATATGTATGCATATAAGACATATACATACATCTATACATAACCATGTGCAAATATGCACATAATAGGATACAGCCCTAAGAGCTTATACAATTATTAGTTTACAGATATTAGTGATCTTATAACGTTAAGTTATTATTAATAAAATGATATCCCCATTGTGTAAGGGATTAATTATAACGTAATTGTGAAAAGGTGCCTTTTAATATTTTGGAGTATATTCAAATGATGATAAAATATGGTGTCGATTGTGGTGTCGTAAATGGTGAGTGATAATGTGATAAAAAAAGGGGCGAGGGGGGGAAAAAAATATATGTGTGAAATAAGCATATTATTGGTTAAATTTAATCTGAAGTTTATATACCTTGTTATATGTGACAAGTGTTATGAATTGGTATTGCTGTTTGTACAAATATGAATTAATTATACCAAAATTAGTGTTAAAATTCTTGTGAAAAATGCAATAAAAGAAAAAACAAACGTGCAAGTGAAAAAATCCTATCCTGGATAAATTAATATAAAAAGGTGTGTTTCGTGTTATTAAGGAATACCAAGTTCTCTCGCTACTGGATACATCTCAATGAAATCTGTTAAAGAAAAGACTATAATGATATAATTGTAACTATGAATATTTTATTAGACATGTGGATCTATATGTTCAGAAAGGGACTGTAGTTTATTATCTCATTGAGGCCATGTGAGCTCATACTGCCCAGTTTGAAAGTCCATTCACATTCTTTCTTGAGGAGCTCCTTCATTAGATCTCCTCCTCTGATGTTCAGTTGGACCTTTTCTAAGCCAAAGGCTCGCAGTTCCTTCCATGAGCCATTATGACTTTGATGAAAGTGTTTGGCTACAGTGGTTATTTTCTTCATTTTTAGTAAGTCTTCAGCTGCGTGCTTGATGTTTCCTATGTGTTCCAAGATGCGTTGTTTCATGGGTCGTGTAGTGATGCCCACGTATCTTTTAATGCATGTGCATTCTAGACAGTATACTACTCCTACCGTACTGCAATTGATAAATTGTTGAATTATATGGTTTTTACCAAAACGATCTATTATCCTCGTGCATTTTTTCATTTTTGCACATGCTTTGCAATGGCCACAAGGGTGCTCATGTATAGAATTTCCACATCGCAGGTGACCAGCCACACACCCGGATTAACACTCAGATCCTGGAGTTTCATTAGTAAGTCCATCGTGTCTCTCACATATGATGGTAAGGTGAGTACGTGTTTACATAGATGTTGATCCATAAAAACACTGGCCATTTACACTAAATTGTGACTCCTGATACTATGGGTCTGCCAGGAGGGTCTTAGTCATTTTTGTGTATCTTCGGAAGAAGATATAATTTTGATGTTTTAGGTTTGTCAACAGTCAGGAATTCAAAATCATTTCTATTAATGACTCCATTTTTATATGCTGTGGTAACTAGGTTGTTATATTCTTTAAGAAAATTTGAGGTGGGATTAAAGGTGAGAGGTTTGAAGCAGCTGTCATCACTTAGCTGTTTATTTAATTCAGAGATGTACATTTGTCTCGGCCACAATACTACATTGTCCTCTTTATTGAAGGGCTTAATGATGACATCTTGCCAGTCAGACATTTGTTCAAGTGCCTTTCTTTCACCTATTGTGATCTTATCCCTATAGGGTTTCTTTTGAGTAAACATTTTATCTAGGTCTTTTGAGACCAAGTCTTGATATACTTGAATTGCTGGATATATTTTATTATCTGGAAAAATAGTTGACTTTTTCTTTAATTTTGAGCCATCAAAGGGTATTTGATTTTGGGATTGTGATGATTCATTCTCCTATTCCAAATCTTCCAATAACTGTAATGTTATTTGGTCATCTGGTTGAAGGATATTGCTATCAAAGGCAGATGTCGTTAATTGTTCTCTTTTGGAAGCTTGATTCATGAAAAATTTCTTTAGCAAGATTTTTCTAGTGAAAAGATGTAAATCTTTTTCACAGTCAAACCTGTCTGGTTTTTGAACTGGGGAGAATGAGAGTCCCTTACGCAATATTGATATTTGTTCCTCACTCAGAATTTTTTCCGTCAAATTAATAATCCTTAGTGAATCTGTATGATTAATGGGATTTATTGTAGTGTCATCATTCATTTCCAATACCTCCTCCGGTCTCTTGGATCTTCTCTCTAATCCAATGAGTCTCTTTTTGTCTTTCCTCCCCTTACCCCTTCTAGTCTTTCTCCATCTCTGTCTACATTGGTTTTCATCATTCTTGCGGTTTGATCTAAAAAATCACGTTTGAAATTGTTAGTTGTAGACATATTACTGGGTTTTTCACCCTCTGAGGAGTCTGCTTCTGATGTCGTATAATTATAGGAATTTGGGGTCCTTTTACGTGGCATCTGTGTATTCCACCTATAGATCTTATTTTGTGCATAATCGTCTTTATCTCACTGTCATTTTCTGTGTTTCCTTTCGATTATTTCTTAATCAAATTTCTCAATCTCCATTTTGTACTTTTCATATCTTTGTTGACATGTCTCAAGAGACTCATAAAGTTTTAATTTCTCAGTTAATTCTGATATTTCCTTAGTCAGATGGTTTAACATGATTTCATCATGTTTAATCAGTATTTTTATCAGCTCCTTAGAGCAATGTGTCATCGTAGCCTCCCATTCATGTTTTAGGTCGTTGTTAGCCAACTCAAACATGGAAAAATGTTTAAATCTTAGACCCTTTGGAATCAGGTAATTTTTCAGATAGTTATCAAAGGTGGTCCTGTTCCACCAGGTTTTACTTTGTTTTATTAGAGTGGATTTTAATGTATAAAGGTCATCTGACCAATTCTTTATTGTTAAATCTTGTCTCTCCAGATTTACTTTAAATAAAGTTTCTGTGGCATTTCTGAGCTTGTCACGCCTGTCCTCCAGATCTCTGCTGAGACTGAAATATGTCATGATTGTTTTGGGAAGTAGTGCAAATCAGATACTAATTTATTATGACTTGTTTTTAATAGAGTTTATAATTCAGTATATTCTCTTTATTTAATTAATGGTGCTAGACGTATTGGGAAAACTGAATTCACAGTTGAGAGATCAACATAGATACAAAGAAAGTGTATACGTCTGCACATATACATACATTATTTTGAGTTTGAGGCCCCATATTAAAGTGGGAATGAAAGTTGGTATTTAGATTGGCGGTGCTACCGACTGACAACTCATATTAATACCTGATTGTTAATACCTGATATTATAATCCTCAATTAAAATATCATTTTGATTTAATATTCCTTGTGATATTGGATTATAATTCTAAACTAAGTACAACGAATACAATTGATCTTATGATGATGGAATAAAAACACACACAGCCGGGTCTATTCTTGTTATATTTTAATGCACATTCCTATTTCATTCACTATCTATATGCTTTTATTATTATTTCGCTGACTACTGTCTAATACATAGGGATATTTTAAGGTATATCCAATAAACAGTAAGTCTTTATGATAAAGATAATATAAACAAATGTCCCCCTAATTACTGACATAATCTTTTTTTCTTTTACATTATTGTCTAGTTACTTCCCTTGTCAGTCGGTAGCACCACCGATCTAAATACCAACTTCCATTCCCACTTTAATTCGGGGCCCTGTACTCAAAATTTTTTATGTATGTGTGCAGACGTATACACTTTCTTTGTATCCATGTTGATCTCTTAACTGTGAATTCAGTTTTCCCAATACGTCTAGCACCATTAATTAAATAAAGAGAATATACTGAATTATAAACTCTATTAAAAACAAGTCATAATAAATTAGTATCTGATTTGCACTACTTCCCAAAAAAATCATGACTTCTTTCAGTCTCGGCAGAGATCTGAAGGACAGGCGTGACAAGCTCAGAAATGCCACAGAAACTTTATTTAAATTAAATCCGGAGAGCCAAAATTTAACAATAAAGGATTGGTCAGATGACCTTTACACATTAAAATCCACTCTAATGAAACAAAGTAAAACCTGGTGGAACAGGACCACCTTTGATAACTATCTAAAAAATTACCTGATTCCAAAGGGTCTAAGATTTAAACTTTTTCCCATGTTTGAGTTGGCTAACAACGATCTAAAACATGAATGGGAGGTTACGATGACACATTGGTCTAAGGAGCTGAAAAAATACTGATTAAACATGATGAAATCATGTTAAACCATCTGACTAAGGAAATATCAGAATTAAGTAAGAAATTAAAATCTTATGAGTCTCTTGAGAAATTTCAACAAAGATATGAGAAGAACAAAATGGAGATCGAGAAATTTGAGGAAGAAATAATCGAAAGGAAATGCAGAAAATTACAGCGAGATAAAGACGATTATGCACAAAATAAGATCTATAGGTGGAATACACAGATGCCACGTAAAAGGACCCCAAATTCCTATAATTATACAACATCAGAAGCAGACTCCTCAGAGGGTGAAAACCCCAGTAATATGTATGCAACTAACAATTTTGAACGTGATTTTTTTAGGTCAAACCCCAAGAATTATGAAAACCAATGTAGACAGAGATGGAGAAAGACAAGGAGGGGTAGGGGGAGGAAAGTCAAAAAGAGACTCATTGGATTGAAGAGAAGATCCAAGAGAACGGAAGAGGTATCAGAAATGAATGATAACACTACAGTAAATCTCATTAATCATACAGATTCACTAAGGATTATTAATTTGACGGAAAGAATTCTGAGGGAGGAACAAATATCAATATTGCGTAAGGGACTCCCATTCTCCCCAGTTCAAAAACCGGACAGGTTTGACTGTGAAAAAGATTTACATCTTTTCACTAGAAAAATCTTGCTAAAGAAATTTTTCATGAATCAAGCTTCCAAAAGAGAACAATTAACGACATCTGTCTTTGATAGCAATATCCTTCAACCAGATGACCAAATAACATTACAGTTATTGGAAGATTTGGAATAGGAGAATGAACCATCACAATCTCAAAATCAAAAACCCTTTGATGGCTCAAAATTAAAGAAAAAGTCAACTTTTTATCCAGATAATAAAATATGTCCAGCAATTCAAGTATATCAAGACTTGGTCTCAAAAGACCTAGATAAAATGTTTACCCAAAAGAAACCCTATAGGGATTAGATCACAATAGGTGAAAGAAAGGCACTTGAACAAATGTCTGATTGGCAAGATGTCATCATTAAGCCCTCCAATAAAGGAGGCAATGTAGTATTGTGGCCGAGACAAATGTACATCTCTGAATTAAATAAACAGCTAAGTGATGACAGCTGCTACAAACCTCTCATCTTTAATCCCACCTCAAATTTTCTTAAAGAATATAACAACCTAATAACCACAACATATAAAAGTGGAGTCATTAATAGAAATGATTTTGAATTCCTGACATTTGACAAACCTAAAACATCAGCATTATATCTTCTTCCAAAGATACACAAAAATGACAAAAACCCTCCTGGCAGATCCATAGTATTGGGAGTAGGCAATTTAATGGAAAAGGCCAGTGTTTTTATGGCTCAACATCTACGTAAACATGCACTCACCTTAACATAATATGTGAGAGACCCGATGGACGTACTAATGAAACTCCAGGATCTAAGTGTTAATCCGGGTGTATGGCTGGTCACCTGCGATGTGGAAAGCCTATACACGAGCATAAGCTATCAGAATGGAGTTCAAGCTGTGAATTACTTTTTAGATATGGGAACAACAAATGTTTTCAATGATTTCTTGATCACCCTCTTACAATTTGTATTAACAATAAATTATTTTCTTTGCAATGAGCACCACTACCTCCAGGTTAGAGAGACAGCAATGGGGACAGCTTGTGCCCCCACATATGCTAACCTCTACCTGGGGTGGTGGGAGAAAGAGGTGGTCTTCAATGAATGTCATGAAAAGTACACTGAGAATATTTTAATATATCTACGCTATATTGATGATATGGAGGAAGAGAAGATCAGATTCATAGGGACCTTCAACATACATTGGAAGAGTATTAACAATATTCTTCAGAAACAGTGGCCTATCTTCCAGGCAGATACAGACCTTGCATCATTCCTATCTTCCAGAATTCAGACATTTTTTGGAAAAATACAGCTACAAACAGTATTTTACATTCAACCAGCTCTCACCTACTAGCCACTATTCGAGCAATACCAAAAGGAGAACTGATACGTACTAAAAGGAATTGTTCGACTACAGAATCATTTCAAATCAGACAGAACCAACTGATAGAGAGACTCCGAGACAGAGGGTACAGTCAGAGTACAATCAAGAAAGCAATTAGGGAAACGGACCAATGTCCAACAGAAACATTACTGAGACCTAAATTGAACCATAAGGAGGAAGAGAAGATCAGATTCATAGGGACCTTCAACATACATTGGAAGAGTATTAACAATATTCTTCGGAAACATTGGCCTATCCTCCAGTCAGATACAGACCTTGTTTCATTCTACCTTCCAGAATTCAAACCAGCTTGAGAAGATCAACAACATTAAAGATAGACTAGTTCATAGTCATCTCTCCACAATCAAGAGGCCCCTTTACAACAAGAAGGGATCCTACGGATGTGGCCAATGCAAAGCCTGCAGATACATGGAACCAAGGCAATGGTTCTATGACAAGTACAATAAAAAATGGATTATACAAACTTACATCACATGTACTACAGTAGGTACATTATACCAAGTAGAATTCCCTTGTGGAAAATGTTACATAGGGAAAACTATAAGACCCCTCAAAATAAGAATTCTAGAACATGCCGGGACAATACGTAATGCCAGTAAAGATATGGCTAACTTCAAGACCCTTACCTCGGTTGCCAGGCACTTTCACAAACACCATAGCAGCAACCCAAACACTATGAAAGCCTTTGGAATAAGACATATTCAAATGGGGGTCCGTGGTGGAAATTTGGATGAAGAACTCCTTAAAGTGGAGACAAAAATGATTTTTCTCATGGATACCCTTCATCACAAAGGTCTAAATGAAAACAACAGTTATACTCTATTCCTCTGAATTCCAAAAAATGGACTCCTTATTTCTCACTGTCTGTTTGTCTGAATATGATTAAATCAGCCTTTACTGCGGCACCATATATCCCAACAATGAACTGGATAGAGATATGTTTCTATCTAACACCCATAGGTATGAAGTAATCTAATATATTCTGACCCTCATAATCCAGTTTACCATGGAAGTTAACGATGTTTGAAGATCATGACATACCCTCATAAGATGATCACCATTTGATTACTGACATTTAACCCTGTATATAAAAAAGTTATGAAGGTACCATCTTTGAGTAGTGAATAAATGGCACTTCAATAAGGATGGTTTAGAAATTTCTTATTGAACATTTCAAATAGATATGATGGACAATTTGTGCTCATCCCTATATTTTATTAGATTATCAATGAGTACATCTACTTACCTTCACACGAGTGTATTCTCCTTATTTTTCCTCCAAACCCTCCCCCCTTTTATTCAAATTCCTCCCCCCCCCCTTCTTTTCATATACACACACTAATATTATTTCACTTATTGACACATGGGGACTCTATTAAACAGAATGGTATATTTCTGAAATTAGGTTGGATCTAATAAAAGTAATCAGTATGTAGGCAGGAATATATTATAGATGTTAGATCTAATGCTTTTTATTTTTAATTTTTTTCTCCACTGGATAATTAGGGTTCTTTCTCTTATCTCCCTGTTTTTATTTACAATAATGTAGTATTATCTACATCACATCCTTATACATATAATATTTATATTCCTAGAGTCTAGCATATTATGCCAGGCTGATTTATTATATAAATATATATTCATATTATCACCAATATGCACTCACTAATTGTTATTAATATTTATATATGTAAAGAATCAATATTACACTCTATTTTTTTTATTATTGGTATTATATATATAATCATTCATTCATATGATTGTTTCTTTAATCCGTACATATATATTATCTCATCATTATCTTATAGGGACAATTTAATGTGTAAACTAAATTATAAAGTTTATACAATCGTGGCCAACTCATTAAAGTAAATAATACATCGATAGATCCAAAATAAAGAGGGTCAGCCTTAAAATATTCATTATACCTGCATATTACTTAACTACTATTTACTAGTGATTTAACAACGAATGGGCATGCATAACATCACTCTGTTTGGAAGAACCAAACATACCTACTTGGATTTCTGAATGAATCTCATAGTATTTAATGGTAAACAACAATAAACATGATACCAAGCCTATTATTGGCTATGAATATCATGTGACATGGAGCCCTCATAGTAAATGATAGAGGACATTAGATTGGATACCAATACCACGTGACTGAGAAACACGATCAGATTTGTCCTCCATCGTGAATAAATTATGGGCAAGTAGAGGCAATCAGCTTGTCTTGAGAAAGCCTTATTAAGCGAAATGCGCATTGGCAATACCTGTGCTGTGTGCTAAAACGAGCAAATATATGCTCACAATATTGTAATTCTAACCTACATTGTCATAACAGGAGATTGTGTGTATGAACATTGTCCTTGTTACATGGACACTGATGGAGGACAAATCTGATTGTGTTTCTCAGTCACGTGGTATTGGTATCCAATCCAATGTCCTCTATCATTTACTATGAGGGCTCCATGTCACGTGATATTCATGTATGTCTGAGATGGACAATACCCGTCCTGTATGTTAAAGTGAGCCAATACAAACTGATAATATTGCAACTCCAACTCACATCACAATAATAGGAGACTGTGTGTGAGAACATTGTCCATGTTACATGGACACTGAGATATGTATGAATGAGATATGTGTGAGTCTCTAATATAGAATCCAGGAATGATAAATATTGGCAACATTTGTTGCTACTTCTCTGGAATGCTCTGAAGGTCAGTTCAATAATACAGGCCAGATTAACAACATGGAACAGAGCACTATAAAAGAACTCATGAAATAACTGCAGTGCAATGATTAGAGTTCACACTGTTTGATATGGATCTCATGTGAGGATTCAAATAACGATCTATGATGAGTGTACCTATTAAATCTCAATGATAAATCCCATTAACCCTGACTAGGAAGTATCAAAGTAACTGAGACACTAACAAATAGTCACAACCCTTTTATTTATAAAAGGTAAAATAAAAACTTCACAACAGGGATTATTGATCAATATTCCTTGAAGGGTGAGGGGACAGCCATTCTATGAGGTCTCTTGCAAAAGGGTATATGATAACCAATATCAATTCACCCCTAGTCGGATTACTGCTTATACCAATTAACATTAGATCAATTGGCACCATTACCACATAAGTCATGTTCTTGACAACATATGAATCAAATGTGGTTGATATGATTAATACAAAGAGGACTACTGAATAGATCGCATATATACATATCTCATATTAATACCTGATTGTCAATAGCTGATATTATAATCTTCAATTAAAATATCATTTGATTTCATATTCCTTGTGATATTGGATAATAATCCTAAACTAATTACAATGAATACAATTGATCTTATGACAATGGAATAAAAATACACACAGCCGAGACTATTCTTGTTATATTTGAATACACATTCCTACTTTATTCACTATCTATATGCTTTTATTATTATTTCGCTGGCTATTGTCCATTACATAGGGACATTTTAAGGAATATCCAACAAACTTTAAGTTTTTATGATAAAGATAAAATAAACAAATGTGCGCCTAATTACTGACATAATCTTTTTTTCTTTTACATTTTTGTACATTGTGGATACACAGTGGGGTTCGGCCTGCAGAGTCGCAGATTAGTACTTGTATATCACGGATGCTTGTTTCATCTCAAATTTCATCACCTGTACCAATCCCTCCTCATGTTACAGCATCAAGTGCACGAGAGACAATCCCATCCTTTTGATTTTGTGAACTTCTGTGAGTTGTTTTGTTACCCAGCATGAACACTTTTTCCTGAACCCAGTTGCTGATGAACGATGTTGTGCACAGGACCCACTGAGATATTCAGTTCATCAGCAATATCACTAGCTTGATTGCATCTGTCCTCCTGAATCAGACCTTCAATGCAGCACAAATTGTCTTCTGTGGTGGATGTGCTTGGTCGGCCAGATCACTGCTCATCTTGAGCTCATCTTGAGGCAGTGCACCAAGCCCAAATCTGTTTCCGTGACATGACATAATCACCGTATTCCATGACAAATTGGCCATGAATTTCAGCTGCTGATGTGCCCTTTAGATGCAGAAATCTGATCACACTATGCACATCAGTGTTTGACAGGGTAGGTCCAAGACAGCTATATCTGCCTCGCTAGCCCAGATTTAATTTTTCCCTAGATTCCACCAACTCCCCGATCCCACCAAATTGTTCATGTTTTCCAAATTGTCAAAGCTGGCTAGTGTTCCGAAGGGTCCAGTTTGTTGTATAAAAATTTGTTAGTTAAAAAGAGGGAATATATGACTGGTTCACTTGGCCACCCATTATGTTAGTTTGTGCCCTTCCGGGGGTTCTCAATGGTTGTTGCATGCTGATTCTATCCCCCTTAACTAAGTTTCACTTTTCTGCAGTTTTCAAGCATTGTTTAATTTGTTTGGGCCTTAAGAGTAAGAATTATGGAACCCACTCATTTCATATAGAAGCGGCCACTTGTGCAACATCTGGCAAGCTATCTTAATCTGCCATTCAAGAGTTTGGCCATTGGAAATAATCTGCTTTTAAATTCTATGTTAACGGCAATAAGCTTTCATTTTGCTCTCTTTGCGCAAACCCAAAAACATTGTTTGCCTGTCAGTTTTTGAATGATTAGCATTTAAAAAGTGGTTGTCACAACTCTCAGATGGATTGTGGATGTGGCCCGTATTAGGGAGTTGGCTAGACCTATGCCTGAGGCGCGGAGTCTGATGTGCTGGGGGTATTCACCAGGGACCCTCGCAAGAAGGTATAGACTTGGCTGCGTCCGACACACAGGTCGCGGCCCTCAGGTTAGGTTCCCTTATACAGGTGCTGGTGAACACTGGATGAAGTGCAGGAGAATAAACATAATTGACAGGCCGGGTCAATACCAACAGATGAGACAGTAAAAATGGAGCAGATATAAGCGGGTCACAGGGAGTAGCCAAGGTCAGAACCAGATATCAGATGCAGTACAGAAGGGTCAGACGATAACGGGGTCACAAACAAGCCATGGTCAAGTTCAGGATAACAGTATGGCAGGAATGCTGGAGTATGGTATGGAGCCTATACTCTGGCACCTGTGTGCTGCCAGAGACTCCCTCTATAGGGAGGACTAAAAATCCTGCGCCAAACGGGATTAGCGTTTAGCGTGCCTGCCCCTTTAAATCTTAGAACAGGATGGCATGCAAGCTCCTAGAAGTGGGTGCCCTGGACTCCTCGCCTGCTGCCTGACAGACCAGTGTTGCCAGACCTGGTAAGTGCACCCCAGAGTCCGGTGCACTGTGACATTACCCCCTCCTCTAGGGGTGGGCACCGGACACCCCACAAATGGTTTATCAGGAAACTTCTGATGGAACTTCTGAAGTAATTGAGGTGCATGAATGTCTGAAGCCTTGACCCAACAACGTTCCTCAACCAATCAACCAAGAACTGAACAGATCCCCTCTACAGTCTGGAGTCAAAGATCTGTTTTACCTCATACTTCTCCTGATGGTCCACTGAAATTGCTGAAGGGGGACTGTGAGAAATTATTAAGCACCAGGGGTTTTAGAAGGGATGCATGAAATACGTTAGGTATCCTAAGTGTACCAGGTAGTTTTACACGAACTGCCACTGGATTAATCACCTGAAGAATCTGGAAAGGACAGATGTACCTGGGAGCAAACTTCATAGTGGGAACATTTAATCTCAGATGCTTGGTTGACAGCCAGACTTTATCACCAGGATTTAACAACAGACCCCGCCTCCTTTTCCGGTCTTCAAAAAGTTTATACCTTGAAGAGGCTCTGCACAAATAATTTTTTACCTTCTTCCAGATATTACAAAACCGATTCACTGTACCACGCACAGCTGGAAGTAGTACTGACTGCAGGCCTGGTAACTCGAGTAATAATGGATGCAGACCATACTGAGTAAAAAATGTGGAATGTCCTGACGCTTCATGATACAAATTGTTGTGGGCAAACTCAGCCGAAGGCAGCAGAGAAACCAAGTCATCTCAAAACATACATTCGAATAAACTTCTCTAATTCTTGGTTTATTCGTTCCATCTGGCCATTGCTCTGTGGATGGTAGGCCGAAGAGAAGTTTAACTTGATGCCAAAGCACCTGTTTAGAGTTCTCCAGAATCTAGAGGTAAATTGTACCCCTTGGTCAGAAACAATATCTTTAGGAAACCCGTGCAATCTAAAGATTTCCCCAATAAATACTTCTGCTAACTTAGGTGCTGAGGGTAGCCCTTTTAATGGCACAAAGTGAGCAGCCTTGGAGAATCTGCCCACCACCACCAGGATAGTATTGAACCCTTGGCATGAAGGTAGGTCCATCAAGAAGTCCATGGACATGTGAGTCCAAGGACAATCAGGCACTGGTAGTGGCAACAGAGGACCAAGTGGAGAGTGCGGAGGAATCTTGTGCTGAGCACAAACTTGACAGGCTGCCACAAAATCCTTAACATCTTGATGAACTGTTGGGCACCAATACCCCCTGAGCATTAATTCCAGAGTTCTATTGACTCCAGCATGCCCACTAAAATGTGAAGAATGTGCCCATTGCAGCAACTTGGATCAGGATTCAGAAGCTACAAATGTCTTCCCTGGTGAAATCTTGACCTTTTTGGTAACAGCCATGAAGCAAGCAGGATTTAGAATGGCCTTGTCTTCCTTTAACTCCTCCATCTCATCAGAACTGAAAGCTCAAGATAGTGCATCCGCCTTCACATTTTTATTACCCGGCCGATAGGTAATCACAAGATTAAACCGATCAAAAAATAATGACCACTTAGACTGGCTGTAATTTAAACAATGAGCCGTCTTGAGATACGTCAAGTTCTTATGATCAGAATATACTGTCACCTGAAATTTAGCTTCCTCCAACAGGTATCACCATTCCTGAAGAGCCAACTTGATGGCCAGTAGTTCCTTATCACTGCCCCCACTCCAATTGTGGAAGCGTCCAAAAAAAATGTAAATCACAATTAGGTTGCCGCAGAATAGGTGCTGAAAGGAAACACTGTTTCAATTGGGTGAATGCTTCCTCTGCCTCAGATAACCATACATGAGTGTCTTGACCCTGTTTGGTAAGAGCAGTGATGGGGGCTGCGATGGATGAATAGTTCCTGACGAACTGGTGGTAGAAATTGCAAAACCCCAGGAAGCGTTGTATAGCTTTCAATCTGACTGGACGAGGCCAGTTTACAATGGCGGCAAGCTTTTCTGGATCCATTCTAAGACAGGAACCCAAAATGATGTATCCCAAAAATGTTAGTTCCTTTTGCTCGAACGAGCAATTCTCAAGCTTGCAAAAAAGCTGATGAGCCCGGAGTCGTGACAGCACTTCACACACGAATTGACGGTGACTTGCAATATCCTCTGAAAATATCAAGATATCATCCAGATATTCCATTACGTACTTGTATAACAGATCCCGGAAGATTTAGTTCATATACTTTTGGAAAACAGCTGGAGTATTGCTTAATCCAAAAGGCATGACTAAGTACTCGTAGTGGCCATCACGAGTATTAAACACCGTCTTCCATTTGTCCCCAGATTGGATTCTAATTAGGTTGTAGGCCCCACAGTGATCCAGTTTGGTAAAAATCTTTGCCCCTTTTATTCGGTCAAAAAGTTCAGAAATCAGTGGTAGGGGATACCGATCCTTAATGGTGATTGCATTCAGGCCCCGATAGTCGATGCATGGCCTCAAACCTCCGTCTTTCTTCTTAACAAAGAACAACCCAGCTCCAGTGGGTGATTTCAACTCCCTGATAAACCCTCGCTCCAGATTTTCCTTAACGTATTCAGGCCCTCATTCAGAGCCACTTGCTAGCGGCAGTACGCTCGTTCCGAGCGATGTTCGCACATCTGCGCATGCGTACGGTTTTTAGTACGCATGCGCGAACCAGTCAGTGCGGCCGAAAAACATTTCTACGCAATATAGCGAGTGCCTGCTATTTTGAGTGACAGAATGAGGCGTATGTGGGTGGTAACAGGGGAAGGTGCTTGAAAACGGGGAGTGGAGATCAGAACGCAGGCGTGCTTAAAGGTCAAAACGGGCGTTTTATGGGTGTGCATAATTAATATAGCAGCGTCAATGACCACGTCACTTCGTTTTTTTTAACTCAGAACTGCTCGCAAAATAGCGGTTGAAAAAACCAACCACAAGAATAGCGAGCAGTTCATATCCTGTTTGATGTACTCGATTAATCTAATAAATAGCGGACATGACGTATGGTGCGAGCGGCCAGGGGGCGTTTTTAAGAAATAAAAGAGCGTATGTTTTGCTCGCTCGTTCAGACTTAGAGGTGTGAACAGACTGCAATGTGCGAACGGATCATTTGCATAGCCACCCCTTGTTTTTGAACGAACGAACGCAAATAGCGAACGGCTCTGAATGAGGGCCTCAGTCACCACCTGGGACTCGGGAAGCAACATAGATATGTATTCTTATAAAACACAGGACTTACACACCAAATGATTTAATCCTTTATTTAAACCTGTATAGTAGATTAAAAAAATAAAATAAATAAAAAATAATGATTTATAAAATTATATTGTCCCTTTCCAAGCATTGAACCCAAGGCGCAAGCTTTGGAAAGCGAACTTACCCACTTGCCCACACAAGCCAGCCATAGCAGCTATTATATTTATTGTATGTCATGTCTAGAGTGCGTCTTTACACCAACGTGTACAATACAATGTCAATAGCGGTTTATAGTCTAATGAAGCTAGGTGTCATAACATGGAGATGAAGGAATGAGGAAAGTGAGAAGCAATGCATAAAGATAAGCAGAGTACAGTACATTATAAAGTATTGAACCTAAAATGATCTCTCTTTATGAAATCTGCATGTGCGTCTTTAAGCCAGGTGTCTTTACAGCATGTAGCGACAGTATACAGTACAGATGGCCAGTAATGAGTACAATACAATGTCTATAGAGGCTTAGAATAAAATGCAGCCGCGTGGAATAACATAGAAATGAAAGGTGGTGGCAAGTTTGGAGCAATGTATAAAGTTAGGCAGAGTACCTTAATAATATTGAACTTGAATTCCTCATCTTTATGAAATGCTACACGTGTGTCCTCACACCAATGTCGATATGTATTCTTATAAATCACAGGACTCACACACCAAATGATTTAATCCTTTATTTAAACCTGTATAGTAGACTAAATAAATAAAAAAGACTAATTTACAAAATTATATGGTCCCTTTCATTTTATATGTTATTTTAGCTCTATTAGCTCTATTTTACTCCAAGCCACTATAGACATTGTATTGTACTCATTACGGCCCACCCGTACTGTATACTGTCGCTACATGGTGTAAAATGCATGGCTTAAAGATGACAGCCAGTTTTTCATAAAGAGAGAACTTCAGGTTTAATACTCTTAAAGTACTCTGCTCAACAACTTTATGTATTGTTCCGCACTTTCCTCATCCCTTCTTCTCTATGTTACTGCATGCCACCAAGCTGCAAATGACTCTAAACCACTATAGACAATATATTGTTTTGTACACATTGTGGCGGATGGGTCCCTTCCCCCATAACCTAAGCCAGCATGAGTCATTCATCACAAACCTCACAAGGGGTGGGGGTGGGGAAGCCTCCTACAGTATGAAAGTGTTACACACTGCAATTTGTGCCATAGTCCTTGCAATTTTGTTGGCCTCCAGGAGCGCTGCTTGAAATGTTCAGCTTGTGCCAATAATAAACCGCTATAGACATTATATTGTACTCATCACAGGCCATCCATTCTGTATACTATCGGGCACTTTCCACACCCCTTCATCTCTATGTTATGCCACCCAGCTGCATTAGGCTCTAAGTACGGGGGTCCCTCCGGACAAGGTCGCTCCACCTCCTTTGGAGTGAGCGGACTTACCGGAACCAGCCATATTTGGGCCTAATTTCATGGTGGGCATTTATATATGAGAGGCATCTTTGCACCTTGTACCATCAGTATACCGTACGGATGGCCTGTAATGAGTACAGTACAAAGTCTATAATATACATTATATACAATGCATATAATGTCACCGAATAATTTAATCTTTTATTACAAAGTCAATGCAGCTCTGCATTCATAACAAAAAGCAGTTCAGTACTACTGTATAGTCTAACAAACTATAGGTTCCATCAGCCAATCAGCAGACAGCACTACAGAAGCATCTTTGGCTATTTGATGCATGCACAGTGCAGTTTTGGAAAAGCAACATTTGGTGGACAGAAAGTTGTATTACACTCTCCGGCTTTTCCAGCACTACAGTACGTTACATTGCGACTTACTGCAGCATGATGCGACTTAGAAGTCCAAGAAGTGACACAGTAGGGTGCAAATATATGGCGTATGGAGCAAAGATGTAACAGGACACATCTGTAAGATACATTTAGGCGCAGCTAGGCGGGAAGGCACCACAAACCATCGGCCACATGTGACATAAGTGGTTGTTGTGGGGAACGTACCCTTTTGAAGGACAGCGGGTATGTTCTACCTGTGCGAGGGGAACATTGGGAACTTTTCTTTGCAGAGGTACCCGTACTGTGCCATAATAAAGAGTGGTGAGTCCTTCAGAGTTGCACCTATAAATTGAGGCATTTTAGTCACCCCCCATTTTAATAGAACAAATTGCCTAAAGCTGAGCGTTTTGTAGCGTATACTTTGCCACCCTTTAGGGAGCCATATGAAGATGCCTATTTGTTTTCCTTGAAGGTTTTGAACTTCACTGGATCTACACCTCTATATAGTAAGTTGTGATTCATGGTGATCTGATATGCAAAGTCACAAATATTGAGAATGTAAGTGATATTTCAGAAACCATTACTTATTCTATTTTTTGCTACTCTTAACATTAACTGTTTCCTTTATGTTGAGGATATCTGGGACCTTTTCAGATGAGGACAACTCTGTTGAATGTGTTTTTGGGACTTTTGTATATGTGGTTACGTATCCCAATAGGTCTCACTTTTTCAGACTGTATACTATTATATCCTGTTTCAGTGGGTTGGTGAAATTATACTGTTGTAGCTGCTTCTGTTTCATTCTGCGTCTGCTCTGTGTACGATGGCACTGCTCACACACCCCTAGCTAACCGCCCCGGAAACCATTAGCACACATAAATATTTGACTGGTTGAAAAGTTAAAATCAAGATTTATGTAGGAGAGCAAATACTTGTTTTGGAAAACAAAATTCTAATGTACATATTCCAGAAATTATTCTCTTTTCAAATATTGTAAAAAGTCAGTAATTGAAAATGTTAATTCTACTAATACTAACAGTGTTGCTAACTAAATAATGATGTAACTCGCCTGGAAACAGTCATTACAATTATTGGAAAGTAGTTGAACATGTTTTTTCTGTTAAGTGAAAATCTAATATCCTTTTACATTTCTATTAGTCTTAATGTTGTGTGGACAGAGGCTGTGTATTGAAATGTATAAGATGAATTATGTCTTTATTTGGTCAAATAAACCAATCTAATACCCAAATACAACAATTTGAAGTCTATACTTTTATTTACCATGTTCCACATTTTTGCTTTTATTGCAGCACTGTGTATAATAAGTATCTGAGCAGGAATCTTGAGTTTTATTAAATTATCCTGCCAAAGATAACTTGAATTCCTTGTAGCATAAAATGAGAACATATGTAAGACAACAGTTATTACTTATTATGACTTTTACATGTTATGACATTTACACATGATAAAAATCACTATGCAATTTGAAATTAATTATTTGTAAAACAGTTTTAACCTTTAAATAAATAATAAAAAAAATATATATATATATATATATATATATATATATATAAAAAAAAATAGATGTTGGATATTACAGAGAGGCTAAAAAAGTGATTATTGATCACTTTAGGAAAAAGGTATTGGCCATCAGATGACATTTACATATATATTCCTGAGTGCTACTACTAATGCTGCTACTAATATATAATTAATAAACATCAACATATATAACTGAGATGAATAATAGACATGAAATAAGTGCACTCCATGGCAGCAGTTGCTATGTTAGGAGGTAAGTATTGTAATTCTATAACTATAGAAAACCCGCCAAATATAATAGCTTCTGACTTGCCAAAAAAGATTTTTGCACAGGCTTTAAATCGTCAATGCTTTAAAAAAGCAAAGCTGACCTTTAAAAAAAGAACTGCTTTGAATCCAGCAACAAAATCATTGAAAATATGTACTTTTGGCAAATCAGAAGCTATTGCATTTGGCCCAGTGTCTGTCTGATAGGTAGATTTGATATGCAGAAATGCCCAGTGTTAATTGGCTGTCACATGAAAAGCAATTCAGCATTTAACATGTATCAATTCCCATCAAGGCACTATCCCAAAGATGTAGAAACGACAGAACCAAATTTATAAAGTATGGTGTAGTACCGAGTTATGACTTGGATCTGCGCACCAAAATCAGACCTTGTCTCCAGACAAAACATAATTTTTAAGGAAATCTCAGACCTTGCATGTTTTCGATCACATAATCCAATCCCGAGGTGAATCAGGTTAATGTAATTTTCCCATAATTCTCTGTGCTTGTGTTTTTTTGATCACATATAAGACTATTGTTCAGACGCTCATCTACCATTTTGACACTGCCACCTCTGTGGTTAGGAGTTGGTCGAAACAGGCGTAGGAGGCTTAAGAGGAGTAATATGAACTGTAGAGGATGATGGGCCCAAAAGCAAGGACAGTAAAGTAAATGTCTTTATTGAGCAGCAGGTTGGAATGGAAACTGAATATATAATACTGAAGAGATGGGCAGAATCGGACTGGGGCCGATGATGCTGGATTGAGAGATGGATCAGTGTGAGACCATTATTGATGAATTGAAGAACTTGATCGGTTTTAGACCGATGTTGATGAATTGAAGAACTTGATTGGTTTGAGACCGATGTTGATGAATTGAAGAACTTGATCGGTTTGAGACTGATGTTGATGAATTGAAGAACTTGATTGGTTTGAGACCTATGTTGATGAATTGCAGTACTGGATCAGGTTGGGACCGATGATGATGAATTGCAGTACCGGATCAGTTTGGGACAGGTGATGGAAGTACCGGATGGGACTGTTGGTAGGAGGTATCAGCTGGAACCGATATAGGTTAATGTTAACAAGTCTCTGTGGTAAAACCAGACTGGAGTGTTAGATGGAATAGGAGATTTGATAACCAGACTTGGAACTGGAATATAATGGACTGGAACCATTTAAATACAGAGTACCTTGGAGCTCAGAACAAAACTGTAACTTTAGCAAAAGCGACATTGTACTGGCAACAGAGGTCAGTCAGGAAATGGAATTTATAGGGGAGGATCATCAGGATTTGGGACTGCAATCAGCTAGTCTGGGAGCAGCGCTCTGAGTGGAGGAAGAGCGTCAGGTGACAGAGTCCAACATGGCTGTGCCCATACTGTTCCCATAGGAGGGAACTCTGGCATGCAGCTTGTGTGCCATCATGCTGGAGAGAGTGAGTAAGGGACTGTGGAGAGCCATTTCCATGCTCATTGACAGGGCACTGGGCAGGAGCAGCACAGGCAAACCTCAGTACCAGCCGAGAGCAATGTGCAGCATGAGTGCACTTCTGTGCTAGTCTGGACAGACACCAGAGAAAAGAAAAAAGTGGTTTTAAAGGGCCGGAGCATGACAGACACTTGTGTGTTTAGGCAAAGGATGGCTGTCAGTAATTATAGACCTCCAAGGGCTGGCTGCTTTGCATCTCTAACACTTGTGTCCTGTGAGTTGCTCCAGCATTCTCTGTTACATCTCCTGCAGCTGTAGCCAAGTATAATCTGTTACCTTGATAACTAAACCTGCCTTTAAATTATAATTAATTTAATAAACTTGAAGTTGACACTAGAGACTGAGAATGACAGACAGAGAAAGAGGTAGGCTGCGAGTCTGCTAGATTCTAAGATTTTCCATCCTGTTGAAAAATACTTATACTTTGTATATTGTTATATATTGTAAATACTTATATATTGTTTGCACTATTTATTCTTTGCAGTGCAAATAATTGTAGTGAGTACATAGTACTGAGGTAAATATAGAAATAGAGGATGGAAATTTAGATGATGTAAATCTGCAACAGGAGGATGTTGATAATTGTGTATCTGACAGAAGGGGTGATGATGATGATGATGACTGTGTTGTACATGAAAAAGATGATGATGATCAGCACCAGCCAGACCATTAAGCATGGTACGCTGGTGTGTAAGGCACCAGGCACAGAGCATGGCACAGAGTATAAAACCCTGCCCACCCACCTTACCTCTGGTCCAAATTGAAGAGGAGAAGGAGGGGAAAGGGAGGGGAGAGGAAGGTGGATGGAGGTGCAGGGAGGCACATGAGAATTGTGCAGCTTCCCAGCAGGAATCAGATCTTTCCATCCCTGATAATGCATGTCTCCAAGTAAGGCAGCCACCAGTGGTCCCAGCTCATGCCCAGGATAAGCACATTGTTTTTATGCTTGCCCAAAGACAGAAAAATCCACTTCTCAGGTGGAAACTATTTGTACCCCAACCCAGACAATGCTTGTCAAGCCATCTGTAGCCTTTGTAACAACACAAGAAGTTGTGGTACAGTAGGACTGTTAACCATCCAGGCACCTCCTTGCTAATATGTCATTTGAGGCATAATCATGCAAGTGGTTCATCCAAAAAAGAGAAATCATGTGCAATCATCAGTTCAGTAACAGCTACCAACAACATGGTTATATTCCTCATACAATCTTCACTGCCAACACCCTCATCATAGGCCTTCTCAGGAACAGTATTAAGTAGTTCTATATCATTGGATAAAATGAAATCCCAAGAAGAATCTCTGGGCACTAAGGCAGCTGCTGTCGGAGATAAATTATCATCTAAGAAGGGGTACCACTGTACACGGAGGTCAAAGCCAAAGTAATTACTTCCCTTGAACATTGTACTCACTATCCACCTAACTATGGATATGTGGATAAGTGCTATTGGTCAAACAAAAGTCTAAATGATCGTGACAACCCACTGGATAAGTGTATCACCCTCAGCAGCAGTGCCAGCAGTAGCAGCAGCATCATCTTCCTCATCATCCTCATAATAACAGTACAGAAGTGCTAGCACACAACTCCATCTCATAGACAATAGTGTAAACTTGTTGCATTAACTTCATAACGTTATATTCAAATGGCTCACCACACTAAAACTCCAATGGATTTCTCATATCTGCAATACGAATGCAGAATTTTAAATACATTCCATGCTTTACCCACACAATAAACTTGGTGGTTCCAATAAACTTGGTGGTTCAGAATGAAATAAAAAAATAGAGGTCTGTGCAGAATATGCTCTCCGTGGCCCATAAATGTTCAGGACATTTTTGGCATTTCAAAACAGCCTGTAGAAAATTGCACAATCTTCAAAACAAAATGACCTGGCATCATCAGCTAAAGCAAGAAGTATTCAGGAGGTTGAATTCCACACTTTATATGCTTGAGTGACTGGTGGAACAGCAGCAAGCCATGAAGAGCTTGATATATAAATATGATATAGAGAGAGGGGCACATGTTACCTTACTGCAGAAAGCTACTAAAGCCATTTGAAAGTGTAACAAACAAAGTGACTGTCAGCCTAAGTCAAGTCATAGCCTTAATTAAACTACTCGAAAAAGCATTTAGAGAAGCTGATATGATAAAAGCAAGTTATTCTGCAAAGTATGTTGTACTAATAGATCAATGTATTAATTCCCTTTGCAATGATCCAAGGGTGTGCAAGATCTTGCAAAATGTTGACTACATTTTGTCAACCATATTTGAAATAAGGTTTCAGTTCCACATCCTCTGCTTCAGCTTTTACTAGTGCTGCTAGTATTAAAAGTAATAATGCTGCCAGGAAACAATGTAGTTTTTCACAGATATTTACAATCGATGAAAGGTTGTTATAACATCTGGGCAGGTTTAAACTCTACCACATCTTATTTTTATGTAGTGTCATTTTGTAGAATAGTTTTAGGAATACTTTATTGCCTTTGGAATTTTGTTATTAAAAGTACGAAATTTGGAGCAGCTTGTACACACTAGCTATGGTGTACTTAAACTGCACACCTTAGAGGCGGTGCTATGAAAGAGTATTTAGCATAGCAGTAAACATTGTGAGTATGTAGAGAAATTGGGGTTCATTAAAATTAACTACAAATTGTTTGAGGAACACGATTGTCATCCTTCAAAAAATGTTCTTCAAGTGTAGATGCCAGTGTGGATAAAACTAATATTGGGGGGAAGACGATGATGATCTTCTTAACATCAGTGATGAGGAGGACGATGTTTATAACATTGATGATAAAATTGACAATGTCACAGTGATGAAGATGACCAAAATAAAAACTTTTTAAACAAATTTATATAAAATCTTTTGTATTTTAATTTGAAAACAATTACTGGATGTTAATTTCAGTCCACTTTGCAAAAATAAATGTCATGTTAAACGTATATTATATTTCTTTTGTGAGGGGGGGGCAAAAAATCCCATCTGTCACAGAAGAAGTGTCTGGTGGTTTATAAATTAGAATTACTCATCCTTGCTAAAGTCAAAGGTGTGAGTCTAGGACCCAAGGACAAATCCAATTCATATTGCTCATTTTATGAGTTTGCAGTACTGTACATTTGATACAAATATAAGTCTGCCTTGAATCAATAAACACTATCATTTCCAAACTAATATATCAATTATTTATGAAATATGAACTTTTTTAAATGAGACAGCAAAAAAAAATTGACCTGATTGAGCTAAATGGGTTATATTTTTGAATTCACAACCCACTAAATATAAAAGATCGCCTATGAAAACCTTGACCTCAGGAAAAAAAATGTAAAACGCAGATCAGTGTTACTATAATCTGTTTAACCAAATCTAATATTTTTTACATCAATTTAAAAAATTGGGTTGAAGCTCTTCTTTCATCTTCATATTATAAATATTATAGATGAGTGGTTTGGTTCTACTGGATTATTTTTGCAAAATTTGAGCAAGTTCAGATTTACAGTATCTTATCAAAAACACATGACAGCTGGAAAGCCAACAAGATGCCGTTTTTTAGATCCGAACTTAGAGTAGAAATTAACCCACTATTCTCTAATAAAAATCTATTTAATATATAGGCAATACATATTTTATTTCCATTCTTATTTCTTATAGTCTACTCTGCATCTTTTAAACTTCATCAGATATCAAAAACATTTTAGGCAAGGTCTATATATCGCCAATCGTTCCTGGTGGCACTTCCTATGTCCCGGCTCAGACTGTAGCACACAATTGTGTATTAAGGTATAGAAGAAAAGGGGAGCAATACAAATAGTGGATATATAGTGTTAAGTTACATGACAAAGAACAATAAAGCAGGTACTGTATTAGCACATTTTAAGGGGGGTCCACGCTAAACAGTGGTGAAATATCTGTGGCATTCAGTAAATCTATGACAATAAATGTTTGATTCTAAAATACCTTTATTTACATAATCTGTGCACTGGGAGTCACAATGCTCCCTTTTAGTTGTAGACTGGATCTCTACTATTCCCTCTGTAGGGTATAGAAATGTCCAAGCTGTATTAATTAGACATAGAGGGGTATTCAATATGAAACGTTAACTTCACTGTTGAAGATAACGTTTCATATAGGAGTTTTTACCTGCGTTAAAGTATCGGGCGTGCGCCCGCTTATCCCCGTATTCCATATAAAATTAACGAAAATGGGAGCCTCCGAAGTTGGATTTGCGTAAAGTTACAAATTTTTCTTAAAAAAATTGTAAGACCCCCCTAAAGTTGTAAAAACATGGGGGATCACTATGGTTACCCCCGTTTTAGCCTTTAAATGAAAGTCGGGGATTTAAATAGCCGCAGCAGGTCTTTTTTCCCGACATTGAAGAAGTGATGCAGAAGAGCACTTAGGTTATTTTTTTCGTTTTTTTAAGTGGTCCCATCAAATTTGGGGTACATGAAAATGGGTACTAGCATATTTTTATGTCCCTAAAGTAAGTTTTTAAAAATTCTGCAATTGTGCACCTGCCGCTATAAATCTATTCTAGAAAACACCTGCCGCATACATGCAGAATAGCCCTGAACCTATTTCCCTATAGTTAATCATTTTTTTCCCATTTTTTTTTTTCACACCAATTTTTACATAAATTTTTTGGGGTGTCCCTATTTTTTTTAAAAACTTTTTTTGACACAGTTCTTTTTTAAATATCATTCCCAGGGGTGCAGGCTATTTCTTTTAAGCCTGCACCTCTAAACCCCAATTCTGCACTTTTTTTCGACACCTATTCAATGGTGAAAAGTTATCACCATTTTTTCAAAACTGCGATAAGTCTTTGAAATTGAATACGGTGTAAAACTAAAACCTGCGATAATGACGTCATAAGTGCGATATTAACACAAAAACGATGTTATCGCTCACATATTGAATACCCCTGTAAATATTAAAAATATCATATAGGCAATAATATTTAAAGTAGTAGAACAAAACTATCTGCACACACCTGTCTGTTCAATTTGTCAGACTCTACCTGCCAATGCCTTTCAGCGTGTAAGGAAGGGAACTTTATTTTAAAAAGACAACTTCATTCTTTCTTTTCCTCCCCTTTCTAAGAACCAGGATAACTTACACAATTACAGTATCTCGAAGTTTGAGCCTGTATGGCGATATCAGATCTGGTGTTAATGCAGTTTGACCTTTAGTAAATTACACAAACCGCACACAGAAATTTAAAAAATATGCCGTGTGCAAACGCTACGCAACAGTATGTCTCCCCCTAAGAATTTATGACATTGCGGCTTTCGCCCTTTTATTTACTGAAATACTTCATAGGCTTTCGGGTCTTTACCACAACTCCAAATCATCAACGACAACAAACATTTAAATAATCAAAATAACAAAAATCAATCTAAGGGGCAGATTCAATTAGCTGCACTAATTGTCAACCCTGATCAATTCAATTAGGTTCCACATGTCCGCGTGTTAAACCCCAGAGGGTTCATTTAACGTGGAATTTTTGCTCACAACCTCAGGAGCTTAAATGCACCCTCTGGGACTTAACGCGTGGGGTAACCCATATATTCCTGCACTTAATGCGGAATCTATGGATGGGCGTTACCAATGCATTTTCCCAGGTGGAAAAATGCTGAATAATTGAATAGCTCCATGCGTTACACTCGGAGCTATACCCGTGCGATAAACACCAAGGTTTATTGAATCTGCTTCTAAATACTAATCAACCATTTTAGAAAAATGAGAGAAATAATAGATGAAGAAATATATTGAAGTACAGAAAAGAGACTGTGTAAGTGTCTAGCACAGGTCCCAATAGACCGGCTTCTCCACAAACCAGTGGTGAATTCCTCTTTTAGGGATTATACTAGTGGAACTGTTTCCAAAGGAAATCTTTGAACTGATGACCTCAGAAGAATGATATCCTCTAAGGAGAATTTAATTGGACTTATTTCTAGTAATCAAATGTTAACACTTTCACTGCTTGTGAAACATTTAGCTACAACTTTCTCTAACAGCTGAGTAAAGAGTACTAATCAAAACATAATACTGAGTAGATGATGAACAAAGCAATGGAAATAGTTAAGGCATGTTGTTCATTGTCACATGGTGCTGGGAATCCTAGCTTATTATTGCTGTGAAACAGGAGAGAACATCTTGCATGCACATGTGGCCATACCACAAACACTTCAAAGTGGTTCTTTCAGACTGACTGAACATTCCGACGCCAATTGTTAAATGCCCTTGACACGCAGAGTGGAAAATATCAAATACTCTAAACAACCAAAAAGTATACATTAATTTAAGACGTACTAATGATCTACCATGCAGGAACAAAAGGTTTATGTCAGACTTTAATACTCTGCTTTTTGCGCAGTTGTGAAATGTGAATTGGTACACATGAGTATGTTGATTTTTAATTTTCCATTCAATTGGAAATACTGATATTGATCGGGCTATGTCAATGATCTAAATATTATTATGTTTCTGTTATTTCTTTTTATGCAATATTTTAACCCTTTAATCATTAAGGTGTTTTGTATTTTAGAGCCTGATTCTGACCGGACTCATAGTGCCAGATTTACTATGTTATGCTAATGTGAGTATGGCTTCATGTGAATGGTTCCACTGTTTTTCTGTCTGCAGCCATCATCATTAATATCGCCACTTACAGTATACCAGCTCCATGGGGAGTGCAAAAGATCTGTTAGAAGCAGGCGTCCCTTCTCCATTAGCACACCTTATCTAGCATAGAAGTCTGCTACACTCACCTTACTCCCATGACACTCCCATGAGATGGATCTGTTCTGTGCATTCCATGACCAGTTGCCGATGAGAAACATCCATTTCACCGACAGAGAGATCTACATGCAGCGAATCAGCCGCTCACGTATACTCTGTCAAAGTGTTAATGCATGGTGCAGCGCATGCAATCTGTAAATATTCACAGAATACGTCCACTTTTGTCTGTGTGTCTAACTCAGAATCAGGACTGTTATAATTAATATTATTTTCACATATTTCAGATGCGTCAGAATAACTTTTGTGTATTTTACCTTTCCCATACAATTTCTTTTTCTCTGCAGAAACAGAGGAGCTGTGAAGTTTCAAATGAAACCGCATGTCTAGCTAAGAAATGTGTTAAGCCAGCCTGTCTATTGTGAATAAAGCGGTGTTTATCACCGACCTATCTAATGTCTAATCCCACCTCCACTATAATGGATGTCAATTTATTATAGATTTTACAATCAAACTATTTTCCCTAAAGGAGGAACGATTCACCAGGAATGGTGAAGTCTCACTTACTGTATATTCTGTATATTATACCATTGCATGGAAGACATGTCAGTTCCTAATAAGATAGACTCTTTTGATTGAATGAACAAATAATAAATTTTGGGGTGACGGTTATAGTTCCTAAAACACTGGCGCATCATAACTGAATATATAGATTTATAGGGGCTGATTCAGAGATGGAGGAAGTTTTGATTTGGTTACAAATGGCTGATGTTTTGCGATCCTGCTGCGAAGCTGGTTGTTGTGTGAAGTAATTTACTGTTTGATTGACAAACTGCCAGCATTTGGGGGTGGAGATGGGGAGGGTTGTTAAAAACTGAGATGTGTCACCAACGTTTTGGGGGAGTGCCGAAGTCTGTGACTGCGTCTTCAGATGAAGATTAGTTAAGGATGGACAAACCTTTGTTGCTGGGATGTCCGATGCTCATCGCGATGGTCATGATGTTTCTCTGATGATGCATCTTCGGGCGCATGCAGTGGATCTGAGAAGCCAGAGGCAGGCATCTCATTACACAAAAAGCCACCTGCAGCATTTGCATAACTTCTCAGCTCCACTGCAGCTGAAGACGCAGCACCGACCTAGACTGTGTCCAACTCTGAATCAGACCCATAGTGCACAGATAGTCTCCTATATCCATAGAACATTATTTCCATCTGTTCTAGTTCCTCATTATAACATTGTGACTTGTGACACGCTTCTGAAGAAGTTGTGGGTTGTTTCCATGACAAAACGCGTAAAGCCTTTGTTACCTCACTGGACTTACTGTTTTTGTGGATTTCTGAGATTGTTTAGTTTATATTATGCATTTGTATTTATTATTGTTTATATAAATTATAATATAATCATATAAAATAGTACAAATGCCACACACACATTATTTTGTACTCAGTAAAATTTTGGGGTATAGAAAATTCAAAGTCTGACAGATTGTGGTTGTTTCCTACTTTTATATTATTCAAATTATTTATAATATGAGCAATTGGGACAAATAGTTCTTATGGAGACCCACTGTACCCCAACTTGGGTTCTTACTATATTAATATGTAATTTAGTACTGTACAATGTTGTAGAAGGGGCTCTAGAAATACATATCTCTCTTATGACGGGTTTTGCAGGCCTTTGTTTATAGAACATGGGTCTTAGCAAGGAAATAGACCTGAGGGTCCTAGGATTTCTTATAATTTATTATTTGGTTTATCACAGCCAAACCACGTTTTACAGGATTACATAAATTCACCTTCAATATGTTTCATCCATAGCTGCAAAGTTGTGAGACTCCTCTCTGTTATATCCTGAAGGGGAAATTCCCAAGACCAGCTGCAGGGGTTGTTGGAAATGATGTGTGTGTACAGGTGTGGATGTTGCATAGTTATGTAAGCACACACCAATGGATGACTATGAAAAGCCCAGTTACTTAACCAGTGATGTTGATTTATTTGAACATAACAGGTACAGTGCGGTATACACACTGGTGATGGAGCGGAGCGAGGTTTCATACAATGCTTGTGGGTAGCAGTGCAGGATTCTGGAACAGTGTAACAGCAGGTAATAACCAGGTCTCTTATTAGGAGATTAGTAGAAGTCCATCTCACACCATGTAACTCTACAGTTACAAGATGGTGCCACACATGCACAGTACTAACCACTGTGGCCATCTTGGTACAGGGAATGAAGCCTGCCTGGAGGGACTGTATGATGGAGTATGCATAGTAATGCACTCCTCTTCTGCAAAATGTGGGGCCTGAAGACACAATTTACACTAAATTGCCCCCCCCCTAACATCACTGCAGAAGAGGATGGGATGTGGGAGTCTCCCAGTTATTTCAGGAGAGTAGGTAAGTATAGTTTAGTCTAAACTTAAAGGTCACATATGAGATTATTCAGACTTTAGAACACAACAATTACAAGTAACGATGCACATAATAATGAAGTGAAGTATCACTTGAAGTTCATTCTTCACACCTGCACCTCTGTTCTTGGTCACATCTTTACACTCAATTATTGCTGTGGCCTAAACAGAAGTCCAGGTGGTAGAGCAAGCCTTTTCAGATTGGTCAAATGTAGACCAACAAGAAAGGTAACAGGGAGCAATGGCTAGAATGTCTGTCAAACTGTCAGTGTTGTTGGAATTTGTGCATACAACTGGTGGTGGTATGGTATAGTATAAGTACACACCAGTGCATGCCCTGAATCAGTGAACAGCCCAGTAAGTAACCAGTGTGGTGGTTCATTTAGTAGAATTGTGAATATTACAGCTGTACTCCCATTTTTCCATAGACAGACTCTATTGCATGTAGAGGAGCTTGAGCAGAGCATAGAGGTCACCAGCCAGGGACTGTATGTGGGTTGCAGTGCAGGATGTACTGCAACCCACATACAGTGTCTAACAGGGTGGTAAAAGCGCTTATTAGCAGGGACTCTCTGAGCTAAGTGGAAGATGTCTATCTCCCATTGTGGCACTCTTTCAAAGTGACAAGATGGTGCTGTGCATGCACAGAAGTACAGATGGTGGCCATCTTGGTCACTTGATTGAAGCTTCCTTAAAGAAGCCAACTTCAACACCCACCCCTCACTACGAGCTACTCCATGTTACACCAAAATTTACCTTCAGCTTCCTTGTAGCAAACTGTAAAAAAATTTGGATTAGACAAGTTAGAAAACATCAACATTTCAAATGGTTCAAGTCCACTTTTCTTAGTAGACATATTAGTAAGACTCCTCTCACTAACTGCATGGACTATATTAACAGTCTCTTTTTTTTTTTACAAACTCAGGATTCCTGTCATTTTCACAGTTATCAAAGTCTTCCACACTTGTTACACTAGTCTTTTTGCCTATCTGGGACTTCCACTGACACCAGTCGGCTCGTCACTGTGGTTTCTGGATGTCTCAAATTTCACTGAATGCAGTAATTGTGAGCTCCTCATCACATCTTTTAGGTGGTTTTCCAATGTTTGTGCTTGTAGAAGTTCTTTTCTGTGATTGGATGTCCACACTGGTAGTCTCTGGTTCAGCTATGTCTCCAGCTGCTGGCATATCCAGTGACACATAGTTGCTCTGTGTTTCAAATTCCAGCAGCTCTGTAATTTGTGGTTATGATATATCTTGACTTGACAAGCTTTCTGGTACTTGGGTTCCAGAGTCTGTAACCTTTACTTTCGTGACAATTGGCAAGCATGATCCACTTCAGGGACTTTGAATTCAGCTTGCATCTTCTCTCTTTCAGTATGTGCACATAGGCAAGACATGTACATACCAAGTGCTTTATGCTTGGGTTTCTTCCTGACCACACTTCAATTGTTGTTTTGTCTTTTAAGGCATCTGTGGAAGAGTGATTTTTCAGGTAGACTGCTGTAGTAATTGCTTCTGCCCAAAATTGCTTATTTAAGCCTGTGTCCTATAGCATACATCTGGCTTTCTCTACTATTGTGTGGTTTGCTTGCTCACTTACACCATTTTGTTCAGCAGTATAGGCCATGGTCAATTGATGTTCAATACTGTATTCCCTTAGGAAGAATTCCACATCTTTGTTTAGATATTCTCCACAATTATTGGATCTCAAGGTTTTGAGCCTGTGACCTGTCTGATTCTCTACAAGTGTCTTGTAGTCTGCTATCTTCTTCACTACTTCAGACTTCTCTCTGATGAAGTATACAGTATGTGCATCATTATTGTGAAGTCATCAGTGAACGCTACACTTATTGTCTTGCTTGAACTCTGTGACCTTTATCCTCTAGGACACTGATAGCTATAAGATTTATTTCCATCACTGGACATAACGTCCATCTTGGATTTTTTTAACACTTATTTTAGTCCCAACTTTTATGCGGGCTGTAAATGTTCCAACTTTTGTAGCTGTGAGCCTTTATTCTGAATTCCTTTGATTGTTATAGGATCACAAGCAACTAATATGGTGAACAAATCTTCATTAATGCTAAAATTTTTGGTAGCACCTGAGTCAATATACCAACTATCTTTTCTGTGGCTGTCTGTGATACTCAGGGATGACTCATCTTTACTGTTGCATTTCTTATTCTTAATGACATTTACAATTTTCTGCTTACAATCAAAAGCTTTATGATTTATTTTGTGACATATATAACCAATTTTCTCACTTTTTGGGGTAATTCAGTACACACAGCATTCAATTTAACTAGCATGCATTCTTGGAACTGTAGCAGCTTTGCTATAACTGTGTCTGTGGTTATCCCGGCTGTGTTTGCTTACAATACTACTACTACAAACGAAGTCATATTCAGATGTCAAGTTCTGCAGCATAGCCGTGGCAATCTCTTCATCATCTACTTGAACCTCTACAGGCATTAGTTGCTGAGAAATAGACATCATTCTGTCACTGTAGTCACTAATACTGCTGCATTCACATAGCTTGGTATTTTACAATACATGCTTCAGATTTATGCACACAAGAGTTACACCCATACATTTCTTTTCATTAGACCCCATCTTCATATGATGTCTGCAGTGCTCTCCACATGTCATTTGCTGACACTTTTCCATGTATGATAGAGTACTCATGTACACACTCAAACCAATCATACCCATGGCTCTCTCTACTTCATTTGGGCTTGGACTGTCACAAGGATTTACTGTAACCTTTCACAATCTCTCAAGCTTTAGGCAGCACAGACGTTGTAATGCTTAGCATTACTGCCTCACAGCACTGAGATCATGGGTTCGATTCCCATCATGGCCCTATCTGTGCGGAGTTTGCATATTCTCCCTGTGCTTGCGTGGGTTTCCTCCGGGTACTCCGGTTTCCTCCCACACTCCAAAAATATACTGGTAGGTTAATTGGCTCCCAACACAAAATTAACCCTAGTGTGTATGTATGTGTATGAGCATGTGATAAGGAACACAGAGTGTAAGCTCCGCTGGGGCAGGGGCTAATGTGAATGGCCAAATATTCTCTGTAAAGCGCTGCAGAATATGTGTGCGCTATATAAATAGCTGGTAATAAATAAGCTTTGGTTGCATTTCCATAGCAAACTTCCATGCAGTGTAATTCTCTGCACACTTTAGCTTGATAAATCCCAATATGGGTGTAACTCCTGTGTGCATACTTCTTACTCACATGTCTATACAGCTCCTGTGCTTTAATTAGCATACTGTGCTGAAAACACTCTGTGCTGTCTTCATTATGGTTCCAGGTGTTTAAAATGGCGTTTGTGTGTTTTTGGCCATTCTAGCAGCTTGGGGCCTGTGCAACTATAGCTTCTGTGCCTCGACCCATAACATGTTGGAAAATGTGTATACAACTGGCTGTGGTATGGCAGAGTATAATTACACACTAGCAGATGCCCATAGTCAGTAAACAGACCAGTACTTAAACAGTGGAGTGGTTTATTTAGCAGTATTGTGAATGGTATCTGGACTATAGATCTACATGAAAAAGGTCGACAATGTCTAGATAGACACAAGATGTTAGACAGGCAATAGGTCGACAGGTACAAATGGTCGACAGGGTCAAAAGGTCAACATTAAAATGGTCAACACACAAATGATCGACAGTTTTTTGGAGGGGCTTAGGGTTAGGCACTTCCCGGAGGGTTAGGGTTATTCACTTACCCTGATGGTTAGGCTATTACCCTGACGGTTAAGGTTAGGCACCAGGAGGGAGGGTTAGGCAATTACCAGAGGGTTAGGCACTAGAAGGGACGGTTAGGGTTAGGCACCAGGAGGGAGGGTTAGGCAATTACCAGAGGGTTAGGCACTAGAAGGGATGGTTAGGGTTAGGCACCAGGAGGGAGGGTTAGTGTTAGGCACAAGGGGAAGGTTAGGGTGAAGATCAGGGTTAGAAAACAAGAAAAATCATGTGTCAACAATTTTATTCTGATCAAGCTAGCTATATTCCAGAGAAATCAAGTATTATTAATTTAAGATCATGTTTGGTTACCTACAGACTGCTCATGAGAATATGGAAGATGGTTTAGTCATGTATCTTGATGCTGCCCGAGCATTTGATATGGGTGAATGGCCGTATTTGTGGGACATGCTATATCATTTTGGGGTGGGTAATGGATATGTCAGCTATAATCAATTGTTGTACTCAATTTCTATGGCTAAAGCTTGTGGTAACAGGTTTGTTACTAATTCCTTTTCTTTAGGTAGGGGTACCAGACAGGGCTGCCCACTTTCTCCCCCTTATTTGATATTGCCATTGAGCAGTTAGCTTGAGCTATCCCTGCATTAGGAGAGGAGGTAGGAGAAGCTGTATGCAGATGACATGTTACTGTTTTTGTTTGACTCTATAATTGACCCTTGTTCCCCTCTTTTATGTAACTCTTTTTTTTCTGACAAAGCATGCATCTACCATAGAGACAACCATTTAAAATGCATGAACCTTTTATAAATTTTAAGAAAAATAGCCATGATTGACTAAGAGTCTGGCTTCTCTTAGCCAATCTGCAGCTGGTTACGATTACACTGATTGGCTAGGAGCTGCCATATTTAACCAATCATGGCTATTGAGCAGGAAACCTTGTGGCTTACCTGTCAGTCAGATAGTGCTATACTGTCTGTACAGGCTGGCTGGGACTTGTAGTTCCACTGTGAAGAACAATATTATTACTATCATTAACCCATTACTGCTGCACCCACCACCTCCAGGGGTGCAGGGAAGAGCTCCAGGCTTCACCCAAGTCCTTGGATATCCTCATGAGGGGGGACCCCTTTTTGGGGGTTCCCCACTTTCTGAGGAATCCCATGGCTGAGTTGACCAGTTTGGAGCATTGGCAGGGGGGCCCCACCCTGTGTCCTCCTTGTTGTGGCAATACCCCCAGCCCCAGCTGGTAGAGCCCGTGCTGGGTACTGGAAATATGGGGGAACCCCATGCCATTTTTCCAGGACCAAAACGGGCATAAAAGTACGGTGCTGGTTGTACTTTTGTGGGGGGCCCCACACCATTTATTTTTTAAATGTTTAATTATTTCTTAACTCTATAGCACACAGAAGCACTGCACAGATCACACTGATCTGTGCAGTGTTTCTGCTGAACACACTGCTGAGGATGGGGTCTATTTTAAAATTCTCCATTTCTCCAAATTGCTCCATTTATGATCGTGTTTGCAGACACAATGCTTGGTAACTTCCTATGTTGTATTCAGGCCCGGCGAGAGGGGGGACTAAGGGTACATTTGTACTGGCCCCCGGGGTCCAGAGGGGCCCCAAGGACCGGACAGGCACAAAATAGGGCAGCAGACTCACTGTTCAAGCCAGTGGGCCGTGTCCGCTGGGACCCATAGCCGCCACCGCCCAGCCCCTGCTCCGTCCCTTTTAGCCTGCCTCGGGCAGCTGGGCTCTTCCCGGGGGCTCAGCTTCAGCCCAGGCTGGGGCCTGTTGACTGCTGTCTGAACTTATGATCAATGCGGTGGCTTGACGTCATAGGTCACATCGCCACACATCTCTTCCAGTCAGGCAGGCTGCGTTTTGGAGGGGATAGGCCCCAGGGATATTAGAGGAACAGGAGTGTGTGACACAGGCTGGGGACAGAAGAAGTTGCTGAAGGCACAAGAAGGTGCTGGGGCAGAAGGTGACAGGCTGGGGGCAGAAGATTGCACAGGCTGGGGGCAGGAGAACAGGATGGGTGCTGGAGCAGAGGAAGGGGACAGAGGAAGGGGCTGGTTGCTAGGGGGCAGAGGGTGACACAGGCTTTGGACAGAGGAAGGTGATGGGGCAGAAGAAGGTGCTGGGGGCAGAAGGTGACAGGCTGGGGGCAGAAGAACAGGATGGGTGCTGGGGAAGATGTAGGGGGCTAGGGACAGAGGAAGGGGCATGGTTTGCATAAGAAGGTGCTGGGGGCAGTGGGTGACACAGGCTGGGGACAGAGGAAGGTGATGGGGCAGAAGAAGGTGCTGGGGCAGTAGGTGACAGGCTGGGGGCAGAAGATGACAGGCTGGGGGCAGGAGAACATGATGGGTGCTGGGGATGAAGGTGAAGGGCTGGGGACAGAAGAAGGGGCTGATTGCATTCAAATGTGTTGGGGGCAGGGGATGACACAGGCTGGGGACAGAAGGGGCTGGTTGCATAAGAAGGTGCTGGGGGCAGAGAGTGATAGGCTGGGGGCACAGGAAGGTGATGGGGCTGGGGACAGAGGAAGGGGGTGGGGGCAGAAGGTGCTGGGGGCAGAGGGTGACACAGGCTGGGGGCAGAGGAAGGTGCTGGGGGCTGGGGACAGAGGAAGGTGATGGGGCAGAAGAAGGTGCTGGGGGCAGAAGGTGACAGGCTGGGGGCAGAAGATGACACAGGCTGGGGGCAGAGGAAGGTGATGGGAGCTGGGGGCAGAGGAAGGTGATGGGTGCTGGGGATGGAAGAAAGTGATGGAGGGCTACTGGGCTGAGGATTGTGATGACTTGCTGAGGACTGAGAATGGCTGGCTGCTGACACCATTCCTCCTATCCCTGAGGCATCGACAGCATTGTCATAAGGAAGACTTTGCAAGAGACGGCATCATTAGTGACAGAGAGACAGTGTGGTAGGTCATAGTGTATTTTTACTTTATGTAATGGCTGGTATATCTTTTAGTTAACATTCTCATGTTTCACATATCACACATGCAGGGGAGGGATGTGCGGGATCGGGGTGATGGTGAGAAGCTGGGGCCCCCAGAGACATCAGTGTACCAGGCCCCAAGACTTCTCTTGCCAGCCCTGGTTGTGTTCTTGTCTATGGAAAAGATATTGTAGAACAAAGCGCAAATAGAATATTGATTTGATATATTTAATATAGATTAAAAATGTTAGACCTTAATGGTAAAAACAAGGGAAGAACCACCTGAATCATATATATAAATCCACAAGATAGGTACATGAACTGTATAAATAATCAACAATAAAAATAATTAAATGTAAATTAAATTAATCAGAGCACATACAAATCCATGGAGACAGTTGGCAGGGATTTAAGTATATTAGAAATTTGAATATCCTGTATGACTGAGCTTCAGATGGAACATTGAGCATCGGCACAGGTTCTATTTCCAGCAGCCGCACATCAGCAGATACCCGGCTTACCTATTTTGGCTTTAACGGAGCTCCGACTACATATTGCAGGAATACTAACAGCCGCAGATCCAGCTGATATTCGGCTCAGCTCTTCTCCTGGTTCTCCCTTACAATGAGCCCCGACCGCTGACAACAGCGATCATTTACTGCTGCGGCTATTGAAAGGATATACACACCAGTCAGATGGCTTCTACTAGGTGACTCCACATGTAGTGGCTATTCAGGACTGCTATATTCCCGGTGTACATCATCTTCATTACCCCTCTGTGCGGTGACTTTTCAACATCAGAGAGGCATTCCGGACACTGCCCTCTTTTTATTTTCGGAGTACAATTGGGAGCTACATAACAGGTCAGCTAGTATTGTGCACAATACCATTGTTTAATTAACTAATATCAGTGCATTATGCACAAGTGATTACACTATTCATCTAACAAGAATCTTTTCATCATTTGGGAACGATTGTATACCTATAACATCGGATTGAGGCTTATGTCCCACAAAGGATATATTTAAAACAATTTGATCAATATATTTACACAGCAATTATATATGTATATTTATTTTATTTTATATGTATTTTTTAATTTAATTTACATTTAATTATTTTTATTGTTGATTATTTATACAGTTCATGTACCTATCTTGTGGATTTATATATATGATTCAGGTGGTTCTTCCCTTGTTTTTACCATTAAGGTCTAACATTTTTAATGTATATTAAATATATCAAATCAATATTCTATTTGCGCTTTATTCTACAATATCTTTTGCTTGGGTTCATCCCATTAGAATGGCTAGTCACCACTCAGAGAGCAGCAGTAGAATATTCTTTCCTGTCAATCACAGCGCCCTTACTGTTTGTGTTTTGTATTTGTCTATGGAAAGTACTTGTGAGTTGTTTTGAAGGTGTATTTACTTATTTTTGTGTGTTTCGGCCATGTTTTGCAGATAAAATCGTGTTTTTACACCCGTGTTTGCCTTTGGTAAATAGCCGTCTTTGAAAATAACGGGAAACACGACCAGTAATGCAATAGACACGATTCTTAGTAAATATACCCCCAGGATTCTGGACTGCCTTACTGAAACCCTCACCTTTATAGACTTTACAAAATGTCTGAGAATGACAAACATGTATATTTTAGCTAAGTAAGCCCTCTCCCATAACCAGCACCGTAAAGACTGCAAACGAATAAAAAATTGAGCACATGCTAAGACTGAAGTAGATTAAATTAAGTGGTCTCCATTTCCTCCAAATACACGATATACACACACATGCATGATACACACAATCACACACACACACACACACACACGCACATACACATTTTGGGGTGAAAAGTGTATAAAGAGTATAATGAAAAACAAAAGCCAGGCAACACTAGTTACCAGATATGAAAGTTTAAAGTAGAAATGCTTCTATGGAAAGAAGATATGTGGGAAATACTCAGCACTTATAGACCAGAGAGCAATTATGAAGGCTGATATAAAATAAACAGGTACAGTAGGTTAGAACAATAGTCAATTTCCTAGAAAACATTATGCACAAGGAAACCACAGCATTAGGTATGTGGAAAGCACTTCTGGCACAGCATGAGCAGTCAAATGTACCAGTAAATTCTACCTGCAACAGTAATTATACAGCATGAAACTGCTAAAGTATCTTGAATTGCCAGAGCATATTGCATTCCTGGGAAACTGAGCGGTTGGACAAATCAGTGAAGAAATTAAAGGTAACCATATACAACTCTCCAGGTTAGGTGGAGACTCTCTGAAATTCAGACTCCTGGCTAGATGGTTTGCATATGCTGGATGGTGACTCAATGGGGTCTCTGACATTCATGTCCACAACTCATGGCTTATGCCTTTGCTTAAACTGTAATCTATCTATATACATCCCCATGCTCTGAACTCTGCTTACATTAAATTAAACTAGGAGGTTAACCATACCTTTGGGTAAGGATCTCACATGGTTTTTGAAGCAGAAGAGGTATAAAGCACTCACAACCAGAACAGCAGTGCTATGCAAACCACAATACAGAGAAAATGTCAATATTGTGGTTTGTATAACAATGTAGTACTGTTTGTGAGACCTTAATATATTTTCTTCTTCAAATAGTGTGTTCTACTAGGGAACTTGCAGTTCTCAATTTAAAGCAGTGTGATCAGTAACTGGATAGAGCCATTGGGCTAAATGTAATCGGGTCCGAGTTTTGAAAATGTGAGAGTATAGAGCTATACTCAGACATTTTTAGAGCTCACACCATTTAATAGGGTGCGAGAACATGCAAACTCGCATGTTTCTCACACACCCTCAACTCGCCATGGCAAAACTTGCATCCAGATGTTTTCCCATGGAAAGCATACAACTCAGTCAATGTAATAGAGTGCAAGTTTTCAATTCGCACATACTACTTACTTAAAACTTGCATAAAAAATAGACCTACTTCTGGCAAGCGAGTATAGCCTGATTAAGTGTGAATTACACAGAGGCATGCACAGGTCAGTGAGGTCCGTACACGCTTCTGTGTTTAAAAACCTATAAAAGTGTAAAATGAAAATAAAAAAACACGTGGGGTGACCCCCTAAAAGCACAACCAGCACGAGGCTTTTCTAAGCAAGTCCTGGTTGCTAAAATATGGGGGATTAAAGACGTAGGGTTCCCCCATAGCTTCATCAACCAGCACCAGGTTCGGTGAGCCAGACCCGATTGTGAAAATATGGGGGACAAAATGAGTAGGGTTCCCCCATATTATCCACAACCAGCACTGTCCCCCATATTATCCACAACCAGCACTGTACTCTAGCTGGGGCGTAATGCCACAGCCATGTGACTTGCTTCACAGGGTCCCTCGGCCAAAGTATTATCACCCAACGCTAGTCAGCCCAGGCCAGGGATGCCTAGAGAAGTGGGGACTCCCCCAATAAAGGCCAGGGGATATCCTTGGCACCCCTGGGCAGTGAGTGCCATTTTGATTGTGTCAAAAAATAGATAAAATAATATTGTCTTTTACAGGAGAACTAGAGTTCCCAGCAAGCCTCCCCTGCATGCTCGTACTTGGAGAACCACAAGTACCAGCAAGTGGGGCATTAAGGGCCCACTGGTACCTCTAGTTCACCTGTAAATTAAATATAAAAAAAAAAAAACACACGACGCACACACACTAAAGGTTTTCCTGAAAGAGATTGGCCAGCCTTCAATAAATGTGCTGGGTGCGACAGTGGCATCCCGACAGTCAGAATCCTGATGCCTGAATGTAAGTAGCCTACCTAACCCTCACCCCTGCAGCCTAACCCTAAAGCAACCTAACCCTCCCGCTAGTGCCTAACCCTAACCCCTAACCAGGGCCGGCTCCAGGGCTCTGAGCACCCTTTGCCGACTCTTGAGAGAGCACCCTAACCTCGCGCGTGTGGCTTCCGAATTTGGGGCCGTGGCCTAATTACCATAGGCCACGCCGCCTGGGTGACATTATATGGAGGCGTGCCGCATGGCACATCTCCAAATAACTTCAGGCTGGGGGTAAAGCCCAGCACTCCATCACTGGCTGTGCTTCACCCAGCCCTCCCCGTCAGTGAATGGTTGCCTCCTGATTTGACCACCCGCGGGCCACTTCGGCCCACGGGTGGAACAGCGGGACAGTACTGAAATCGGGATGCTGGGGAGAGTTGCCCTACTGGTCGAACACCCCTAGAGCCGGCCCTGCCCCTAACATTAAACCTCACCCCAGGGCCATCTCTTCCATTGGGCTTGTTGGGCAATTGCCCAAGGGCCCGAAGCTTGTAAAGGCTCGCCAACCCGCCCCCTGCAGCTGCGGCCAGTAGGTAAATTTGTGATATTTTTATAAACTGGCCGCCAGTGCACTGTATTCTGATCTAATGATTAGAGAAATTATACAAGTCAATAACAGCTAGAACCTTAACTGGATCTATGCAAAAACAATTGGGAAAAATTTACCCAAGAAACTCTACCTTGCCCAGCCAAATTCTAATTTCTCAAGCATGGTGTATAGCTGATTTTCTCTCAACTTCTCCAGAACCAACTTCACCTATCTATGATGTTTCTAGAGCGAGGAAGAAAATCTATGCATGAACCATATAAGCTTCCTAGAAATTGCCCCCAAACTCCCTAGATTCCATTAATAAACTCTTGCAAAACCACATGGGCTATATACAGCCATGGACAAAAGTTTTGAGAATGACACAAGTATTTGTTTTCACAAAGTTTGCTGCTTCAGTGAGCTCACTCCTTTGGCTGAGAAGCAACCCCATGCATGAATGGTCTCAGGATGCATTTTATGAAATACTTGTAATTTTACTTCAGTATACCAAAGTAACATCTTACAAAAAGGTCTAAAAACACTGAAGCAGAAAACTTAGTGATAACCAAAACTTGTGTTATTCTGAAAACTTTTGACCATGGCTGTATAAACCAAATGCATGGCCAGGTATGAGTGTTAAATGCTATCTTCCACTCATCAACTTCTTTTAATTTTGATCAAGTTATAAACTCATCAGGGGTAGATTTTTTAAAATGTAGTGGCCTCTAATTTGACCCGAAAGAGCCAAATCAATGAATGGGTGTATTTATTTTATACAGTGATTTTTTTGTAGTCCCGTTAATAAATGAAATTACATAAACTCCACATTTTGTAGCAGCAATAAATAATCCAGCAAACAACATTTAGGGGTCTATATACTAAGCCTTGGAGAGAGGTAAAGTGGACAGAGATAAAGTAGAAAACAGTCAGCTCCTAACTGTCACTTTGCAGGCTGTTTTTGAAACATGACAGTTAGGAGCTGATTGATTGGTACTTTACCTGTCCACTTTATCTCTCTCCATGGCTTAGTACATATACCCCTTAAGGCCTTAAAAACCTTTTCTCCAAATGTTCTATGGTTTAAATCTCTATGGCTTTGGATTCAG
Source organism: Taudactylus pleione (assembly GCA_031769625.1). NCBI lineage: Eukaryota > Metazoa > Chordata > Amphibia > Anura > Myobatrachidae > Taudactylus > Taudactylus pleione. Next base: position 266,518 of record JAUIMM010000047.1, on the reverse strand, counting down.
GGTTAAACAGTGTAATAATATTGCTTTTTGGATACCTGATATAATTCTAATCGCAGATTTTTTTATTATAATAATCACAATATTATATTAAAACATTTTTATATAAGTGGTAGCTAGCCGGATATCTTCTGTGTCTGTGGCAGCTAGCCGGATATCTTCTGTCACTGTGGCAGCTAGCCCGATATCTGCTATCTCTGTGGTAGCTAGCCGGATATCTTCTGTCTCTGTGGTAGATAGCCGGATATCTTCTGTCTCTGTGGTAGTTAGCCGGATATCTTCTGTCTCTGTGGTAGTTAGCCGGATATCTTCTGTCTCTGTGGCAGCTAGCCAGATATCTTCTGTCTCTGTGGCAGCTAGCCGGATATCTTCTGTGTCTGTGGCAGCTAGCCGGATATCTTCTGTCGCTGTGGCAGCTAGCCGGATATCTTCTGTCTCTGTGGTAGCTAGCCGGATATCTTCTGTCTCTGTGGCAGCTAGCCGGATATCTTCTGTCTCTGTGGTAGTTAGCTGGATATCTTCTGTCTCTGTGGCAGCTAGCCGGATATCTTCTGTCGCTGAGGCAGCTAGCCGGATATCTTCTGTGTCTGTGGCAGCTAGCCGGATATCTTCTGTCTCTGTGGTAGCTAGCCGGATATCTTCTGTCTCTGTGGTAGTTAGCCGGATATCTTCTGTCTCGGTGGTAGTTAGCCGGATATCTTCTGTCGCTGTGGCAGCTAGCCGGATATCTTCTGTCTCTGTGGTAGTTAGCCGGATATCTTCTGTCTCTGTGGCAGCTAGCCGATATCTTCTGTCGCTGTGGCAGCTAGCCGGATATCTTCTGTCGCTGTGGCAGCTAGCCGGATATCTTCTGTCTCTGTAGCAGCTAGCCGGATATCTTCTGTCTCTGTGGCAGCTAGCCGGATATCTTCTGTCTCTGTGGCAGCTAGCCGGATATCTGCTGTCACTGTGGCAGCTAGCCGGATATCTCCTGTCTCTGTGGCAGCTAGCCGGATATTTCTGTCTCTGTGGCAGCTAGCCGGATATCTTCTATCTCTTTTCAGTGGCGGATCCAGGGTGGAGCAATAAGGGCGATCGCCCCCCGTAAAACACAGCCCCAGCTCCGCCGCTACCTACTGTACCTGTAGGCTGCACAGCAGTGCAGATGTGGGAGAGCAGAGCCAAGCATTGTTGAGCTGCGGACGGTAGCCGAGATCCGCCCATGGCAATCACAAGCACAAGCAGGCAGGCAGTCAGCTGTTAGCCCAAGGCACCCACACTGGCCAGAGAAGGGAGAGGAGTGACATGGGATCTGTAGTTTATCTTACACTGCTCACACTCTAACAAGGAAAAGATAAACAACAAATCCCATGAGGCATTGCCAGCAGCATGAAAACTCTGCGAAGTTGCTACATTACATTAGAGCCTGAGCACTGGCATGCCTTGTCTCCTGGAGTCCTGATTGGTGACATGGATGGATGAAAGCAGCCTGGCACACTGGTCAGTAACCCAGCTGATAGAGAGGGTGGTTGTCACAGTCTGGAGAGCAGCACTGTCACACTGTATGCTGTGTGCATAGCTAAAAGCAGTGCTGCTAAATTGCTAATATCTCCAGCCTGGCTCTTGTTGTGTTTGGAGGGAGAAACAGCCTGTCACATTTGGATGCCTTTTTTTTTATTACTGTTAACCCCTGGCTGGATAATTGCTGAATTGCATGTCAAGTGTATACATTCCCGTCCTGTCAGTCAGTCAGGGGGATGAATCCTCCTCGATTCACAGTCGTGTTGTGGACATACTAGTATACCTGTGTCCATGCTATTATATACATACAGTACAGAGTTCATCAGAGGCAGGCTCCCTAGAGGCATACAATATATGGGGGGGTGGGTGATGGGCATATAATATATAGGAGGGGAGGGAGTGATGGGCATATAATATATAGGAGGGGAGGGAGTGATGGGCATATCATATATAGGGGGTGAGAGGAGGGAGTGATGGGCATATCATATATAGGGGGTGAGGGGAGGGAGTGGGCATATCGTATATAGGGGGCAAGGGGAGGGAGTGATGGACATATTATATATAGGGGGTGAGAGGAGGGAATGATGGGCATATCATATATAGGGGGGAGGGGAGGGAGTGGGCATATCGTATATAGGGGGCAAGGGGAGGGAGTGATGGGCATATCATATGTAGAGGGTGAGAGGAGGGGGTGATGGGCATATATATAGGGGATGAGGTGAGAGGAGGGAGTGATGGGCATATATATAGGGGATGAGGGGAGGGAGTGGGCATACCATATATAGGGGGCGATGGGAGGGAGTGATGGACATATCATATATAGGGGGCAAGGGGAGGAAGTGATGGGCATATAATATATAGGAGGGAAGGGAGTGGGCATATTATATATAGGAGGGAAGTGAGTTATGGGCATATTATATATAGGAGGGAAGGGAGTGGGCATATAATATATAGGGGGTTAGGGGAGGGAGTGATGGGCATATAATACATTTTGATCATATAGTGGGGAATTTAATTCAATGCAAATTGAATTGTGCCGGGAGCGAGCTCCCAGAGCAATTGAATTTAGTGCGCTGTGTGGTCGGAGAATGCCGGTTATCGTGCCTTAACAAGGGTGTTAAGGCGCGGGAACCGGCATGCTCTGATCAAAGTGCCGGGCACGCGTCTGTTAGCGCCTCGCTATGCAGAAAAACTGCTGCGCGCCCAGCACTTTGGAGGGATTTCTCCTCGCATCCCCAGGGGGGTGCGAGAAGAAATCCTTAGCCCACCCAAACAGCGCGGTGTATTGAATAGCTTCGGGATCTACCTTCCGTCGCTATTCAACATTGCGCTGAATTGAATTCCCCCCATAGTCACTATATACACTACATTGTAGAAACAAGAGAGTAGATAAGAGGGAAAGTTGCCTCATGGCGCCACTTGGGAGAGGGGATAGAGTACTTAGGATGGGTCTTAAAGACAGGGGAGAAAATTGTAAAGAAAGGGAAATAAAAGGGATAGAAGTAATAGTTTAAGATTAATAATGAATGGCTATGATGTTAGGTCACTGCATGAAAATGGGAGGAGCCAGGATTGGAAGTGGGAAGAGGAAGGAGTAAAGAGGGGAGGGGTCAGAATTGTTAACCCCCCCCCCCTAAAAGAGAAGTCTAGAACCACTCCTGTCTCTTTCCCCCTTTCAGTACATCTCTGCATGTCTCTATACCCTCTGCACAATCCTCTCTCTCTACCCCCTTTTCAGTATATACTGTAGTATCTGCATGTATCTTCCTCCCTCTGCATAGCTACTGTCACTCTTCCCTTTACATACCTCTTTCCCTCTTCTGTATTTTTTCTGTCTGTATATTCTTTAACTTCTCACTCCAATTTGTATGTGCACCCTCTATGTGCCTATTGCACCTCCTATTGTGTGAATTCACATCTGTGTCTTCTTTGTGTGTGTCTGTCTCTGTTTTTCACTGCCACATCTCCCTCCCCCAAATTAATCTCACCTCCACGTTACAGTAACCCTGATAATCTTATTCACATCTCTCCCACAAATGCTATCTCTCTATCCTGGAATGCCAGGTGAGTCTGTAATAAACTGGTCTCCACCCATGACCTTTTCATCTCAAACTCTCTACATCTCCTAGCCATTAATGAAACCTCGATCTCAACCTCTGAATCCACTTCTCCTGCTGCTCTATCATCTGGGGGCCTCAACTTCTCCCACCCCACCCCACGGCCATGTTGGTGGTGTTGGGGTCCTTCTATCCACCAGTTATTCCTACCAGCTAATACCCTCTGAACCATCCCTTACATTCCCCACATTTGAGGTTCATGCTATACATCTCTTCCAACCAGTAAACCTCAGAGTAGCTGTCATTTACCGTCCCCCTGGCTCTCCATCCAAATTCCTTGACAACTTCGCTTCCTGGCTTCCTCACTTTCTCTCCTCAGATCTTCCCTCCATTATCCTAGGTGATTTTAATATTCCTATTGACATTCCCACGGAATCCTCTGCCGCTGAACTCCTTACCCTCGCCTCTTCATTTGGTCTCGCCCAATGGACCTCATCACCCTCCCATGTGAGTGGGCACTCATTTGACCTGGTCCTTACTCACTGTTGTGATATTTCTGATTACTCCAATGCCCCATTCCCCCTCTCTGACCATCACCTTCTCTTTTTTAACTTATCCCTCTCTCCTTTCCCTCATTTACCTCCTAAGGCTACCACTACTAAGCTTAACATTGAGGCTATTGACACTATGGCTTTTTCCTCCCTGCTGGACTTGCTTCTTCACCTATCCTTTCTCTCTTCTGTCATGAAAAAGCCACTTCCCTGTACAATTCCTCACTTACTTCTGCTCTTGACTCTGTTGCTCCGGCAATAACTACTCACCCTCGCAGATCCACACCACAACCCTGGCATTCCAAATGCACCAGATACCTGCAAAAGTGTTCAAGAATTGCATCAGTGGAGGAAATCATGCTCTAAGGCTGACTTCCTCCATTTCAAATTTATTCTTTAATCCTACAGTGCTGCACTGTCCTTCTCCAAACAAACATACTGTATTTCAAGAACCTCATCTCCTCCCAGTCCTCAAACCCCCGGCGTCTTTGTCACTTTCAACTCCCTCCTCTGCCCTTCCCCTCCTTGCTCTCTACCCTTCACTTTGCCACCTACTTTACATCTAAAATTTACTTCATACATGAGGACATCATAGTTCCATCAGACCCTCAGCACTCCTGACCCTCCTTTCCCTGACCACCCCTCCCCTTCTGTCTCACCAACTCTGATATCCTTCTCCCCTGTTTCTGGAGAGGAAGTCATGGCCCTCATCCGGTCCTCCCCTCCTTACACTTCCCCCTTGACCGTATCCCTTCCTCTGTTACCTGTCTCCTTCTACCTGTTCCCATCTTGCCCACCTCCTCAATTTCTCCCTATTATCTGGTACTGTCCCTTATGCATTCAAACAAGCCCTTGTCTCCCCCATTCTTAAAAAACCTACCCTTGATCCTAACGTACTCTCCAACTATGATCAATCTCTCTCCTCCTTTTTGCTTCCAAACTCCTTGAGCGTATTGTTTACAACCGCCTTTCTTTCCTCCCACTCCCTCCTTGACTCATTTCAATCTGGCTTCCGTTCTGTCCACTCCACTGAAACTGCCCTCATGAAAGTCAGCAATGACCTCCTTGCTGCCAAATCCAAGGGCCATTACTCTCTACTCATTCTCCTTGACCTCTCTGCTGCATTTGACACTGTAGACCACCCTCTCCTCCTGCAAATCCTTCACTCTCTTGGTTTATGTTGCACTGCCCTCTCCTGGCTGTCCTCCTACCTCCTCTCATGACTCCTCTTCCCCCCCACTTCCACTAACAGTAGGAGTTCCCCAAAGTTCTGTGCTTGGACCTCTCCTTTTCTCCCTATATATGCCCTCTTTAGGTGAACTCATAAACTCTTTTGACCTCCAATATCATCTCTATGCTGATGATACTCAAATTTACCTTTCCACCCCTGAGCTCTCCCCCTTGATTCTTACCCATATCTCCCACTGTCTCTCTGTTGTCTCTTTATGGATGTCCCAGAGCTTTCTTAAACTTAACATGTCTAAGAGTCCCGTCCGCCCACTTCACTAAACAAATGCATGCCGCCTCTCTTGCCAACTGATTACTCCCACTCCTGCATCCAAGATTTTGCTTGTGCTGCTCCTTATATTTGGAACTCTGACCCTCTCCCTATCAGACTCTCCACCTCTCTACAAATCTTCAAATAGGCTCTCAAGACCCAGTACTTCATCAAGGCCTTCCAGCTCTCATCCTAACCCACTTCATGCTCTTTCCTCCCTATCTTCCCCTTCTGTGTCACGCCTGTCTATCTTCCCCTCCCCTTTAGAATGTAAGCTCTCACAAGCAGGAACCTCTTCCCTGATATGCTTCTCTTTACATTTTCTTCTACTCCTTACTGCCCATAAGGACACCTAACACTTGACTGCCAACTCCCTGTTGATTATTGTGAGTGCTTTAATCGCTATTGCAGCAATGTATATAAATCGTGTCCTTGTCCTGCACTGTAATGTACTGTAAGTTACTTGTTTCTTGTTCATTTATTAGTTTTATGTACTATTTTAGGCGCTGCGGAACACTTGTGGCACCATATAAATAAAAGATAATAATACTAATAATAGTAATAATAATAACATGTGGGCAAGGTTCACTTGGGGCATACCGTTGCAGTGTTTTCAGAATTGCAGGCCTGACGGCACTCTTGTACCAGGTATAGGCTGCTGCAAGTCCATACTGATTATGTTAATGGAAAGACACCAAGCCAATGGATAAGGGTGGTGCAGTCACATAGATACATGCATTTTCTTCTGTTCACATAATGCAGATGCAATTGCGGCCGACTACAGACAATACATATATGAACTACTCTATAGCGAACATTTATGAAATTTTTTGGTGGTGATGTCTGTTTACAGTAATAATTCTGTTTTGTTTCTGAATTTTGTCATTTTGATATTTGCTCTACCAATATATATCCTACTAAATCCTTCAGTTCCACTTTCTTTTATAAAATGGTTCTATAGCATATTGGCAACGTGACTTCTGGTGGTGATACAAATCTGCTTGACATTTTACATATCATCATGGAATCATCATCATCATGCTCCTGTGTAATCATCTGTTTCCAAAATGCAGCTGCCAATGAAAGCCATAAGTCACAATGGGGGCAAATCAATTCAATGCGATGTTGAATAGCAACGGGAGGGAGCTCCCGAAGCTATTCTATACACCGCGCTGTTTGGGGCGGGCTAAAGATTTCTTCTCACAGCCCCCTGGGGATGCCAGGAGAAATCCGACCAAAGTGCCGGGCGCGCAGCTGTTTTTCTGCATAGTGCAGTGCTAACAGTCGCGCGCCCGGGACTTTGGTCAGAGAATGCCGGTTACCGCGCCTTTACACCTTTGTGAAGGCATGAGAACCAGCATTTTCCGACCACACAGCGCACTGAATTGAATAGCTCCGGAAGCTCGCCTTCGGCGCTATTCAATTCACTTTGAATTGAATCGCCCCAATAATGTTATTCAGTTCCTGACCCATCAATATATTTGGCGTTTTTATAATACAAAAGGCCAATGTCGCTAGGAGCTTCCTCCAAGAACCCAGTCACAGTAGCTTACATTTGATAAATAATCTAGCAGGAACTCCCATATGGAGCACGGCAGAGATCCGCAGAGCAGTGTCTTTTACAGGCTTTCATCTGATCTCTGATTTGTTGAGATATTTTTTTATCAGAGCATGTTGATATTTACCACGTTTGGCCTCACAACACATCACTTGAGGGTCATCTCATTGGCTTTACCTCTTAGTACCCCAGTTGGATGAGCTAGACATACTCCTTAGGAATACTCACCTGGGTTATTGTACTTTACACCTCCTGGACCAGAGTGGGGTGTAAGTGTTTGTCCCCAGCTAGCACTTGGCTTACTACCCAATGGAGCAGTATTAGAGATACATCTACATTGTTTCTCTGCTCTCCTCTTCTGTTACCAGGACAGCATAATTAATAATCATAAAGGAATGCTTTCCAACTCTCCTGGAATATCTGGGAGAATAGAGAATTTTGGGAGCTCTCCCAGACTCCTGAAAGAATGGGCTAGTCCCCTGCATGTTGCCCACTTTCTTAGTGAAATGGGTTGAGGATGTGATTCTCATTGAATAATATTATTGTGGAATCACCTCTCATTCCAGAATGCCACGGAAAATTAAACGGCGGTCTACGATATGTCTCCCCCCCATCCCTACGGGACTCTCCTGGAGGAGTTGGCAAGCAGAAAGGCTCATTTAGCAATATATTTCCAAATTGTGCTTTAAACCCCAGTAACAAATCAGTAATTTGATTTTATCTGTCTAGTACTAGAAAATGGAAGCCATAGTCTGATTGGTTGCTATGGTTTATTGTAAGTTGTGTATTTAAATGCAATGTTAGCAAATGAGCCCTAGAGTGTTTCAATTGTCTTAATGAAAAGAGACATTTACATTTTTTAAATACATTTTCTGAAATATGTAAACCTTCAATTTCATGCTTTACTATAATAGAATCAATTGTTTAATTTAGTTAAACATACTTATATTTAGAAAAAAAATCAATCTTTCATCTTGTTTACATTTCTAGGGCAATCATTCTATGTTGGTAAAAAATTGCATGCTCCATCAGTGCATAAACTGCGGCTCATGGGGTGTTTGCTGACATTAAACCCAGATGTCTAAGTAAGATCTATTTGTGTAACACATCTGGATGTTGACATCTATCAGCAAGCACTGAGAGGAAGAATATTAGCCAATACAGCATTACAATACTTTAACTCAGTTAAATAAGTTATGGTAGAATTTTTTTTCTTAAATTTAAAAAGTATTTATTCAATTTATTCAGTAGTAACAATCCTGTTGGCAAAAAAAACATCATCAACAGATTTAACCTGCACAACTAATTCCAACAATAGACTGAACTGCAAAAAAATATAAAGAACTTATTTGTTACCTCTAACAATCTGCTAACGGCCAGCGTATATCTATAATGAGCATGACTGTATAACACGCCAGATTCATGGAATGTAAATGTGCTGATGGAGGCACAGTTGAATAATAAAATAAATATTAAAAAGCAGCTGGGCAAAATATTTATAAAATAATTACTAAAGATAATAAAGTAAAAATAATGTATTCAAATAGTTTATTAAAACTAACTAAAACAGAGAAAAGACTCCAACACACATCTCCACTAATTATAATTCTACAAATGAAAAAAGATTAAAAGTGTAATGTAGGTCAAATAACTGCAGGGCCAATCATGATAACATAATCATTGCATCCATCATTATAGAATAAAAATATGTATTCATTTGTATAATTCAAAGTAAAATAAATATTGCTATATTGTAGTTATAACAACACTCTTTATGAAAAATGATATAGACATGATTTTATATACTTGAATGCAGTGTGTTGGGGAAAAACTCCACACACACATACAGTATGCACACACATACAGTATGCCCACATATACAGTACACAGACACATACAGTATGCACTCACATACAGTACACACACACATACAGTATGCACACACATACAGTACACACACATACAGTACAGTATGCACACATACAGTACGCACACACATACAGTATGCACACACATCCCAATGGTCGGGATGCCAGTGGTCACAATCCCGATGCCAGAATCCCTATAGTAGTCGGGATCCTGGCTCCACAATCCCGACTGCTGGCATCCCGATGGAAAGTATTATGCTTGGGGTTAGGGTTAGGCAATTGGGGGAAGGTTAGGGTTAGGCTGCGGGGAGGGTTAAGGTTAGGCTACGGGGCATGGGAGAGTTAGGGGTCAGTGTTGGGATACTTACCTGTAGGCGTTGGTATTCTGACTGTCAGGATGCCGTTGTCCGTATTTTGACCGCCAGCATCCCGACTGCAGGATCCTGTACTTAACCACTGGGTACACACTGGAGCGACCGGCAATCGTTCCACTTTCCCGACAATTTCCCTGAGCCCTGAACAAGCACACACTGTGCAATCTTGCTAACAACCAAAACAATATATCATATCGTTTCATTGTATACGATTTATCTTTGCTCCTGTACACACTAGAACAATCATCTTTAGGATCACTGACTGGGAGTGGAAAGAGGTGACATCTTCAGAGGCCAAATCGGAACGACATATCGCCTGGTCGTCCAGTTGGCCGTATATGCTAGGCGATGTGCACCATATTACTAGTGTTATCGTCAGGTTTGATGTGCAGCACGTCAAACTTGCCGACATCGCTTTTAAAACCGCATGCATTGGCATATTGAGCATACACACTGAGTGATGTAGGAGATTTGTCGTTACGAAACGGCAAATCGGCCCGACATCACTTCAGTGTGTACCCCGCTTAAGACAATTTAGTGTCGCATTTTGACTAACGCTTATTAAAATAATTTCAACCACAGCAACTGCAGTATTTATTTGAACTAAAAGGCTGTGTAAGGATCAGTTATTTTGGACATATAGCATACAGTATATGAAAAAATCTGAACCACACCTACTGCCATATTTATCTGAGTAAAAATGAGGCACTTTGGGAGTCCTTTAGTATAAACTATATTCTGATACCTTAAACCACACCTACTGCAATGTTTATCTGAGTGAATAAAAATAATTTAAAACATAAACGGAGACTTCCGGTGGGCGGTCTGATCGGGGCGGCTGCATCTGCCTGAGCTGTTCTTGCTCACTCCCCCCGGACTGGTGAGCAACTTTCCTCCTGCTAGCTACCTTGCTGGTGTATCCCTCCTGATTGTCAGTCACCACACTCCCCATTGCCTCCCAGAACACCCCGCTTTAGCTGTGGGAGTCCCCAGGCGCACCTCTCTGTCTTGAATAGTGGAGTCACCATTCAGATTTGCCTCACCTGCTACTCTCTGTTGTCAGCATTTTATATTGCTTCAGCCTCTGCTCTCTGTTGTCAGCATTTCATAGTTGCTTCGGTTACTGCTCTCTGTTGTCAGCATTTAGTATTTGCCGCAGCCACTATTCTTTGTTGTCATCATCTCTCATTATGGAGATACAGTATATATATATATATATATATATATATATATATGCAACAACGGCTTGGCACTCTTCCTCTTATGTATAGATGGGTGCCCTCTGCAGATAATCACAAAACAGGCAGCAGTGGCAGCGGCACTCCTCAGTAAAGAATATGAGACTGGTTACAAAGAACCTAATTTACTTCTTCAACGTTTCAATCACAATAATGATTTTCATCAGGAAGACAATACTAAACAATAAGACACTTACCTAAATAACATCTAAGAAAACACCACGAGTGCGGCTGGCTCCATCCGTCCACTGGGGGCGTCTGACGTCATCGCATAGCACTACGCAGCTAGCGCGGCGTCAGCAAACCCGTTACCAAGGAAACCAAGACAACAATTGTGACATAACGATACCGGCACCAAAAACAACATAAGATCATAGCAGCAGTATAACTTAAGGGAATCAGAAAACAATAACAGTGACCTAACTGATAAAGACTGGGTATAATTCCAAAAGTAAAAAAGAAGCAACAAAAAGCTGTCTAATAGAGACTGTATGTGCAGCGTATAGTACTATAAGGGAAATAAACGAATATGAGTATCTGAGTGAGTAACAGAGAACATGGTTAATTAAAGCAAGATAAGGATAAGGTCTCATTCAAACCATTCGGCTGTATGGTATTGAGACGATGTATCCAGAATGCTTCTCTTTGCAAAAGCTTACGGGCCCTGTCACCTCCTCTATGATTGTCAGGGACCTGATCAATCATTTTATATCTTAACGTAGATAGATTGTGTCTGTGCAGACGAAAGTGGCGAGCCACCGGCTGATCATTGTCCTTACCACTGAGGGCTAGTCATTGTCGCTGTATTTGAAGGCTCAAGCAGCAGTGCTAGAACAATTCAACTCCCAGAAGAAGACCTGACAGGTCGAAACGCGTTGGAGGAACACTGCAATCCCTATCTAACAGCGTCTCCAGTACCACATTTGCCGTCCAACTGTTTCAGCTTACCACTACCGGAACTTGAATCTACTAGCGAGCAACAGAAGCGCGCCATCACCGCCGACGAAGACCGCCGGGACCGGCAGCTTGGCATCCGGGTAAGTATCCTCTGGTGCAGAGTCGTCCGCGGCCCCCGGCTTGCGCAAGCCAGGACCGTAGGCACCCCTCTCCCCTGTCCGGCACCTGGTGCACGCGCACGGACCTGCCCCCTGGCAACAGGGACAGTGTCCGTGATCTCAGCACTCAGGGCGCCCGTGACGCAGAGTGATCCCCGGCGCTCGCCACAGCCAGCCTCCCCCACACTACACGGAGAATAACCCGGGCAACGTACAGACATCCACAGGACTTACAGCATACCACCGAGGTACCCCTTTGGAACTAGCGGGACGCCGCTAGATCTCCCTGACTAAACACTATACTTTAACCATCTATCATATTGACTATTCAGTTGGCGGCATCTAAGGTTGAGACCAGTACCAGTGCCTATTCACAAATAGATCGGCACATTTGCTATTTATATTTTGTCTACATTTGTCTATATTTTGTTTATTTTTGTTTATATTTGTTTACTTTTCCTTCTGACAATTTTGACATATTGCAGCATTGTCCATTGTGTTTATTTGTTTGTTTAATCTGTTGGTGTATAACCAATGGTTTACAGGCACCATATTATATTGCATTACAATTGTAGTGACTATTATTGTGAAACTTTTATCAGTAAAAGCAACATTTGTTTCTTAGTTGGTACCCTCTCATCATTTTGGGCTCTACTACTTTAGAATATATTTAGAATATACAGAGTTCAGGAAATAGGTTGTGCGCAGCATCTGGTCCCCACGTTTCTTAGTCTAATGGCAGACCTATGAAGGGCCATTCTCTCACGGAACTGTCTAGTTGTTTTGCCGATGTATAATAAGCCGCAGGGACAACGAACAAAGTAGACTACATACTGGCTAGTACAAGTCAGTACATTATTAATCTTGTATCTATGTCCCGTGTGTGGATGGACAAAACTGTCTCCAGTTTCCAGGTATCCACAGGTCGTGCAGCCCAGACATTTATAATTGCCCGGTTTTTTGGTCAAGAAATGTGTAACGGGGGTATCACCGAAACTGGTGATGTCATTGTGTACCAACCAGTCACGAATGCTTTTACCCCTTTTATAGCAGGGCAACAACAAAGTGTTTTTCAAACTTTTAAGATTCTGGTCTTTGTTGATCATTGGCCAGAACCGTTTCGCTGTACTGATTATGTGTTCACTTGCCGTATTAAAGCTGTTAACCCACACCAATTTGTGATCACTACCATTCTTTTGAACATTAGGCAAAATCTCCTTTGGAGTAGCCAACGCTCTTGTTCTGGCTTTAGTTAACAATTGTCTGGAGTAACCCCTATCCTCAAATTTCTTAGTCATGATGTCAAGTTCCCTTGACTCATCATCAGGGTCACTGCATATCCTATGTATCCTCAAAAACTGCGAATAAGGCAGTCCCTTTTTGAGGTTACCTGGATGAAAGCTTGTGGATAATAACAAGGTGTTCCTGTCAGTAGGTTTTCTATAGATAGTCGTCTGGAGTGCCCCGTCCTTAAGTCTGACTAAAACATCCAGGAAATGAACCTCATTGGCATGTATGTCGTATGTAAACTTAATATCACTGTCTAGTGTATTGATGTTTGTCATCATTTGTATAAAATCTTCCTTACTGCCAAGCCAAATTATGAATATATCATCTATGTACCGTGTGAAGAACCTTATCCTTTCAGCATAGATGGTGTTGCTAAAGAATAGGTCCTGTTCCACACGGTACATAAAGCCATTGGCATACGCCGGAGCTGCACATGAACCCATGGCGCAACCGTGGGTCTGTAGGTAAAAATTACCATCAAACAAAAAGTAATTTCTGGTAAGAGTAAGGCGTAATAATTCAATAAAGAAGGGTAAAGCTGGACCATCATAATTGGTGTTGTTGGTAAGTAAATGTTCTATGGCAATCAGGCCTCTGGCATTAGGTATGCTCGTATAAAGGCTTATTACATCTATAGTACAAAGCCAACAATCTTGTGGTAAATCCCGCAACGTGGTAAGTTTGCGTAAAAAAGCAGTCGTGTCCCTTAAATATGATTTTTCAGCTTGTATCACCGGCTGTAGATGGTAATCAATAAATCTTGAAGTTTCGTAATATAGTGAGTCCCTGGCCGATATAATAGGCCTCCCCGGTGGATTAAGGGGATCCTTGTGAAGCTTAGGTAATGTGTAGAAGACTGGTATCTTTGGTGCCGTGGGCAGAAGCATGTCCATGGTGGTTTTATTTATATTGTGTTCTTCCACAGCCAATTCTAGTATCTCCTGAAGTTCCTGCTGATATTTGGCAGTTGGGTCTCCGGCCAATGTGCAGTAAACTTTGGCATCACTTAATTGTTTGAGAGCTTCATTACGGTAGCTGGAGATATCTTGTATTACAATCCCGCCCCCTTTATCAGCGGGGCGGATAGTAATACTTTTGTCACTACCAAGTTGTTTAAGGGCTGTCAATTCATTTTTGGATAAATTGTGATGTATCTTATTGTCCCTTTTGCTGTATTCAGTGATGCTGGATTCCATCAAATTAGTAAAACCCTTGATTGCTATATTGGTGGATGCTGGTTCAAAGGTGGAACTGGATTTGCTAGGTTGGAACCTAGAGGGATTCACTGTTGTATCAATTTTGTCATCATAGAACTCTTTCAAACGAAGTTGTCTGTTCAGCCTGTGTAGATCAATTTTACTTGTCAGTTCATCATGTAGTACTGTGGGAACAAAACTTAATCCTTTTTGTAGTACACTCATTTCATCTGTCGTCAGATCAAGAATGTGCTGGTCCAAGTGGAGCTTTACCTGCACGCAGGCCCCCTTTAGGCGTGACTACAAGAGCCAAAAAAGATCTCCCCCCAGACTCTTCACAAGACGAGGAGGGCAGTGGCAGAGGCAAAAAACAGGCACCAAAGAAAAAGAAATAATTTATAACCTCTCCAGTAGGACTTTGAGTACAGATGAAATGAGTGTACTACAAAAAGGATTAAGTTTTGTTCACACAGTACTACATGATGAACTGACAAGTAAAATTGATCTACACAGGCTGAACAGACAACTTCGTTTGAAAGAGTTCTATGATGACAAAATTGATACAACAGTGAATCCCTCTAGGTTCCAACCTAGCAAATCCAGTTCCACCTTTGAACCAGCATCCACCAATATAGCAATCAAGGGTTTTACTAATTTGATGGAATCCAGCATCACTGAATACAGCAAAAGGGACAATAAGATACATCACAATTTATCCAAACATGAATTGACAGCCCTTAAACAACTTGGTAGTGACAAAAGTATTACTATCCACCCCGCTGATAAAGGGGGCGGGATTGTAATACAAGATATCTCCAGCTACCGTAATGAAGCTCTCAAACAATTAAGTGATGCCAAAGTTTACTGCACATTGGCAGGAGACCCAACTGTCAAATATCAGCAGGAACTTCAGGAGATACTAGAATTGGCTGTGGAAGAACACAATATAAATAAAACCACCATGGACATGCTTCTACCCACGGCACCAAAGATACCAGTCTTCTACACATTACCTAAGCTTCACAAGGATCCCCTTAATCCACCGGGGAGGCCTATTATATCGGCCAGGGACTCACTATATTACGAAACTTCAAGATTTATTGATTACCATCTACAGCCGGTGATACAAGCTGAAAAATCATATTTAAGGGACACGACTGCTTTTTTACGCAAACTTACCACGTTGCGGGATTTACCACAAGATTGTTGGCTTTGTACTATAGATGTAATAAGCCTTTATACGAGCATACCTAATGCCAGAGGCCTGATTGCCATAGAACATTTACTTACCAACAACACCAATTATGATGGTCCAGCTTTACCCTTCTTTATTGAATTATTACGCCTTACTCTTACCAGAAATTACTTTTTGTTTGATGGTAATTTTTACCTACAGACCCACGGTTGCGCCATGGGTTCATGTGCAGCTCCGGCGTATGCCAATGGCTTTATGTACCGTGTGGAACAGGACCTATTCTTCAGCAACACCATCTATGCTGAAAGGATAAGGTTCTTCACACGGTACATAGATGATATATTCATAATTTGGCTTGGCAGTAAGGAAGATTTTATACAAATGATGACAAACATCAATACACTAGACAGTGATATTAAGTTTACATACGACATACATGCCAATGAGGTTCATTTCCTGGATGTTTTAGTCAGACTTAAGGACGGGGCACTCCAGACGACTATCTATAGAAAACCTACTGACAGGAACACCTTGTTATTATCCACAAGCTTTCATCCAGGTAACCTCAAAAAGGGACTGCCTTATTCGCAGTTTTTGAGGATACATAGGATATGCAGTGACCCTGATGATGAGTCAAGGGAAATTGACATCATGACTAAGAAATTTGAGGATAGGGGTTACTCCAGACAATTGTTAACTAAAGCCAGAACAAGAGCGTTGGCTACTCCAAAGGAGATTTTGCCTAATGTTCAAAAGAATGGTAGTGATCACAAATTGGTGTGGGTTAACAGCTTTAATACGGCAAGTGAACACATAATCAGTACAGCGAAACGGTTCTGGCCAATGATCAACAAAGACCAGAATCTTAAAAGTTTGAAAAACACTTTGTTGTTGCCCTGCTATAAAAGGGGTAAAAGCATTCGTGACTGGTTGGTACACAATGACATCACCAGTTTCGGTGATACTCCCGTTACACATTTCTTGACCAAAAAACCGGGCAATTATAAATGTCTGGGCTGCACGACCTGTGGATACCTGGAAACTGGAGACAGTTTTGTCCATCCACACACGGGACATAGATACAAGATTAATAATGTACTGACTTGTACTAGCCAGTATGTAGTCTACTTTGTTCGTTGTCCCTGCGGCTTATTATACATCGGCAAAACAACTAGACAGTTCCGTGAGAGAATGGCCCTTCATAGGTCTGCCATTAGACTAAGAAACGTGGGGACCAGATGCTGCGCACAACCTATTTCCTGAACTCTGTATATTCTAAATATATTCTAAAGTAGTAGAACCCAAA
The DNA here is from genome assembly GCA_031769625.1 of Taudactylus pleione. Lineage (NCBI taxonomy): Eukaryota > Metazoa > Chordata > Amphibia > Anura > Myobatrachidae > Taudactylus > Taudactylus pleione. The sequence continues at coordinate 249,835 of JAUIMM010000047.1, read as the reverse complement.
ATGATGAGAGGGTACCAACTAAGAAACAAATGTTGCTTTTACTGATAAAAGTTTCACAATAATAGTCACTACAATTGTAATGCAATATAATATGGTGCCTGTAAACCATTGGTTATACACCAACAGATTAAACAAACAAATAAACACAATGGACAATGCTGCAATATGTCAAAATTGTCAGAAGGAAAAGTAAACAAATATAAACAAAAATAAACAAAATATAGACAAATGTAGACAAAATATAAATAGCAAATGTGCCGATCTATTTGTGAATAGGCACTGGTACTGGTCTCAACCTTAGATGCCGCCAACTGAATAGTCAATATGATAGATGGTTAAAGTATAGTGTTTAGTCAGGGAGATCTAGCGGCGTCCCGCTAGTTCCAAAGGGGTACCTCGGTGGTATGCTGTAAGTCCTGTGGATGTCTGTACGTTGCCCGGGTTATTCTCCGTGTAGTGTGGGGGAGGCTGGCTGTGGCGAGCGCCGGGGATCACTCTGCGTCACGGGCGCCCTGAGTGCTGAGATCATGGACACTGTCCCTGTTGCCAGGGGGCAGGTCCGTGCGCGTGCACCAGGTGCCGGACAGGGGAGAGGGGTGCCTACGGTCCTGGCTTGCGCAAGCCGGGGGCCGCGGATGACTCTGCACCAGAGGATACTTACCCGGATGCCAAGCTGCCGGTCCCGGCGGTCTTCGTCGGCGGTGATGGCGCGCTTCTGTTGCTCGCTAGTAGATTCAAGTTCCGGTAGTGGTAAGCTGAAACAGTTGGACGGCAAATGTGGTACTGGAGACGCTGTTAGATAGGGATTGCAGTGTTCCTCCAACGCGTTTCGACCTGTCAGGTCTTCTTCTGGGAGTTGAATTGTTCTAGCACTGCTGCTTGAGCCTTCAAATACAGCGACAATGACTAGCCCTCAGTGGTAAGGACAATGATCAGCCGGTGGCTCGCCACTTTCGTCTGCACAGACACAATCTATCTACGTTAAGATATAAAATGATTGATCAGGTCCCTGACAATCATAGAGGAGGTGACAGGGCCCGTAAGCTTTTGCAAAGAGAAGCATTCTGGATACATCGTCTCAATACCATACAGCCGAATGGTTTGAATGAGACCTTATCCTTATCTTGCTTTAATTAACCATGTTCTCTGTTACTCACTCAGATACTCATATTCGTTTATTTCCCTTATAGTACTATACGCTGCACATACAGTCTCTATTAGACAGCTTTTTGTTGCTTCTTTTTTACTTTTGGAATTATACCCAGTCTTTATCAGTTAGGTCACTGTTATTGTTTTCTGATTCCCTTAAGTTATACTGCTGCTATGATCTTATGTTGTTTTTGGTGCCGGTATCGTTATGTCACAATTGTTGTCTTGGTTTCCTTGGTAACGGGTTTGCTGACGCCGCGCTAGCTGCGTAGTGCTATGCGATGACGTCAGACGCCCCCAGTGGACGGATGGAGCCAGCCGCACTCGTGGTGTTTTCTTAGATGTTATTTAGGTAAGTGTCTTATTGTTTAGTATTGTCTTCCTGATGAAAATCATTATTGTGATTGAAACGTTGAAGAAGTAAATTAGGTTCTTTGTAACCAGTCTCATATTCTTTACTGAGGAGTGCCGCTGCCACTGCTGCCTATATATATATATATATATATATATATATATATATATAAGCAAACCAGGGGCCCCAAAGGGAATCAGGCAAACAAAGGCAGAGATAAGTCTGCTTCCATTACTGAGGTGCACTCTTCTCCTCTGCCCATATCCGGTGGCAGCCCAAGTGCTCTCCTCTCCGATTCTCTACGTGGTGCACAGACCTCCACATCTCTGCATGATACACATGAAATTATTGAAATATTATCTACTTTATTGGATCAAAAATTAGCACAGCACCTCTAAAAGATTTGTTGGACTCGGCTTTGACACAACTTACTCAACAAGAACACCATCTAACTGAGGCAGAACAACGCATCTCTAACTTGGAAGACAAACTTTCTGAAGCACAAGCCACGCTGCAGACCCAGGAAGCCGCGGTGTCATCCAAGTTAGAGGACTTAGAAAACAGGAATTGCAGAAATAATGTCCGCCTTATTGGACAAGGATTTCATGCACTTGGTCTCTTGGTTGCTTCATGAGCTGGGTTGCGACTTATCTACAGAATCACTATTTGTGGAACGGGTCCACCACGTGGGTCCAGACCACTCCATACAACAATGCAGACCTCGGCCGGTCATTGTGAAAATATTGAACTATGCTGATAAGGTTCTACTGCTAGAGGCCTATAGAAAGCATTCTGGACTCACATATAATGGTGATCGCCTTCTACTATTCCAGGACTTCTCCTATACGGTGGCAATGAAGAGGAGAGAGTTCTTGCCAATATGTAAACGCAGTGGCGTCCCTACCTGCTGATGCACCCGGTGCGGGTAGGTGTGGGCAGTATATCAGTGCGCGCCAGGGAAAAGAGGGGCATGGCTTCATGACAAGGGGCGCTCTTGCTCATGCTGGGGGCAGGGCCACACACCCAAACCCGGTTTTATTCTCTCTGGGGGGTCTCGGAGGTGTGGGCTGCCATCGGGGACCAGTGTATCAATAGTGCCAGCTCCCTCACTGTGACAGGAGCCGAGTGCTGCACGTAATTCTTCACTGCAGCACCTGGCTCCTGTCACTGAGGGGGAGCTGCACTTTAGTGTCACCCCTCGGCGGGTGACACCCGGGGGAAGCCCGCACCCCCTTTGTGACGCCACTGTGTAAACGTCTGTTTGAATTGGGCCTTCTCTTCACACTTTTGTATCCAGCAAAGCTACGAGTGTGACATGTGGGAAAATCCTATTTCTTTGACACCCCTAATGCCGCAAATCATTTCTTGGACTCCCTTCCTGAAGCATCCTCTCCTCGGTATAACGATGCTGACTAATCTCCCCATGTTCTATATTTACCTACTGAATTAAGCCAATGCTACGTGTTTTCCTGCAGTTGTTATTATTATTTGATATATAATATTATATTGCTTATTGATGTATCTCACAGCTGATTTGTCTATATTTCTAGTCTGTTCTTTCTTGTCCTCACTGTTTTCTAAATCCCTGCTTTGGATTTATTGGCAGTATTGTTGGCTGCCCAAGTTGGTTCTAAAAACCAAAGTGAAATTTAGAAATGTCATACAAAGTTTGTTTTTTTATTTAAATCGTATGCCTAGAATATTTTTGTTCCACTCCTTCATGTGCTGCTTGTTACCATTATTGAATTTACCTTGCTTGCTTGCTGGAATAGGCAAGGCTTTTTCACTGCTTACCTCACTGTCTTACATGTGGCTTAGAGTGGGGCTCGGTTAACATGAGTACTGGCTGTTCCAGCCTGCCCCCTTAGGACGAAGACTGCTATAACATTTGTCACTTGGAATGTAGAGGGCCTCAACAGCCCGCTAAAATGAAAAAAGGTGCTTACCCACCTTAGACGTTTTAAGCCTGATGTAGTGGTTCTATAGGAATCTCATTAGCTATTATCTGACCCTAACATTCTGCGTGACAAATGGATTAGTGATTATAAGACTGCCTCCTTCACCTGCAAATGCAGAGGGGTGGTTATACTGTTTGGTAAACACCTCCAATGCCAAATCTAAAACAGCTTAGCTGATCCGGAGGGACATTTTTTTGTTTTTTAAACTCTCTATGTTTGGTACCTTATACACTATAACAACAGTCTATGCTCCTACTGGTCCTAACGCCCATCTTTTTCTGATTTCTTTGCTAGTCTTCAGGATTGGGTGGAAGGTGACATTATTCTGGGCAGCGACTTCAATACAGTTCAATCCCTTGGATTGGACAGATCGCAGGTAGCAGGTAGAAACTGGGGACTTTCATCTTCCTTGAAGCTTTTGATTAACAATCTACTGCTGTGTGACCCCTGGAGATGCCAAAACCCTACATTGAGAGAGTATACCTTTTATTCCCACCGTCATCACAAATCCTCCCATATTGATTTTTGGTTAATTTCTTCTTCCCTATTCCCACGTGTACTCAATACAGGTGTAGATGTGATGCACCAGTTTGATTCACCCTTGCTTTACAATCCCACACTACTACTTCCTATAAATGGAGATTTCCAGTTTACCTGGAAAAGTCAGCTGACTTTAAAATACACTTGGAACATTCTTTCCTCAATTATGTAGATGACAATCTTGCACACATTGATGACATTAATTTGTTTTGGGCGGCTTCTAAGCCGGTATTGTTCTAAATTAATTATTCATACCAATAGTGTCTAATCCTGACTTTCAGAGCGGCGATACCAGTGGTGTGGTACGTTCTTGGCATCTCCGGGGGTTATGCTATGCTTACCAATTCTTGAATTATGATTGTTCCTCAGTTCTTACACTTTCCGAACTTAAAGAAAAATACCCCATTGCTAGTTTTCCCCTGTTTTCTTATTTTCAAATCTGCAGCTATGTTACCCAAATATTGTCTGGTTTATTGTCTGCAGATACGACCTGCCCATTAGATGCAGCCTTGAGACATAAAATAATGGGCCCTCACACTACTACTTTCATGTATATGCACACCAGATGCAAATTAGAATTTAAATAAGTCAGGTACTGGGATGGCTAAATGGAAGGATACTTTTCCTGAGGTGGACATACAGACCATCATTGGAGCATGTGTAAGGTTAAATCGCCAATTGGTCTCCTCGTCCTATGCGGAGATGAACTTCAAATTATACACCGATCTTACTTCACCCAAAAATTTAGAAGTCTGATAGGAGTCACATAAGACTCCAACTGTTTTAAATGTTCACAACCTGATGCAGATTTAATACATTGCATGTGGTCATTCCCCAGGGTACAGGAGTTCTGGGCTGAGGTACAGAGTTACTAGAGAGTTGGCCTGGGCACTATGGGATCTCCGCTAATTATCAACCCCACGCCGCTGCCCAATTGGAACACCTCTCTTTTAGCACGTATTACTACAGCTTCTAAAAAGACAATACAGTCTCAATGGATCACTAGGGAACCGGTACCCATTTCATTAATGTTTACACGATTGGCATGTTTGTATCAAATGGACTGGATTGAATGCTTACTAGATGTAGAAACTAGGGTTGATAAGTTTTCCAATATCTGGCTACCCTATTTTGTCAATTTACCGCCTCATGTTAGAGAGTTCACCAGGCAAGCGGTTAAACTAACATCCTGGTATAATTTATAGGACTCTGGCTGAATGATCCCCTCCTTTTTAGTTATTAGTCTTCAGTCTCTAGTTCTAGTTGGAAATAATTGTCTCTATTGATAGGTATATTTGTTTTGGTGAGAACACTGTTATTTGTATCTGCCTATTTAGTTACTCTGTTAATGGCAGTTCAGAGTGTATGATTCTGTTTCTACAGCATCTCTCTTTTCTAGTTCTATAGTGAAACTTAAAAATTGAATTATTTTTGTATTTCATAATTGTTTTGTATTTTGAACTTCTGCTCTATTATTTTGTGTACACCTTTCAATAAACATAACTAAAATTTTTTTTAGAGTGCTTTATACAGTGAAAAAAAAACCAATAAACGGAAACTATAAAGAATCTATACACACTTGATGGGTATTTATGTAGGTAATTGCTGAGTAGTATTAGTACATGGATACATGGTTTTCATTGGCTAAAAGCATTATTCATATTTTCTGTCCAACTAAAACAGAATGTACAAAGGACTTATTTAGGGCCTCATGTAGTGTTGAGTTGAACTGACTTTTACATCCAGAAAGCAAATGTAAAATGCGTCCAAAAAAGACACAATTACCAATGTATGCTGATCTTTAATTTAAATGTTCGTCTGATTAAACAGTTCAAAAAACATAGCACAATATATTGTTCCGCTTTCACTTTGCTACAATATAGAACAATGTAAAATCCTTGCAGCTAAGTATATTTAGTTTTGGTATTATTATGTTTTTTTCCAATATAGCCAAGTACTCTTTAATCAAACCAGGAATGTAAATATATAAGAGACCCATATAAATATATACAGAAAACAAGTGCACTTTGCCAAAACATGGGCTGCCAGCACATCTGAGCTGGCAGAGTGTATCTAACAGAGGAACTAGAAGAAACAATTTACAGAGGTTTATTAATTTACATTGGCTAGGAGCATGTCCAGCAGACTATCCAATCACCTTGCTCTTTTTTCTACTTCATTGAGAATTTGGCACACTGAAATGTATTTTTGATTGAATTAACCTAAGCTTGAGGCTATAAACTATAAATTGCAAAAACAGAACCATAAAATGTTATGAAACAGTGGGTGGGCCAGATGTTGTTTAAATATTCTCCATTCAATGCTGGGAGGCTCTGAAAGTGAAGTAACTGAGGCACAATGGGAATATGGTCGGCACTTTTAGTATGCTGGAGAGAAGATTGAGGAATTTTCCATTGTGAATAGAAGCAAAGGCCCATAGAAAAAATGATGACAAATGCAAATGTTCTAGTGGTACAAAACGTTACTAAAATAATTATACCAATCAAATCTCTGAAGGGGTACATTTAAAAAAAAATAAAAATGTTGAACTATTGTAGTTACAGACATTGGAGGGGAAGGAAGCACAATGAGAATTTTGCAGCAACTTCAAAATCACTGCAAAATGAGGCAAAATGATCCAGCTTTTGCCCCTCAAATTGCAATTTGGAGATTGAAAACTTTTCGCAACTTGCAGCAGGTTTAAAACACACGTCAGTGGCAGTTTCAGCTATCATGGCATGTTATTTAAAAAAGTGCCCCCTCCACTTTTTGCAATAAGCATGTTCGATAATGTAGGGTGCCCCTATGGCTGGGTCCCCCTAAATAGAGCTAACTGAATCGCTCTGGGCCCTTCCTGGTATCCATGGGCTTTGGATACCAAGATAATGTGGCTCCTTTTCAAATTAAGAATATCTTCTGGTGCCCTAATAAAAGTTTAATAAATAAGTTCCCCCTTTTTTTATATATTTATTGAAAGGTTCAATAAAAAGCACTGATTGTGCAAACAAGTGAATATAAGTATAAGGGTCATACAGAAAAGCAAACAATCAACATAGCAGCATACTCAAAACTCAAGATGAGAGAGTAGTAGAAGGAGCACAATACACATAATCAGAATATAATACAACAAAACCACCAGATTCAGAAGGGTAACAAAAAATATATAAACTATGCCACAACAACCCCCATGTTTCATAAAGGAGGAGTCCCTCTAGCAAGAGTTTCCAAATGACAACAGGAGGTTTTTGTAACTTTGTGTCTTATGTGTGCATTTACAATAGCTGCAGGGTAGAGAAAAATGGATCTGCTCTTCTTTCTACATAAATGGTAAATTCAGTCCAATCCATTTGATAGAATAGGACAATCTAGGTAACATTAAAGATAGAGAGGGAGTTCATGGTTCCTCCCATTGAGACAATATGTTTTTTGGTTTCAGCTGCCACCTTGCCTAGTAAAATGTTGACTCCCTTAGGGGGAACTGACAAGGCACTGGGGTGGTGGTGGGGGCTTTTATGTTCCATGAAGCCCACACATTGTGAACAGTAATACCAGCTTTAGGTCATGATTAATATGACCTAATAGCCAGAAGCTATGAACCTTATAGCAAGACCACATAGAGTACATGAGACTTACATCCGGCTATTGGCGATTAAAGCAATTAAGAGTAATCAGACGCACCAGTAATACACCAAAGCCTTGGGGTTTACTATTATTTATTTAAGCATTTATGGTTAATTTCAGCATAGGAAGCAGAGACAAACAAATAGCTCAACCACACACATCCCCCTATAATACATCACAAAGACACTTTCGGGAAGGTAGAGTGCCATCTAGACATACTGCCTGAAAGAGCATTCAAATCAGGGCAACATCTAGTACTGTATGTAAATAAATAAAGGAGGTGGAATAGGACTTCAATGGCTGATTACATAATACCCTATCCTGCTGGCACCTTTTGTCTTCTTGAGACAATGGTAAGAGCACTGTCTTCATGTAATTATAAACTGGAAAATAACAAAACAAGGGAATGGACATATGTGTATATTTGGCACAAAGTTTAGAGTGAGTGATAGGGGCCAACAAATACCGTCTAAAAATTGATAGACAGAAGAAAGATCTGGGAGATGCCAAGAGAACATCAAATAGGAATAAATGAAAGATATATAAATTCTGCGCTACACAACAAGTGAAAATGCTGCTCGGAAAAAATGTGATCCACACCACATTTGCATAAATTGTCAAAATAAAATAGAATTAAGCACAAATTCTTTTTAGGATACCAATATTATAAAAGTTAATTTAATTCTTCATATGAAAAGGTCCATAGGCAACCTTCTAAAATGTATCCATAGAAGTCCTCTGCTTAGTGAAAACCTCCTTCCTTCGTTCCTCAAAAGAAGGAATAAACCAATCAGTAGATGTAAGTAAAAAAAGATTGTAAATGTTGATATTCTTACTCGCATCTAAGTTATAGTTGTCCGTCTCCTTTCTATCTCCTTCTGGTCAGATGACTTTTATAATATTGGTATCCTAAAAAGAATTTGTGCTTAGTTCTATTCTATTTTGACATGAAATAGGAAGCCTGTCCTCTCTGAAATTCTGGATTATGGGCAAGTAGTAAAAAAATTGAGTGTGTATGTGCTTCCGAGGAAGCCTCCAAGCATAACATGTTGTGGCAATTAATGGGTTCTCGACTAGTGAAGGGGAGAGTCTGGATTGGGAAAATTAAGAAGACTAATTCATCATCTGGGCTAAAGAATTGTTCAATAGCAAAACTCACAAAATTATCCCCATCCCCTATCAATTTAAGTAAAAAGATATAGCAGCGCTGGGGTACGCAAAAGCCGAATAATATATAAATAATATATAAATATGTAAATAAATATAATATAATTTGGTGGTTAACAACTAATTTCACTTCTACATTCAATATAATACTATATATATAATACTAAAACTTTTTAAAAATGACTATAAATACCAGACTCAAAAAAATTACCAAGATTTTTACTATAGCCAATTAGATAACTTAGCTATCAAACATATATGGCTAAAATGTATCAAATAAAAAATGTAGCAAAAAAACAATACACTGTGTTGCAACACATGTAACCAGTAGCTTGGTATATATAAAGTACCTGTGCATTGGGGCTATGAGCCCCACCTTGACATAGGAAACAAATAGGCATGAATAAAAGCCACAAAATCAATGTCACCTGCCGGTGTACTGCATGAGAGGACCAGGTCACAATGTGTCCTTAGGTGTAACTGATCTTTAATGTCACATCAGCAGCTTGATAATAGATGTTCACGTAGCAGACTATTGCCAGTGAGTCTGCTCTATGCACAGATGTGATTGTAGAAAAGCTCAGATTCGGAGGACTTTAAATCTACAGCATCAACCGGAAAAATCTCTCTGCAGGTGGATAATCACAGGAGGGAATTTTGTGAAATATGAAGTGCTGCAGATCTGGAGAGGGTAGCAAACTTCCACAGACTAGAAGCATCAGGTATATCCACAGAAGCACAGATGGTTGGCCAAACAGGGGGATGACATTTCCTGGAGGCTGGGCAGTCATTGAAGATCAGTAAATTGCTAGACTGGTAGTGCAATAGGGTATCAGTACATAAACAATGAAGGTATGTACCATATGTATAGTAGAGTCCCCAGCACACTTTTAATATTTATATATTATTCAGCTTCTGCCTATCCTCTAACATCTTTCTCTAAATCTATCAATCATACTATCCATCTGGCTCTCAGCAAGTGTAGGTAATACGTTTGATACGAAATAGTTGGGAGTAAGGGAGACCCCTCGTCAAAGATTTAGAATGCAAACTCGCTTTGTGAAGAATATTATTTATTTCTGTGTCCTTAGTATAAAGACTTGTGGCTATTCTGCCCTGATTAATAGAAATTGTTACATCCAAATAAGTAATTTGAGTGTTACTGATATAATATGTGAGCTTTGCAGGACTAGAGCTAGAGTTATGGTTAACAATGACATCGATTAGGTCCTCCTTAGGACCCCTCCAAAAAATGTAATGGTCGTCAATATAGCAGATATAAAACTCAGCAACATATCTTTTAGAAAAAAATATCTCATATTCAACGTCAAACATAAAGATGTTGGCGTACGATGGGGGCACATTGGACCCCATCGCACATTGAACAAACTGCAAATAAAATCTGCCATCATAGAGAAAAAAATTTGTTCTAAGAATCAACTCCAACATATCCAAAACCAGCTATAGATCCAGACTAGTGTAGCTGGGATGATGCGAGAGAAATCTGGCTGGTTGGAATGAAAACCTGGTAATGTATGGGAGCAAATGACAGTCGGTCATATGGTTTTAAACACTGAAAAAAAGGACAAAAAAAGTGTTCAAATTGTTTACATTTGTGTGTTTTAACCAATTTGTCTGTACAACCTTTTTTGGCTATTTTCCAGTGTTTGTGAGCAAATGGACAATTGTCATTTGCTCCCATACATTACCAGGTTTTCATTCCAACCAGCCAGGTTGGACAGATATCTGACAGAAAATTGTATAGTGGATGCCCAGCTTTAGAAACAATTGAAAAGGATCTTCTGAGCTTCTGGATACCCTGCAACCCAGCCACCAGCTTTCATTATAACCTGGACACACCTTTTGCCAACACCCTGCTTCAGCATTGCAAGCAACTACCAGTTAGTTTGCTGCACTTTAATTTTTGTATGTATGTTTTTCGACTCTACACTGTTTAAATCATTCCTGTACCACTGTAAATTTATCTTTATACCACTGTAGTATCTACCATTGTTTAATACCTATACATCTTTAAGAATAATTTATCCTAAATTTAAAGTCCTGCAACTTTAACAGCTCCAAACTCATTTTGTATATTAGATTCTATTGTAGTTGTGCCTTTACATCTACCAGTACTGTTCTTCCTTTTATCTGATTTTTAGACATTTTAACTGTACTGTTCCTGTATCTCACTCTCATCACTACTACTGCAGTTTCTCTCCCAATTTCCTCATCTACACTATGTCTCTTTTCTTCTGCTTCCCCCTCACTCAGCAGCTACATAACTCTCTTCTCTACCACCAGTTCCCATCTATTTCCTCCCTCCATAGTCTCCTCCACCTTCTCCTCCTCTGTCTCCCTTCACCCCATCTAGTATCCTCCACCGTATCTCCCATAACTCCATTATTATTTATTCCTATTCCACCATGGTCCTGTTATACCACCACTAAGCCCTGCACCCTCCCTTTTCTCCAAGTTAACTCTGCTCTTCTTCGCTCACACCACACTAATCCTCCACTTTGCCCACCACCTGCTGTCACCCTTCCTCATTCTGAAGCCCACCACATACCCACACTATCCTTATCCCCCCGCTCTAAATCAATCTCAACCCCACACTACAGCAAACCTAACTATTCCTTCTTCTCTCTCCTCCTAACTCTGTGTCCTTTGGAAAGCGAGTTCTTTCTATAATCAACTGGTTCCCGTCCATGACACCTTCATCTCCAACTCCTTGAATCTCCTAGCCATCACCAAATCCTGGATTTACCCATTTTACACCACTTCTCCTGCAACAATCTCCTGTGGGGGCCTCACATTCTTTCACACTCCCTGGCCTAAGGGTTGCCATGGTGTTAGGGTACTTCTATCGTCTGGTCACTCCCACCAACTTTTACCTTCTAAACTCTCCATTTCATTCTTTCCATTCAATAATCATGATATTCACCTCTTCCAACTTTTTCGAGTAGCTACCTTTGTTCGCCCCCCTGGCTTAGCTCAAAATTCCTTGATAACTTTGCTTCCTGGTTCCTAATCTTCAAATGGGCTCTCAAGACCCCTTTCTTTCTTCCTAACCCACTCCATGTTCCTTCCTCACAATCCAGCCCATCTGTGTCACCCCTGTTTGTCTGCCTCTCTCCTTTAGAATGTAAGCCCTGACGAGCAGGGCCATCTTCTTTCATGTGCTTCTCCTTCCCTTACTTATACTTTAATTTACAACAGCACCTAACACTTGGTTGCTGAGACCCTGCTGCTTCTTTAAGTGTTATGCAGCAATGTTTATAAATCATGTATTTGTCCTGCATTATTTGTACTGTTAATAACTGTGTTTCTTGTGTGCTCATTTGTTTATGTACTTTGTAAGCCACTGTGGAACCCTTGTGGTGCCATATAAATAAAGGATAATAATAATATATAATGCATGCAAGGTGGCATTCCAAGGACTCAAAAAAGAAAAAAACGACAAGCTGTGTCAAGTTCTGTGTTCAACGTTTCAGTATTGTGACTTTTATCTGCATGTTTGGTTTACTCTGGAGTGCACATGGGCAAGTATACTTGAGTTTTTTGTGGAGTGCCGATTTACTGACATGCTCAATGTGATTAGTCAAACAGAGCTGCTTTTAAGAACTCCCTTAACCACTTGCCTGGCATGGTCACATTTTTCTGACCAAACCAGGCAGTACTTTATCTGATCTATTTGCAATATTTCGGCCATTCAGATAAACAGCATGGGCGGCTGTAGGAAGAGAATCTTCCCGCAGCTGCTGCTCTCAGGGGAACCTTCCAGTCCCTCTGCTTGCGTGCACCCACCCCCAGTGTCTGCTGTGCTGCTGATCACTGCTGATCGTTCAGCCCAACAGCATCCTCTACCCAGCGGCTACTAATCTCTGCAAGGGAAAAGGTCAATTAATCCCCCCCTCACCCCCAAGTGTACCTGGTACCTGAAGCCGCAAATGGAAAGTCGCAATGTTTCCGATGTTCTGATGGTGGTGTTCCAATGTTTTAAAAAACTATTGTTTACAAATATTACAAATAAAAAAATGCTTATTTAATTAAATCATTTTGGATAAGTTTAAATTGATGTTCTTTACCTCATAAAAAAAGAAGAAACAAAATTGTCAGTTAAGTGGTTAAGAAAGCAAGTTGGGAGTATTGTTTGCCTTTCAATCTGGGAGGGGAGGAGGAGTGTAAGCTTTAACAGACTGTTTGGGGGCATTTATTAGTGTGACCAATGCTGGACAAGCAGGCCGGTGGCTAGAGAGAACTTCTCTGTTAGTTAGTGATAGGGTCTTTTGGAAAATTACTGTATGAACTTTTGTCAACGGCTCGTGTGAGCATAAACTAAGTAATGCTGACTTGTCTATGGACATCCAAACAAAATAAACCATAGTGCACAAGCCAAAAATCAGTGTGCGTATGTCAAATATAAGGCTTGCCACGAGATTTTATAGGCAACCTCAAGCGTTGTGATCGCATCGGTTGGTGCTCGATGTACCAATGTTTTCATGCACTTCCAGGAGATGACATGCGCATATGGGCATCTTAGGAATGGCTGGTGGGCGTCTGCATACACTAAGTGATCACATGCCAAGACATAGTGGGCATGCTAATGCCTTGCCGTGCAATCGCCTGCTTTTCTGGATATGCGCTGGATTTGCATATGCAGGATGCGAGTGAATGCATCTAGTGAGCGGGTCTGAATGAGCTCCTGGACTACTGCACGATAACGCCAGGGCACACTCAGCCAACTGCACATGTGAGTTGTTATGGCCTTACCATTGAGAGGTACTGGACCATTCTCCCTACAGTCCTGACCTGGCATCGACTGATTTTGATCTCTTTGGACCACCGAAAAAGCAGCTGGGTGGAAGGGGATTCGCAAATGATGGTGAAGTCCAGCAAGACGTCATGTCCTGGATTTAGGCGCTTGACACTGATTTCTTCTATACCGGGATAGATGCCTTGGTTAACCATTAAAACACATGCTCAGACAAGGATGGACTACTTTATGTGGAAAAATAATCTGTACCAAAGTCATACTATTGAGTACTAGCTGGGATACCCGGCATTGCCCAGGTTGAAGACTGGACCCTGAAGTACACCTGCAGCCTTTATTTGTTTACATTGTCCTCATTTATAACCCCATTCCATTGATCTTGAAAAGGACCCCACTGTTTGCTAACATGCATGCAAACAGTGGCGTAGCTACTGTGGGCGCAAGGGGTGCAGCTGCTATGGTGCCCGAGCTGCCTCTGTGCCTACTGCTCCCCCTGCACCCAGTCATGCACAGAAGGTGGGCTGATCCAGTCAGGGTTACCAAGGTGGGCCCAGGTGCCAGGGGGGCCTTTAAAGATCTTGCTATGTGGCCCACAATTTTCTAGTTATGACCTTGCATGCAAACACAGAGGGTTGACTAATATATATGGTCACTTTATAGAAAGGACTAACTCTGGATTTAATATGAACTTGCATAAGTCATAAAGTTTGCACATCCTGTAAGATTAAAATAATATATTTGTAGCTTTCACACAGGTTTTTGGCACGATTGCCAATTTCCACTGCCAGCCCCGAAACCTCTGTAAGAGTGCTCCCATTTTTAGGGATTGTGTGACAGTGTGTAGCCCTGATGAAGTTAAAATCTAGGTAAAAAGATAATCCCATCAAACTACACCACTATGCCAAATTTGGTGGAGCTAGGTCCAAAACTCTGGCCGTGCACAAAGGACAAACAAACAGACATGCTTTCTCGCTTATTAAAATGCTGAATAAATTTATGCAATGAGAGGTCTTGTAACTTTATTTATTGAACCACCCTCTTGTCTGTGTATATACACATATATATATATATATATATATATATACATACACAGTATATATATATGCAGTACACTTGCTTAAGTACCAGGCGTTGCCTGGGTTTTAATCTACAAGTTATTAACTTAGGAAACTTAGGAATCCCAGACCAATTGCCACCCCTCTGTGAAGTTTTCACCTAAATCCATCCAGTGGAAGGCCCAGAACAGGCTCCCTAGGTCAAAGTTCTGTCCAGCATACACCAACGGGAAGTCAGACCGGGACCTCAACCCCCTAGTATGTCTTCTGGGTTCCAATGTTACCACTCTGTAAAGTTTTTGTCCAAATTATGTGATGTCGTCCACATCCATCCAGTGTAAGGGCCAGAACAGGCTCCCTGGGTCAAAGTTCTGCCTGGCACACTCCTCCGTGAGGTCCAACCGGGACCCTAACCACTCCATTAGGCATCACTGACCAATTGCCACCCTCCTGTGAAATTTTCATCCAAATCCATCTGGCGGAATGTCCAGATCAAGCTCCCCAGGTAAATGCTCTACCCAGCAACCCGGGTCAAAGTTCTGGCTAGTGTAAACCAATGGGAGGTTCGACCAGGGCTTCAACCCACTAGTATGTCTTATGGTATCCAATGTTACCACTCTGTGAAGTTTTTGTACAAATTATGTATGATGTAGTCCAAATACATCCAGTGGAAGGACCAGAACAGGCTCCCTGGGTCAAATTTCTGCCCAGTGCACTCCGCAAAAGAGAAATAAAGAATGGAGAACTGGCAACTCCCACAAATAACTAATACTGGAACATCTTTCCTCACTACCCCTGAGGAAGAGGTAGCTCTAACAATCTTGGAAGAATTACAGGACCCTGTTTCTTCTCAAGACGTGTCTCCTACTATTACAGGAGTGAGACCGATCTGTAAGAGAAAATCTTCTTTTTACCCTCAAAACACAAATTGTCCAGAAATGAAGGTGTTCATGGGCCTGGTATCATGAGACATGGATGATTTCTATCAACAAAGTAAAAAAAGACCCCAATAAAATTATCATAATTTGAATCAAAAACAACTACAAGCACTGAGAGATATAAAAACATGGCCTGATGTACTTATCAAACGATCTGATAATGGGAATGTAGTGATTTGGCCCACTGATCTATATCTGAAGGAAGTACATAGACAACTAGGAGATAAAGGATGCTATCAACAACTGCTCTTTAACACTACTGACAATTTTTCCACTCTATACAACACGATAATCAAAAGGGCTAAAACTATGGGTATAATCTCAAAGCATGAAATATGAAGAATTTACCACCAATATACCATTATGGATTAGGTACATTGATGACATTCTGGTGATTTGAAATGGCACGGAGGACAAATTTCATGAGCTCATGACGATACATAATAACAATAGTCTGAATCTGAAGTTTACTTATGAAATCAGTCAGGAGACAATAACATTTTTAGATCTCGGACTGCTAATTGGCGATCAAGGAAACCTGATCTCCGATCTCTACAGAAAAACAACCTCAACGAACAGCCTGTTACATCATAAAAGTTGTCATTTCCCACCAATGATTCAAAACATTCCAAAGGGAGGATATCTGAGGCTGAGGAGAAATTGCTCTGATGATCAGAAATCAAGATCCAGAGTGAAAATCTGGCCCAGAGAGTGGAGTATCGAGGCTACAGCAAAAAGTCAATTAGAAAAGCATGTCATATGGTGTCCAAAGTGAAAAGGGATTCTTTGATTTTTCCCTACCAACAGACATAAAGAAAAGGAACCACACAAGATAAGGTTTATAGGAAATGACTGTAGAGAATGGCAACATCTTAAAAACATCCTTCAAAAGCATTGGGAAGTCTTGATGATTGATCCAGTCCTTCAAGAACATTTGGATTCGAAGGTCCAAATTAGCTGGCGTAGGGCACAGAATTTAAAGGTCATTTTTGTTCATGATGGTTGCTGGAAATGGGCCTCTATACACCTATGTAGATATTCCTTTAAAAAACAGCTGTTTGCAGCTAGTATAGACATTTACCACATTAACAATGTATAGAGTGTATTTCAGATTAACTTAATCTTATCTTCTTTGAAAAAAACAGTAGTTCTGTCTAAAATAAGGACATTTCTAAGTGACCCCAAACTTTTGAACGGTAATGTGTGTGTGTATATATATATATATATATAATGTTTATTTTTTGTTTTTTATTTATTTACATTTTATTGTTTCATTATGAGATATAAGGGGATCCTTCGGTACAATCAAGCTATATAAATCATAGAGTTAATATTGTGACTCTATATTGGATGCATGCCGATCTTTGACAAAGAGTGAATCAAACCTTAGGACTACTGTGACTATTATTGAACTATGATCATATAACTCGATCCTGACAATATTCAGAGATGGATATCACGAGTTAAAATGTTTAATTGTATTTTATTTCAGTACAATATATGTCATTCATATCAAAGGCTTTGAACAATAATATATGAATGTCGCAATTCCTCTATATATTCATTGAAATGTGTGATCGCTAATACAGACTGTGAATTGTATTGCTACAATTCAGCTGTTTTTGGGAAAGCTGTAATTACACTACATATCATGTGGCTATGACGTCCACAGGTGATTCTCCTCCGCGTTTCCATTTGTGGATTGGCATGCACAAGAACAACCTATCAGTAAGTAGCTGGTGCTATTTAATACCGGCTTATACAGACAGCCTCGAGCTTCCTTGACAAAGCCACGGCGCATCGGTCAGCCTGCTGGGGGGGTTCCACAGTGTGCACTCTGGACCCCTGAAACACGGAAACCACAATTCAGGGGAGACATAGCGACAGGTACTTCCCTCCCCTTTTATTGCTCTCTCATTAGTGCTGGCCGCTGGCACTCCCTGCACTGCTGGTAGCAACGGGGTAACAGGTATGAACGGGCATTAATATCTTTCTTCACTGTGCCAGTACTGGGGACTCTCATTTCCTGGCCTCTATTTATAAGACGGGAAACAGCAGATCTCAGGTATATCAGTACACAGTTCTAAATGACTGCATCTATTCAGAATAGGAATTTTTTGCTATTTACAGTCTCCCAGGTAGAATTGAGGCACGCCTCTGCTACTGAACATTTATGATATTATATTATGTGGTGAATATCCGTGGTGTTAAGCATTTTAACCAATATGTATGTTTCTTCACCGTTGTATTTGTATTTATCCACTTATTATTTCACCACTTTTTATGTTTATTCAGTACATGTGTGTTTTTTACTTTGCTATGATGTACTATTCTCCATGTGGGATATCCTACTGATAATTCCTTTTTTTGCTATGAAATTTATACATAGAAAACAATACCTCTATACGCATATAACGAACCGGCTAATACGCATGAATTAATACATAGTTATAAGGATATATATATATATAGACTCTGAGTAGGTAAATTGTTGTTGTATTTTTCTCCCATATAGCTCAGTTTATTGATATTAATGTTACAGATCCCTTGGGATTTAAGGGTAGCTATATGAATTGCGGATTGTAAAATATGTCTTGTAATTTCCTTGTACCACACTATGTTATATCTAAGGCTACAAATCATTCAGTGAACTATACATCATATAATCTGATAGAACTCACATATTGCAGATATCCCCCTGGGGTACGTTATAACTGGTATATACTGTAGGTGTTCTTTACTGGAATTTTCAGTGGATCTTCTTAATGGAGATTTGTTCATTTATATTATTATAATTATATATCATATATATTTGTGTTAGGTGTGTATAAGGCCATTTTAATGAATACCAAAAAAATGGAACCTTTTAAATAGATACATATTTCATATGAAGAAGTGTGCCCCAATTTGGAGTATTTTATTTTCTCTGTTCACCTTGTTTATATACCATTTACTCCAAGGGTGCACCTTTTTTCCTATTTAGATTTATATTGAATTAATTTCACTGTTTCTAAATTGATCCCTTTCCACTTACCCATTCCTTACTATACAGTGCACTCCACCGTAAGGTCCTACTGGGACTACAACTACTCATGTTTTATCTCTTCCCCTCTCCCTCCTTTACCCTCCCAACTCACCCTTTTCTCCAGTCTTTTTCTCTACCACCTTTTTTTTTGCTCCTTCCTTCCCATGCCCCACCTCCCTGTCATTTTATCTTCTTTTTTGCTCCCCGTTTTCTCTATTCTTTTTTCACTCCCCTCTTCTATCTCTCTCATGCTTTTTTCTCTCTCCACCTTTTCTCCCTCCCCCTTTTAATTCTGTCTTTTCCATTATATTATCTGTCCCACCTCTTTTCTTATGTATTGACTTTAACTACATGCTTTGGTCTCTTTCTTTGTTTCTTGTACAGTTCGTTTTCTTCGTTTAGACTAATTTTATTTTTATTTCTTCAATGTTTTTTATTTTTTTTCAGTCCCACCTTGCCCCCTTTCCCTCTTCTCATTTTTCTCTGCCACCTATCCCATGTTGTTTATTTTTATTTGATTCTTTTTTACAATTTTTTTATCCCTATAATAACAGATTTTAATTCACTATCTGTAAAAACATCTATGTACATCTCTTTTCACTAGTCTTTCTGTCCCCTTATCTCTTTATCTCCCCTGTCCCTGTTTACCTTTCCTGCAGTGACTGCAGTGAGGAGCACGTTTCTCTCAGATCTACTTTTTCCCCATCTCTCTTCGCTGTCAGTTTAACATGATTTGCGGAAAGTTAGAACTGGTTGCCTAAAGCATACTCTATTAAATTTCTGTGGTTAAGTTATCTCATCACCTAAAACATAACAGAGCAGCAGTGAAGAGAAGTGGGCCAGACATTCCATGCTGGTGACCTACCGTAGGTGAGTTAATTAGATATTGTCACAAGTGACTGCTTCCATGATTATTATATTAAAAGCAGGGAAGGAAGGCTGACTTATAGTAGGCAACCCCATTTTTGCTGGCCCCACTGGTCTACTGCCACAAATCAGCACTTCTGACAAGTGCCAGCCCTGCCATATAGGCAAGAAGAAAGTATTGTACACAAAGATTGCAGGAATTTCAAAACTATTTACAATACAGTCCCAACAAGCTGGTTAATAGTCATCCTCATGTGGATAACATTCTGTTTTTCTGCTGAAAGGAATTTAGAGAACTATATTGTTGGGTTTTAATTGATTCTAAATAGTCCTTAATTAGTGTTCATATTCACATTTGTACACATGTTATCAGAGTCTAGTAACTGTAGAAGATGTTTGTGTTACTTGCCCTCTCTTTTTGGGTACTTGATGTATAACATTTCTCCTTAGCTAATAAACAGAACAAAAACAGTTAATGTTTCTTAACTTTTTTAGCCTCGTCAATTTCTGGCTTATTTTATACTGTAGACTATAAAGGAATGTGTGGTTTTGCCCACCTACAGTTTTACCACATGGGTGTTTAAAAATATACACACACAGCACGACATGTGACAGTAATAAATCTGGGCTGCATAATGTAAGCCAGAAAATGGATGAGAAAAATATTGTTTTGTATGGAACATTTACAACCTTTACAAGCAGTACATGAAATATAATGAGTGCTGAAAACAGCGTATGTTTTGTTAATCCAAGTGAATAAAACAATGGTACAGTTAGTCTGTATTGTAATATTTTCCATGATTTTATAGAGAATACCAGGGCTTATGCTTACTTTTGCCTTGGTTAAGAGTTACCAACATTTTAAAAATCAAAATTGGCACCCTCCCTCTGATCCCCCCACTCCATGGCAACATTGTGCCCAGTTTGATACAAGTCCTGCCCAAATTCACCCAAGCCATGCCCATATTGGGGCTACTTTAATGATAGCTGTACTGTTGTGTAAAAAGCAGATTAACGTAAAGTACATACACGTAAAGTATGCAAATGTCTGTATTTTTTTTTGCATATCGATAACTTCCTTCGCTTTACATCTAGAGAGGGGCAATGGACAGGAATAGGCAAAAATAGGCATTAAGGGCATATTCTTAAACATCTTAAGAAATTAGTGGCCCCTTCATCCCCACTCCTCTTCCAGCAACTGCTAGACATTCAACTCTCCTGATTTCTTTCCCCAGAACAAGCCAGTAACTTTATAGATATGTAAATAAAGTACAACAGTCATAATAAACACCATTTAGCAAATACATTTTGTCACAACCCGCAATATTATGCAGATTTACAACACCATGCCATGTCATCCTATCATTAGACCAGTTATTACAGCACATCACCACTTTACCAGCACTCTGCCATGAGCAAACAGTTGTAAATACCACACATCATATAGCATTAACAAAAGCACTAATGTGGGAAAGATTACACATTCACTGGGTCTGGCTTTTCTTTGGTAAATAGATCACGCAAGCCCAATTGCCCTGGCTGGATCATCAAGGAGGGTAATTCCAGCATGGGAGGCGCAAAGGTTTGAGTTGCAAAGCCATCTGCAACTACTTTGCTAAATATGTTTCTTCAAGCCAGCAGCAGTAGTGAGGAATGGTGGGTACTGGGTGAGAGTCACAGGCCCCCCCCTGGATTGGGGGCCCGTGTGCATTGCACACCATGCAAACAATATGCAGCTGTAGCAATGCAATTATGTGAAATAGGGACTCCAATCCTGGGATCCCGGTCAATTATTGGGTCCAGAAATAATAAATCACAGGTAGTAAGGGATTCCATCAGTCAGTGTGAGTGATTGCCTCTTTTTGACCTGACCTGAGTTGACTTGTCCGCGCCTCAGGTCTGTGTGTAGTGCGTTAATCACTGCTGATACTGTAGACGAGGCTGGGTGTGATAAAAGGTAATGTGAGGCAAGTTGCCTTGGAAACCTCTGTTCCACTTCCACTTTAATACTGTCTGCCTGCATTACAGTGACTCTGGAGCCAGTTTATCCTATGCAAGCTAGAAAGAGACAGTGGACAAGATACTGTGGCAAAAGCAACAACCAAGCCCCAGGCAGTGATAGACAAAAGGGAAGGAGAGTGAGAGATATTTATAGATGCCAGTGTGCACAGCAAGAAGCACACAACAAATCTAAACAGTACAGGGCAGCAGTAGTGAGCTGGGCAGTGCAGTAGTGAGCTGGGCTGATACAGTGCAGCGGAGTGAGCTGCAAATATCTGTCACAGAAGCAAGGGCAGCTCCTCACCACATAGATTATAATGGCAGCTCTGCTTGTATTATGACTGCTATGCATGTCTAATCACAATCCCTGGATTAATCCTTGTAATCCTCGAATCATTAGACTTCCGCTATTGGAATCCCGATTGTGGATCCAGCTGTAGATATATATTTTAGGAGGCATATAATTGCAGGGCTCGTGCAATTATATGCAATGACAAGGATGACAATCATCATGATTGGCTAATTATGTATTGATCCCTCTAGTAGATAGTACTTAAAAAAATAGGTTTGTGGTTATACTATAGCAAGCATTAGGTAAGAAGACCAATTCCCATTGGATTATCACATTTTTTTTTCAACTGTTACCAGACTTTTTTTTTAACAATTTACATGAAGCTTTCATATTTACAACTAACGATGTAATCATACTAATCTATCTCGTATGCAGTCAGGAAGCAGACGGCCGAAATGCCGACCGCCGGCTTCCCGACTGTCATATCCCGGCAAGATACTAATGATATGTGTCGAAATCCCGACGCCTATCATTTGCCCTATGCTGCGAGAGCGACGCACGGCATACCAAACGAAGGTAAGCCGGGTGGCAGCAGCGGATGGCTGCGGGGGGGGGGGAGGGATAGGTTAGGGGCTCCTGGGGGGGACGGACTTAGGGTTAGGCTAGGGGAAGGGGGGGTTAGGCACCCCCAGGGGAAGGTTAGATTTGGGCACCCCACCCCGGGAGGGTTAGGTTTAGGGTACAGGGAGGGGGGGTTAAGTTTAGGCACCCCTGCGGGGAGGTTAGGGTTAGGCACCCCTAAGGGAGGGTTAGGTTTAGGGCGGGGGGAAGGTTAGGGATAGATTAGATACTAACCCTGCCAGGATCCAAGCCTTTCTAGCTTCCGGCGTCGGTATTACATCCGCCGGGCTGACGTCCGGCGGGATATAATACAGATTCCCTTTGGCCTACTGTATGTTGGTGAACAATATTGTGAGCTGTGAGGTGGTCAAAATTTACTGGAAATTAATGTTATTGAGGTTTTTAATACTGTAGGAACAAAAATATGCCCAAATTATGTGATTTTAACAGTTTTAACAATTAAAAAAAAAAAATACAGATCCAAAACCAAAGCACATGAAGGTGCAAGATTTTAAAGGTCACAAACAGGTATGTGGAACATATAACAGCTATTGTGAACGCTCTGGCCATTAAGTATTAGGATAGCTTAGAGTGCAGTTTTTGACATATATGTAATTTAATGAATTGTGGACAAATATAACAACTGGTTTGACTTGGATACATGACCACTGCAAAAGGGCAAGAATTTGGGTATGTGCAGACAGGAGCAAGGTGTTAAAGTTACCTGTTAGATCATTTGTCGTACAAATTTAGGGGCATATTCAATTGGGTGCGAGAATAGCAAAAATCCCACACCTGCAGGATTTTTGCTATTCAATCAGGAGCAGGGTTTTTCACTTTTTGCTCACCGAGAGGTTTTTTTTTGTGCACCTCCAGAGCACGACCTGTCTTTTGCATCCAGTGTCGGGCCCCAGTCTCATGCAGCAGCGGTGAGTATGTTAGTGTATGTGAATATGCATGAGTGAGTGAGTGTGTGACCCCCGATGTATGTGTACCCTCAACCCCCCCCAAGTTCAGTGTGCCTCCCAGGAATGAGCGCTGGGAGAACTACATCTCCCAGCAGCCCTTGCCCCTCTCACCAGCCCCTGGAGTCTCCCAGCAGCCCCCTCTCCAGTGAGAAGATAGAGAGGAGGCCACCGGGAGCCGCGGAGACCCCCGGGCAGGTAAGTGCAGAATTTTTTATTTATTTTACTTTATATTAAACCCCGCCGCCACTTTTTTCTAATTGGATACCACAGGTATCAGGAGCGCGCATACCCGCAGTAATCAAAAATTGGGCGCGAGGGGCGAGTTTTTTTCCTCTCTAAAACTCGTGCCCAATTGAATATGCTCCTTAGTGTCCAGAAATAACTTTCTATCCTTTATTTATTTACTGGATTTCTTCTTGGGCATAGAGGAGTTCTATACAGAAGTGATGTAACATAGAAAGGACAGTAATAGTGCCCCATGATAAAGAACTTCTGGGAGCAGATAAAAGATTTTTCATATACACATTTGGTGGAATATGTCTCGATGACAGCAGAGTGGGCAACACTAGGGATTCTTGACTCTAAATTAAAATTTACAAAAAGAAAGTAGGAAAATACTTAATATCAGCAGTGGCAAAAAATGTATATTACAAAGATGGATTGAATCCCAACCCCCTACATTAGCATTATTCTTAAGTAAGCTATTCTTTGTATTCCGAATGGAGTCTTCTATGCAAAAAGAAAAGTATGTAGAGGGATTATTTGATACTTGGTAGGGATTTATTAATTAATTACCCAATTCCTTGAAAACTCAACTACATAATTGCTTTGGCAAATCTGAATGGTATGAGACATGAATCCTTTTAGGAGAACCAGCCATAACTATGGAAAATTAATTAATAGACAAATGGAGTATATGAGAACAGATAGCAAGGGAGCCCTTTTCTGAAGGTAGAAGAAAAAGAGAGAGGGAAAGGAACAGAATAGAATTATATTTATGGTAGAGGAGGATAGATGGCACTAATAGTCTTAACATTATTTATTTTACATAAGGGTACGAAATGTGAAATGTAAATCTCGTTCAAAAAATGTAATGTAATCCGATTCTGATGTTTCTTAAGATTGTAATGATTATGAAAAATGTTTCTATGGAATTTAATAAAGAGAATAACAAAAACCAAAAAAAGAAAGGACATGGCACCAAATTTTGGTCTGTACATTTGACTTGGCACCAGATATTAAACACCATACCTACTAATTTTGGGAGGTCTCACACCCACGTGACTCGGCCTGAAAGGGGGAGGGGCGGGGATGGTAACAGGGGACCAAAAGTGTCCGCTCGCCACGCTTCGGGCACGGTGGCTCGCCACAGATATTTATTCCCCCTCTATGCCCTAGTGGATGGTGACGCAGCTGTCCAGCCTCCTGCAGCGGTCACGTGGTGTCTACGTCACAGAGGTCCTTTCTCCAACTTGGAAATAGCAGCAACCCTCCAAATTGGGACAGAGGTATGGCTGTGGCATACTGGGAGCGTTACCACAACATTGAATTTGTGGTCACACTCCTAATTGCCATTTTTACAAGTTTTCTGGTCAATTTTACCTGTTCCAGTGGAATACCAACCAACCCCTGCAAATGGCAGCACGCTGGACAGTCCCCTCAAATCAGAACTGTACCACTGAGATTGTGACAGTTGGTAAGTATGTAATATCTGTGACCCCAGTTAAGGCTCTTTCTTTCTGGGATTTATTCATTCAAAATGAGCATTGCATTGCTACACTTTGTTTTCTATTCCTCTATCAATTGGTTACTGTGTCCTCAGGATTCCAAGACAAGTGAAACATTAACACTTCCCTGCTAACTCATAACCAGGATTTTGTATAGTGTGGCAGGAGAGTTCCCTTATCACTTCAAGCTAGTTATCCCAGAATTCCTTACAATTTAGTTTTTTACTCTATGAATTTGGCAAATACTTTATCAATTACTAAATACAAGCAAAACTATGAGTGCTTTGAAGCTGCAGCCAATATTCCAACAAACATGTAACCCCAATACCCTAAAATAGCATGTAAACAAAAATGGAACAAAATGGCACTGCCAATAATTACATAAAATAAATAAATGAGAGTAACATAGATATTAGAACCCACCGGGTGTCACCAGGATGAATGACGCCACTGTCACAATGTTTCATTTTGAATCATGATAAGAGAATAAAGTTAACATGTATGTATTATACTGATAATGTGGTCAAGTGAACAATATATTTTCAGGTGGCAGGGAGTGGACATCTTTAAAAACAGGATTTTGGTGCTTACTGATAAATCTCTTTGTCCGCTTCGACAGGGAACACTGGAGTCTCATAACAGTAGGGGTATAGATGTGTGCTAACTGGAAGCTGGCACTTTAAATTTAGAAAGAGTGACTAGCTCCCCCCCCTCTATACCCCCCTACAAGCCAGTCTTACGAAACTGTGCCAAAGGAGAGCTGGAAAGAAACAAACAAACTGCAGAGGAGGAGGTGAAGCAAGTACACATAATGACAAATAAACACACAACATGTGTAAACAGGTTGCAACAAACAGTTAAACAAAGTAAACAACCAGTCATAACTTAAAATGACAATCAACCATGGCAGGAAGCAACAGCGCCGAGTGGGCACCCAGTGTCCCCTGTGGAATCAGAGAAAGGGATTTATTGGTAAGTACCAAAATCCCGTTTTCTCCTTCATCCACTATGGGACACTGGAGTCTCATAACAGTGGGACGTCCCAGAGCTCCCATCCCGGCGGGAAAGTGCTGAGAACCCTGTAGAACAGCACGGCCATACTGCGAGGCTGAGGCCATGAATGTTTCAAAACGAAAACATTTTACAAAAGTATGTCAGCCCAACCAAGTGGCCGCGCGACAAAGTTGAGCCATGGAAACTCCGCGGGCAGCCGCCCACGTGGACGCACCCACACTCGCGTGTGGGAATGCTCCATGATGGAAACCGGAAGTTCCTTTGAGGAGGCCACATAGGCTTGCCTGATGGTCAGATGGATCCAGCGTGCAATAGTCCGCTTGGAAGCTGGCCAACCAGGACGAGCGACATCATATCGGACAAACAGGGAATCTGTTTTCCTGAGAGATCCAGTCCTATCCACATATATCCTGAGAGCTCTAACGACATCCAGGGATCTGGAAGCAGGGGGGTTTCCCCTGGAAGTACCGGCAACATAATAGGTTGGTTTATGTGGAACGCAGATACCACCTTAGAAAGGAATGCCATCTGTGTACGGAGTTCAGCCATATCCGCATGGAATACAAAGTACGGAGGGTGACAGGAAAGAGACCCAAGCTCCTACACTAAGAGAAGAACCACCTTCCACGATAGGTACTTCAACTCAACAGTCTGTAATGCTTCAAACAGAGAAGACTGCAGGAAAGAGAGAACAAGATCAAATCCCACGGAGCCGTGGGAAGAATAAATGGAGGTTGTAAATGGATAACCCCCTGGAGAAAATTCTGAACATCCGGAAGCAAGGCCAGTCTTTGCTGGAAGAAAATGGACAGCGCTGAAACCTGAACCTTCAAGGATCTAAGATGTAGGCCCGCTGAGAATCCTGCTTGCAGGAAAAGTAGGAGCCTGGACACCTTGAAGGCTGTAGGAGATGATCCCCGCCATTCACACCAAATCACATAAGCCTTCCAAATACGGTGGTAGTGTTTTGAAATGATGTCCTTCTGGGCCCGGAGCATGGTAGGGATCACAGTAGATGGGATCCCCTTTCTTCTTAAGATAGCCCTTTCAACAACCACGCCATCAAACGTAGCCGCCTTAAGTCTGGATAGACTAAAGGACCCTGTAGCAGGAGATCCTTTTGCAGTAGACGTAGGTTGGAATACCAAGCTCTTTGGGGCCAATCTGTAGCCACTAAGAGAACCGTGGCCCTCTCCCTCTTTATGCATTGCAGAAGTCAAGGCAGAAGAGGAATCAGCAGAAACAGGTAAACAAATCAGAACTGCCAGGGTGTTGAGAGTGCGTCCACTGCCACGGCCTCCGAATCTCTTGTTTGAGAGTAGTATAGGGGCAGTTGATGGTTGTGTCTGGATGCCATGAGGTCGATTTGTGGAAGGTCCCACCTCTGAACAAGCTGTTGAAATACCTGGGGATGGAGCACTCACTCCCCGGGATGAACATCCGGACGACTGAGGTAGTCGGCCTCCAAATGTTCCACACCTGGAACGAATATTGCTGATTTTGCCACGGCGAATTCCTCCACCCAGACTAGAATGTGGCTTACTTCTTTCATTGCCGCCCGACTTCTGGTACCACCCTGTAGGTTTTTGCACACCACCACCGTGGTATTGTCTGACTGGACTCTTGAGTGCCTGACCTCGCAACAGGTAATGTGCTAGTTGAAGAGCATAAAACACTCTCCAACAGGTGAGAAGAATTCAGCCTCCAGAGAAGGGATATCCGAGTTCTGGGGCCAGCTTCACTTGCTGGTGAAGGAATAAATGGAATCCCGACCACTGAGAGAGGAAGTCCAGTTGAAAAGGCCTGGAGTGGAAACGGCCGCATGGTATGGCTTCAAAGGTCGCCACCATCTTCCCGAGGATCAGGAAGATGGTCAGCCGCACCATTTCCTGAATGGAAGTTGCTTTTTCCTGAGGAAGGAAGACCTTCTGACGTACCATGTCCAAAATCATTCCCAGAAATTGAAGCCTCTGTGTTGGCCACAGATGGGACTTGGAAAAGTTCAAGATCCACCCGTGTCGTATGAGGAGCCTGTGAGTCACCAGTATATTTTGTAATAATTGGTTCCTGGAAGGAGCTTTCAGGAGGAGATCGTACAGGTAAGGGACAATCATGACTCCCTAGGTCCGAAGGAGAGCCATCATTACAGCCTTGACCTTGGTGAATACCCTGGGAGACTAAGATAGGCCGAAGGGTAAGGCCTGGAATTGAAAATGATAGTCCCGAATGGTGAATCATAGGAACGCCTGCTGAGGTGGCCAGATGGGAATGTGTAAGTAGGCATCTTTTATGTCTAAAGACAATAAAAACTCATTTTCCTCAAGCCCAGCAATGATAGATTGAAGGGACTCCATCTTGAACTTGAACACTCAGGTAGGGATTGAGATCCATCCGGCTTCGGAACCGCGAACAAGCTGGAGTAGAACCCCTGCTTTAGCTAGTGTGTGGGGACCTGTACCAACACTCGAGAGGTCACAAGTTTGTCTACAGCTTCTTGTATCACTACATTTCTGTTGTAGGAAACTGGCAAACCTGTGGTGAAAAACCGAAGTGGTGGCTGGATCTTGAAATCGAGTTTGTACCCCTGGGTGATGAGGTCCCAGACCCAGGCATCTGGACAGGATTGTGCCCACACTACCCTGAAATCTCGAAGACAAGTTCCCACCCTGGGCTCTCCCAGGTGATAGGGAAAGCAGTCATGCACTGGGTTTGGTGGAGGGCTTATTGTCCTGGAATGTAGAGGTTGCTGTGGCTCTACCCCTACCTCTGGAGCCACGAGAAATAGTAGGTCTTCCTCTGGAACGGCCTCTGAATCTTCCTGGGGCATGAAAGGACATTCCCGGAATAGTCTTACGTATAGCCGGAGCAGCTGAGGGGAGATAAGTTGACTTATCCCCGACGCCTGAGAGATCCACTTGTTCAGTTCGGGCCCAAACAGGATATCACTAGTGAATGGAAGTGCTTCAACCGCCCTCTTTGATTCTGCATCAGCCAGCCACTGTCGCAGTCAAAGAGCTCTGCGGGCCGATACTGCAAGAGCAGAAGACCTAGAGGCGAGATTACATACCTCTTTAGATGCCTCACTCAGATAAACAACAGACTCCCCGATCTGTTCTGCTAAAGGAATAAGATCTTTAGCTGGGAGTCCTGTCCTTAATCCCTCAGAAAACTGTCTAGCCCAGGCTTCAATCGCCTTGTTGACCCAGCAGCCTACTAGCGCAGGGCGAAAAATCACACCCGCTACTGTGTAGATGGACTTTAGGGCGTTTTCCAACTTCCTGTCTGAAGCTTCTTTTCACATTTTCCAGGTGTATTCATTACTCACCGACACATTTTAAAAGATCCACAGGTGTAGCTCATCATTTCACTTGTGATTCTGTGTAAGACCTGGAAAACATTCACTGTTTGGTCCTGAGGACCGAATTTGAGAACCTGTGGCATAATGTGTTTGCTCGGATTTAATTGGCTACCGATCTATGCTGCAAATTCCCTTTCCCACCACATCAGTATTGCAATCTGGTGATGCGGAGGCCATTGCAATACACTGAACTCTTGCCATGTGCATGAAACAAACTTCAGACGACATGTGTTTTGTGAGATGGTGCGTTATCCTGCTGTAGCCATTAGAATATTGGCAAACTGTGGTCATAAAGTGATGCATATGGTCAGCAACAATACTCAGGTAGGCTGTGGCATTTAAGCAATTGTTTGGTATTAAGGGGCCTAAATGCATTCCCCACACCATTACACCACCAACCTAAACAATTGCAAAATAAAAAGGCAATATGCATCCAAAGACTCATATTTATGCCAAATTCTGACCCTCCTATCTGCATTTTGCATCAAAATTAGTAACCTCCAACTGTTCAGTTTCATGCCCATCTGCTTCCTGTTCCCCAATGAGGTCTTCTGACACTTAAAGGTTCTATGTGCTGTGCCTTCAGAGATTCTGTTATGAATAACACTGTTGCAGTGTACAATTTTTGACTTCCTGTTAGCTTGAACATTCTCCTTTGGTCTCTCATTAACAAGGCTTTTTCGCCCACAGAATAGAGATCCACAGGATATTTTTTTGTTTTGCACATTGTTCTTTGTAAATTCTAAAGACTGTTGTACATGGCAATTTCAGGAGACCAGCAGTTTGATTTCTGAAATACTCAAAGCATCATGTATGGCACCGATAATTATTTCACAGTTAGTCAATTCAACTTCAATTGTTCCCCATTCTGGTATTTCATATGAACAACAACTGAACCTATTGATCATGTCTGCATGCTTTTATGCACGGAGGTGTTGCCACGTATTTCGGTAAATAGACATTTGCATTAATGAGCACGTGTACTAAATAAAGTGACCACTGAGTGTGTAGATAATCTTTTGACATATAAACAAAGATTATAAATATTAATACAAATGTGTTCCATAATACGAAAACAATGGGCAATCTTACAACTCAACCTTAGTTTAAAAGATAGAATCCCTGAAAAATCAGAGGTATGTTTTAGAAGTCAAAAATGTTTTAGCCCCCACTCAGTAAACTGTACACAAGAGAATGAAAGGAGGGAGTGGCTAGCTAAACCTAAGGGAATTTTCCCTGCACCCATTGTAAGGTCTGACAATATAATCAAGTCAAGTTCAAATTTTGATAATAAAAATGGAAAAGTAAAACAACAAGAGATATGGTAAGAACTTACTTTTGTTATCTCTGTTTCTACGAAGTCCATAGGGTCCACAGGGTTGACCTTGGGGTATAGCTGGATCTGGATCCACGGGCACCACGCAGTTAAAGCTTTGCTGCTCCCAGGATGCACTTGGGTCCGTCCTCCTCTATACCCCGCCCCCGACCACAGGCACCTCAGTTGGTAAGCAGCTAAGGCCAGAGGAGGAGACTAAACAGAGAGAAGGAAGACTGGAACACACAAGAAACCATACTCACAGAAATGGGAGATGGAAAACCGGTGACCAGTCACATAGCCCATATGAAGCCAGGTGCGTCAGGGTGGGCGCCCTGTGGACCCTATGGACTTCGTAGAAACAGAGATAACAAAGGTAAGTTCTTACCATATCTCTTGTTTTCTACTTCAGGGTCCATAGGGGGTCCACAGGGTTGACCTTGGGGATGTCCCAAAGCAGTTCAACTAAGGGCGGGGACGCTCCTGTGCGAAAGGAGCACACGGCGCCCGAAGGATGCATCCTGAGAGGCGAAGGTGTCAAACGCATAGAACCTCAAAAACGTTTGAATTGAAGACCAAGTGGCCGCCTTACACAGCTGAACAGCGGAGGCGCCACGTCTAGCAGTCCAAGAGGGACCCACAGAACGAGTGGAATGAGCCTTAACAGAAGCTGGCACAGGTAAACCCTCCTGTGCATAAGCCTCACAAATAACGGAACAAAGCCAACGGGCTAACGTTTGCTTGTGAAAACCGAAGAGGACAAACAATGAATCCGACTTCCTAACCGAAGCAGTCCGGTCCACATAAATTCTAAGTGCCCGGACTACATCTAAGGAAGCCTCACAAGCTGAAAGATCAGCTGACTGGAAAGCTGGCACAACAAGTTCCTGATTAATGTGGAACTTTGAGACCACTTGAGTCACTTTTCTACAGGGTGGTTCATACTGTGGAAACACCTTTAGAAAAAGGAAATGAGTAAGGAAATATTAACCCAGTGTTTACACATATGATATGGGAGTGGGGGGATGTATGGCAGCCATCTTGGATGCAGCTTTTATTTTTTTAATAAGGGTGTTTCTACACTTATGGACCACCCTTTATATTAAAGTTCTTGTAAAAGATTTTTTTTTTTTTTAATAAAAAGTTTTATAATTAGCTTACATTTTCTCTTTTGATGGTATTCTGTTAATATATTACTAATATAAGCAATTGTTTTCTGATATTGGTTGAGCTTTATTATATAAATTCTAGCAAAACATTGTAATACACTAATGTAGGTTGTATTTATGTATTGTAGGGAAGTATATCTAATTCTGTTTAGAATGTGTAAGTTGATATCATATGAATTGGCTATTAATTACTTTATTTACTAAAAAGTTTGTTTCCTAATTGCTCTCTTATTTTTCTACTAGAAGATCTACAAATATGGCTGCTGCCATAAGGATTCCATTAAAATATTGCCTGAAAATTCTGATATTTTATAATTATCTCATATTAATTATACATAGGGGACTCCATGTATTCCCACATATGAATATTGTTGAAACTTTAGAATTGTTCTGTGTATAAGATGTATTAAAAAAAAAAAAAAAACATTCTGTATATACGAATACTTTTTAGAGACTAATGTGAGTTTATAATAAGGCAAAATGGCCACTTCCATATGGACTCCAAGAAAATGGAATCCGGAAGATCAATCGTGTTCCTATTTACTTATATATAAATTTGTTTTTCACTGACCAATAAGGAAATAGTTGTGGCTATATAATGCAGCACTCCCATACTTATCGAATGATACACCCGACGAAGTCACATGATGAAACAGGTTGAGCGCTGAGTCCTGGAAGTGGGCACATATGTAGTCAGTGTTTTGAGAAAGAGGCTTGGATACAACTCCAGGAAATGTAATTACCACACTGCACAGCGATTCCAGGAGATCGGGCTAAGTTCTGTTTGATATGCGAACATACATTTATG
Organism: Taudactylus pleione; assembly: GCA_031769625.1. Taxonomy (NCBI): domain Eukaryota; kingdom Metazoa; phylum Chordata; class Amphibia; order Anura; family Myobatrachidae; genus Taudactylus; species Taudactylus pleione. Next base: position 217,116 of record JAUIMM010000047.1, on the reverse strand, counting down.
TTGATGTGTATTTAAGCTTTATTAAAAGTAACTTGAAAAAAATTTACATTCACAACACTCCCAGTTTACAAAATAATTAGATCATATTACCATTTAATTCAATATATTTCTTGTACAGTTAGCCATCTGTGTCTTAAAATATAACGTTACTTAAAAATGATATGATACCAATATCACAGTGAAGTATAATTTAAGTACAAAATAAACAAACAAGATTGTGAAAAATAAAAAAGCTGAAAAATTCATAGTTCGTGTTAAAGAAAGTTCTTATTTTTTGCAACTAGGACATTTACTTATAAAAAAAAAAAAAAAAAAAAAAATCAGATTTAAGGCTGTAGTAACAAAGAAAAGAAAGGATAAAAAACTAAAAAAAAACCATTGTCTTCTCAAGTCCATTTCCATAACTTTACACCATGATTTATGGATAGTCTACATAAGTCAACAAATGTCCAAGTTATAAAGAGGGTTTCCAACAAACAGTATACACAATGCTACCAAAGCAGTTTGTTATAATCGGATTACTTGTCATTTAGTAGAGATTTAAGAAGCAATTATTACTTTTTGTTCTATAGAAGGATTTGTCTCTTGAATGGTGATGTCTTGTCCATTTTTAGCTTCAAGCTTCTGTGCAGATTGTGTCACAGGTTCTCTGTCTGCAGTGGTCTCTTTTTCTGAAGGGGATAGAGTAGTTTCTTGTATTTTTGAAGGCTGTTGGTCTTTTTCTGCTGCACTGGCCACCAGTTGTCTTTTTGCTTCAGTTTCCTGAAGCTGCAGCATGTGCTCTACTTCAATCTCCAATTCCAGTCTCTCCTCATCAGTCTCCACATCCAGCTCCTGCATAAGTTCCTCTAGACGCTTAGCTTTACGTTGCTCGTTCTGCTGTATGATAGTGCACAGGTGTTCTGTTAGTTGTTCCTTGGTCTGTGTTTTCTTGTGCAAGTCAAACTTTGCAGCAACATATTCAGATTCTGCTCGGTCGTATCTTTTCCTGTAGATGAACAGAATAAAGACTTAACTTTAATTCTGTAAGCAACTGTAGAAATCAACTAGTTCAGAGGATCCCAAACACGGTCCTCAAGTTCAAGTTTTAGAGATATGAAAGTTGAGCACAGGTGGCTAAATCAAATTGACTGAGGTACTAATTAAGTCACATGTGCTCAACCATGGATATCTCTAAAACCTGGTCTGTTGGGGAGCCTTGAGGACAGTGTTTGGGAACCTCTGAGCTAGTCAAAATGTACCACATGAACAAAATAGTGTTATTCTTTGCTATACATATCAAGACCATCTATAAAATGTTATGGCTATAGACAAAAAATTCTTATGAAGGCAACATCTTTAATGTTTGAAAGCCCACCTTCATAAATTACACGGCACAAGATTAAAGTTTCTGCCTGCTGTTTCCCTTGTTGCCAAAGTAGCTGGTGCTAAGTGCATACGCCTGCAAAGTAGTTTCAGGGTTCAGCTCTAGATCAGGGCAAGCTCAAACACACAGAGGTTTTAATGTAAGTTTATACACATCATATCCTTATACACGAAGGACATAATGGGCGGAATTCAATTGTTTACGCGGTCCGGATCTCCCGTCTAAAGTGACAGGAGATCGCGGGCCGCTATTCAATTGCTGCCATTATTCGCGCTGTTCGCGCCCAAAGTGGTCGGGTTTAGCCGCGTAAAGCAGCTACCCCAGACCAAAGTGCTGGGCGTGACCATGAAAAGTGATGTTTGGGTGCCCAAACAGGTCACTTTTCGCACATTTCAACTTACACCCTGCTGGGGCTGCGAGCTGAAATGGAGCGCTGGCAGCTGCTCGCGCCCAACAGGAGCAACAATTGAACAGCTCCGTCGGGAGTGAAGGGGTGTAGAAACAATTGAATTCCGCCCACTATATCCAAAATCATCTACCGGTTGCAGTATTTCCAGTAACCAGTTCCACATAGAATTGTTACTGGACATCCTAGTCTTAAATGAATGAATCACAGTCACAGGACATTATACAAGTATCAATGACAAGGTGGAACCCCTTTTATGTTGAATAGAGGATTATAACTCACCCCACCCCCTGCTACTTTGAAACATGCAGATTAACAATCTTTGTTGCATTATCCATTTAAAGACTGGATAATTCATTTTTCAAAACAATTTAAAAAAAATGGAATTATCCATTGCAGTGTATTTCCACACTAAGAAAAGCCAGACTACTCTTTCCCCTAATAAGAAGAGTTTGATGGTGGAATAATCATGGATTGGATTTGCCAAAGTAATATAGTAATCTATAGTCACAGATCATCTTGTTTAAAACAAGACGTACAGTCAGGTGCATAAATATTGGGACATTGACAGAATTTTCATATTTTGGCCTCTATTCACCACCACAATGGCTTTGAAATGAAACAAACAAGATGTGCTTTAACTGCAGACTTTCAGATTTAATTTGAGGGTAATTACATCCAAATCAGGTGAACGGTGTAGGAATTACAACGGTTTCTATATGTGCCTCCCACTTTTTAAGGGGCCAAAAGTAATGGGACTATCAACTCAAAAGCTATTTCATGGACAGGTGTGGGCTATTCCCTCGTTATTTCATTATCAATTAAGCAGGTAAAAGGTCTGGAGTTGATTCTAGGTGTGACATTTGCATTTGGAATCAGTTGCTGTCGACTCTCAATATGAGATCCAAAGAGCTGTTACTATCAGTGAAGCAAGCCATCATTAGGCTGAAAAATCAAAACAAACCCATCAGAGAGATAGCAAAAACATTAGGTGTGGCCAAATCAACTGTTTGGAACATTCTTAAAAAGAAAGAACGCACCGGAGAGCTCAGCAACACCAAAAGACCCGGAAGACCACGGAAAACAACTGTGGTGGATGACAGAAGAATTATTTCCCTGGTGAAGAAAAAACCCTTCCCAACAGTTGGCCAAATCAAGAACACTCTCCAGGAGGTAGGTGTATATGTGTCAAAGTCAACAATCAAGAGAAGACTTCACAAGAGTGAATATAGAGGGTTCACCACAAGATGTAAACTATTGGTGATCCTCAAAAACAGGAAGACCAGATTAGAGTTTGCCAAACAACAACTAAGAAAGCTATTACAGTTCTGGAACATCCTATGGACAGATGAGACAAAGATCAACTTGTACCAGAGTGATGGGAAGAGAAGAGTATGGAGAAGGAAAGGAACTGCTCATGATCCAAAACATACCACCTCATCACTGAAGCATGGTAGTGGTAGTGTCATGGCGTGGGCATGTATGGCTGCCAATGGAACTGGTTCCCTTGTATTTATTGATGATGTGACTGCTGACAAAAGCAGCAGAATGAATTCAGAAGTGTTTCGGGCAATATTATATGCTCATATTCAGTCAAATGCTTCAGAACTCATTGGACGTCGCTTCACAGTGCAGATGGACAATGACCCGAAGCATACTGTAAAAGCAACCAAAGAGTTTTTTTAAGGCTAAAAAGTGGAATGTTATGCAATGGCCAAGTCAATCCCCTGACCTGAATCTGATTGAGCATGCAATTCACTTGATGAAGACAAAACTGAAGGGAAAATGCCCCAAGAACAAGCAGGAACTGAAGACATTTGCAGTAGAGGCCTGGCAGAGCATCACCAGGGATGAAAACCAGCGTCTGGTGATGTCTATGCGTTCCAGACTTCAGGCTGTAATTGCCTGCAAAGGATTTGCAACAAAGTATTAAAAAGTGAAAGTTAGATTTAGGATTATTTAGTTTGTCCCATTACTTTTGGCCCCTTAAAAAGTGGGAGGCACATATATAAACCGTTGTAATTCCTACACCGTTCACCTGATTTGGATGTAATTACCCTCAAATTAAATCTGAATGTCTGCAGTTAAAGCACATCTTGTTTGTTTCATTTCAAAGCCATTGTGGTGGTGAATAGAGGCCAAAATATGAAAATTCTGTCAATGTCCCAATATTAATGCACCTGACTGTACATTTACTGTATGTATGCAACTGATTTACATGAGCCAATGGGGCAGATGTATGAAGCTCTGGAAAGTGATTAAGTGCAGAGTGATAAACGACCAACCAATCAGCTCCCAACTGTCATGTTACAGGCTGTGTTTGAAAAATTGATTGGTTGGTCGTTTATCACTGTGCACTTTATCACTTCCCAAAGCTTCATACATCTGCCCCAATGTCTGAATTAATGTACTAAAAGCAATTCTGGAGATATAATTTTGGGGAATTATATTTAGAAGTAACTATCAGCATTCACCCAATAACATATGAAATGTGGGCACACATAACCTAAAGGGCCAATGGCAATCTATTTAATGATGTACAGCGGCGGATATACAGGATATCACAAAAAACCTTGCACAGAGGTAAAATATAACATAAGAAATATACCACAGTGCATGCAAATACGTTTACACAGCACATACACAATTAAAATAAAAAGAATCACAATATGACAAATGTATGAGCTAAGAAAACAGAGAACACCCAACAACATATAATACTTGTATATAAGGAATAAATAGCACAAAGGGCCAAATCTAATCATCCATCACAGTGCTACCTAGTGCACAGTAAACAGAAGCAAAATGGCACATTTTCCTATGCATAATATTCCTATTATCCATATCACACAACAGGAAGATAGTAGACCATGCTTCAAGTTCTTGTTATGTCAGCATATGGAAACTGTTATATATTACACAACAAAAACATTATTCACAAATAAACGTGTCTGTAATGCTGTTTTTAATAATGTAACCCTACATATACATATTGTAGGGCTTGTATTCCAGTAACTATTTTCTTGTTGTGCATCATTTAAATATGCAGATTTAATGGAAAAATTGCAATCTGTAGTCACATCACAACGGTGTATAATGAAGTCTTAAAGTGTGACAATAAACTACCACTAAGGGCTACAGACAAGATTACACAAAAATGAAGTTTGAAGTAACAGACCAAACAATACAGAAGCTATATACTAGTGTCTGTTACCTAGAGGAACCAAACTCAACAATATTACTCCACTCAAGGCCAGCAGCTGCTAGGTCTCTCAAAATAAAGCTCAGAGGTACCATGTTCTAGCAGAAAAATGTATGTTTGTCCATATACACCAATAAGTCATAACATTATAACCACTGACAGATGAACAACACGACTGGGTCATGGGCGCTCAAGGCTCATTAATCCATTTGGAGAGCAAAGGTTCGCCCATTCCCACATAACAACTACTATAGCAAAACTTGCTGAAAAAAATAAATGCATGGCTATGACAGAAAGGTGTCAAAAAACACAGTACATCACAGCCTGCTTTGTATGGGGCTGCATAGCCTCAGACCGGTCAGAGTGCCCATGCTGACTGCTGTCTACCACCCAAAGCTCGTACAATGGGCTCATGAGGTCTGATGAATGAGGTTTTCCTTTTACATCATGTGGATGGCTGGATGCGTGTGCACAGTTTATCTGGGGAAGAGATGGCACCAGGAAGTACTATTGGAAGAAGGCAAGCCAGCGGCTCTGTATAATGTTCTGCTGGGAAACCTTGGGTCCTGACATTCATGTGGATGTTACTTAGACACTTACCACCTACATAAACATTTTGCAGATCAGGAGGCTGATTCTCTGTTCGTAGCAAACCAACGAGAGCAAGTAACTTTGTATCTTGAACAAACCATGTTGCAATGCAAGCGGTGCAAATACATTTGAATTTTAGTATTTTTTTGCAAGCAAAGACTATACTGGCTACTTTTGCATGTAGCTTCACAAATGCTGGGCAGCTTTACTTTAACATTGCAATTTAGATTCGAGTTTGGATACCCTCTCCCTCAAATCTAAATCTCTCTGCACCTTAAATTTGCCTCACCTGCAGTGCTACATGGTTTTGCCAAGGTGCAAAGTTACTTGCTCTTTCTTGCCTTGCTCTTAACTCAGAATCAGCATCAAAGTACACCCGTTCAAGGCAATGGTATACCCTGATGGCAGGGGCCTCTTTCTGCAGGATAACGTGCTATGCCACACTGCAAAAATTGTTCAGGAATGGTTTGAGGAACATGACAAAGAGTTCAAGGTGTTGACTTGGCCTCCATATTCCCAGATCTCAATCCAATCTGTGAGATGATCTAGAAATAAAGTCAGAGCCATGGAGGCACCACCTTGAAACTTAACAGAACTTAAAAGGACCTGCTTCTAACATCTTGATTACATTACACCTTCAGAGGTCTTGTGGAGTCCACGCCTCCCTGGGCCAGAGCTGTTTTGGTGTCACGAGAGGGACCTACATAATATTAGGTAGGTGGTATTAATGTTATGGCTGATCGGTGTATTTTTAATGGTAGCAACATGTTTGAAAGTTAAATAATCATTTAAAAAGTGCGGTGACACAAAACTATATCAACTATATTACTACTTACTTGGCGTGAGAAAACTCAATGCATGCCTGCTCAATCCGGTTCCGTAAAATGCTTATGTCTGTGGACACCAAGTCGTCCAAGGCTTGAAGCTGCTTCTGAATTCTCTTGAGTTTCACAGCTTCTGCTTGGGTCTTTCTTGATCTGCGTATGAAGAAAAAAAATATAAATAAAAACCATACCTTCATTTAGTTCATCTGGAGTAACTATTAAACAATGTTTCTTTCTGGGCAATTGGCGCGATCCTGCCCACAAAAAAAAGACGCCACTGCACAGAATCATGCTACACTAACCATGCCAACTACATGTCCATCTGTACACACTTATGTGACATGGCTTTATGTAAAAGCTGCCGATTACTTTGCAGAACAGGGAGATCACATAACCAATTTAAGAAAAAAAAATTTTTTCGTAGGATTTCAACTGTCAGTGAAGGAAAATTATACATTCATAGGCTCACAACATGCTTTTGTAGAACAAGGTAAAATGTTTACCCTACTGTATCATGAGAATATCGCCCAGGTCCCAAAGAAGTTCTATGACCATACAGAGGCACAAGACCACACAACCCCTACATTAACACACACAGCTGCAGCATGGAAGCCTTCTCTCACCTTTCAGCAATAGTTTTTGCAAGTAGAGCTTTCTTGCGCTTATTTTTTTCTTCTATTAAACGCTGCTCCAGTTGAAGTTGATCCAAATTAGACTTCTCTTTCCTGTTGGCACGGCGAAGATATAAACCATCATCACATCGATACAATTTTTTATAGACTTCAAGCAATAAACATGTTTACAATGAAATTAAATACAACAGACAGCAATGGAAACCACCACTTAGTGTATGCTAGCGGATAAGCTGTGAACTATAGTGTACTAATATGTTCACAAAATGGGTGAGCAAGTTAGGTTACAAAGGTATTTTCACCTATAACATCGAAGACATAAAGAGATACACCACAAATATTTTAAATCTCCCTATTCCATCTCCCTCCTTAAAGTAGCTTATTTTAACATAAGATTCAATAAATAATTCCATAAAATTTTGTTCGAATGCTAAATGCCCTACATTGATTTAATCAACATTGTAAGATATTAAATACAACATTTTAAGTATTTCTGGGTTCTAGCTTTGCAATGCTCCCTAATGCTGCTAAATAAGTTATATATTGTGAAGACACATTACCATAGTATGCTATAATAGCATTGCACATTACATTTAAATATATGCAGCGCAGGAGACTACAAGAAAGCCAAAATATCATCAAGTGGGAACATCTTACAGCAAGGATTAAGCAGAGAGCATTTCATGCTGGACCAAGGTTAACAGAAAAATATGACTATTATGCAGAATTATACACACACTATACACTGAACGATAAGTTCCAACCTGGCCGATAAAACACAATTTTGAACAATGACCGGTCAGTGTATAAATGAACAATAATACTTTAATGCTTAAAATGGTATAAAAACAGTCATGGTCATTTGATTTGATTATTAAATATGTTTGATCGTCCAGATCGTTGTTCTGCCATCATTTACTGGCCCTATAACAGCATATGTCCCCATATATATTAGAATTAATATAATGATTATACATTGGGGTATTTTCTGAATATTTTGTAAAACGTATCTGCAATCTATATGCGTTATTGGCAGTTTTAAAGCACTTTTTCTATCCCACAATACTATTGGGTCATCTGCTTAAACTACATAGATCAGGTTTAAAACAAAATAGGAGAAAATAAAAGCACATTATTGAATCTTTGAACCACCGTAATAATAATAATAATAAAATATAATGCAGTTTTATAAAGAAAAAAACATGCATGCTGTATTTTATATTAGTCAACAAAGGTGTAACATAACCAAAACAGAGAAAGAAATTGTGCACTAAATTATTTTACACAACCTTTTATTAGAAATACAAAATTGCATTAAAAGCATGTGTGTGTTCGAATTTACAGGTTCGTGCCTAATTCCTCAGATAACTGTTAGTCATATTTCTGAGAACTATTGTATCATTATGTTCTTTTGCCACGTTTAATGAATTTGTCAAGATGGTAAACTCTCTCATGGTAGTACATACTTCATTTGAAGGAATTTTTATGTTCCTAAATATTAAATTATTACATAAATCATTTTTTACCATATGCAGAATATACATAGGGATCAATCTAACAGCTGCAATTTATGGCAGCCCGAACTCATAAAAAAGTGCTCGCAGCCCCATAGGGCTGTGAGCAAATTTGTGCGAATTCCAGCTCAGAGCAGGCCGCGAGGGGTGCAAGACAGTGACATGCGGTGAGGTAAAGGACTGGGGAGGCACTGCTAGTATCAGCGCCAGATTTGCAGATACTTATATGAACCCGAGGGTTCATGTGGGCTTTATACATAGATGCAGCAGTATATAGTGCTGGAAATTTGGTGTGATTTGATCAGGGATGTGCGGAAAAGGTAGACAGGGCCTCACCTGCCATACAGTTTTTACTGTAGAGTTTTGACTATAAAAATGATTAGAATAACAGAAAGAAGACATTTATAAGATTTTCTTTACATTTTTCTTATAAATTTTATAGTCAAAACTTTGGAGTATAACTAAATATGACAGGAAAGGCTCTGCCTCACCCCGCCGCACATCACTGGTGCGAGATGAGGTGCCATCGTAGTTTACTGGATTGACCCTAAAGTATTAAATTACACCTTCTGCTGCTATGCACTTGCCACTAATTGTGTCGACTTCCTTAATCAAATTTAATAACCAAATATCTTGTATAAATCATCCACAAATGTATTTATTTACACGTGACCCAACCCTTTTACCAAAAAAAAAAAGACTTACTAACAGTTCCATTTCCTTCTTTGATATCTGTTCATCAGGTTTTGTATTTAAACTATGTGGCTCTGATTTGAAGTCTGTGTTCTCAGTTACTAATGCTTTAGGTTTTTCTTCAGAATGTTTGATCACTTTGGCTGAATTGTGCATTGCTACTTGAGGCGGAGTAACCTTTGATATGCACTGTGATTCATCTGGTCGTGCAGAGACAGCTTTATCCTGCTTAGCCACCTTCTGAGTGTGTCCATGCAGTCCTTTCTTTCCTGGAGGCTGTTGTCGGCTTAAGAACGCTTCAGGTGGACAATCTGTTTGCCGCAAAGTGTGTGGTACTTCTGTTTAGGAGCAGAAAGAAGAGATTTTTAAAAAATCATATCTTTAGCACAATTAATGAATCTTTCCAGAGGCAGGGCATACAACAAGATGTAATACAAAGAGGAAAATTATTGGTGCCAGTCCTGATAGAAACCAAAAAAAAAAAAAAAGTTAATTTAGATCATACTTATCTACTCTCCCTGAAGATTTGGGAGACTCCCGATTTTTTGGGTAGTCCCCTGAACTGCTGAAAGATTGGGTGGATCACTCGCATTCAGCCCACTTCCTAGTGAAGTGGGCAGGATAGGAGTTTAATACCAGGTATCGCAGGTGCGTACGGAGGAGGTGTGATTAAATGGCACAAATTGCAAAGTTTTAGTCTCCCCTCCTCCACGGATCGCCGACGTGCTGCATTTTGCTGCAATAGGGGCGGAGCCTAATCATGTGAAGTTCCTATCCCTGGAGTGGTCACCTGCATCGCCTCTCTGGGCTTCTCCTGGAGGGGAGAAAGCAAGAGTTAGCAAATATGAACTAGATGGTTTAAGCTTTTGAATGTTCATATATTACAATGTGTTAATTATGGAATGGCATGGTGGTTAGCATTGCTACCTCATAGTACTAGGGACATCAGTTCCATTCCAATAAGACCACTATTGGTGTGGAGTTTTAGGTTTCCTGTTTCCACTGAATGCTTTAATTCCACAGTAGTCCATACACTATACTAGCATTCCCGCTAGGCTGTTTTAGCGGGGCACCTTTCCCTGCCTGATTTCAAAAGGGCAGAATGGAGCCTGCCCTTTTGGTGGCGGCCCTCTAAAACAACCTGCCTGGTGCCGTCCCCACCCATGGGATGCAGTGTCCCGCTAGTGGGAAAATAGCGGTGAAGCGATCACCGACGGTTTTTATTCACAGAGAAGGGAGAGCTTGGGGGGAGCCCAGCATGTCCGTAAGAGCCGGGCTGCCCCCAAAAGTGATGAAAAGGGGTCGCGTCTTAAAGAAACGCCCCTTCTCACAGACATGCCACCTTTTCGGGGACGAGTGCAAAAAGCCCCTTTCGTGGTCGGGTGCTCTGCCCGGCGCCAGACCCAGAGTGAACACTACTACACTGGTAGGTTAGTGTGTGGAAGAGAATTTGGACTGTAAGCTCCAATAGGGCATGAACAGATGTGATTAATAACTATTCTCTTAAAAGCAAAGCGTAATATGTTGGCACTGTATAAAAGTTAATATTAACAATTTAACATAGTTACATAAAACATCTAATTGTGGCAATGTTTGACAGAAATCCTTGGAGTGTTCTTTGACAGCCCAGGCCAAACCAGAGCATGCATGGGATAAAGAAATAGACATGGAAAAAGGAGTATTTGCTTACTCAAACATTCTGTCATTGCATGTTAGCCATTTTAATCAGTGCAATTCACAAATCTTTAAGAATTTGTTATATACACAGACTATTCCCTGATGAAGTCTGTATATAGAGACAACGTGTAGGGAAAGATCATATTCTCTACACTGCTGAAGAGGAAATAATTGCTAAGTATCTCCATCTAGTATTTCCTGTTCTATGAAGTCTGTGGAAAGTCACTGATGAACTGATAAAATATTCCAGGAATACTGGCTGTATACTCAGCATTTTACATAGAGCAAATGTATATATTATACACAGAGAAGAGCCTTTATAATTTTGTTTTAATGTAGGTTTTCCTTCAAATTGTAATAATAAACAGTACTGCAATATACTCAATTAATTATCTTGCTTCACTACCAGAGAGTCCTATACAAGTAACGTGCGGTGAGGTCAATGGCTGGGGAGGCACACATGGAGATAGGTCTGACTGCTGGGAGCCTGTCTCACCCCCTACTCACTGTAACTCTCCCCTCACTACTCTAAGCTTCAGTGTCCATTGTTTCTACCTGCATCACTGTGTCTTCTCGTGCTGCTGACTGAGCTCCAATCTCTAAACATTCCAGTGCACTTCCTGGTCACATGACACATCCAAGGTGTCCATCAGTGCTCAAGACACTCCCCTCTTATATAGTCAGAGGCATGCCTCTATTATCTCTCTTTCTGTGCAGCTTACCGCCTGTGGTGTGACCCCACCCCTAACTGTGCAAGCAGTGTCTGACTATACAGAAGTCTCCCTGCAGTACCAGGGAGCTCCACAAAGCTGGTGAGTGTTAACTATAAAAATGATTACAATAAACAAAGATTATGTTTTCAAGTTATAAATATCTTCTTTGTATTATTCTAATCATTTTTATATCAAATCTCAGGAGTATGACAGAGGAGGCTCTGCCTACCGTGACTACACGCCCCTGTCCTATATATGAAGAATGTGACTGAGCATGTCTATACTAGATAACTTCACTTTATGGGCACCATCCTTTTTTATTTTCAGAGACTTATTGCAACTAGGAGAAAAACAGTTCCATGGAACTAATTTGTAATAGGGAATGATTTTCTATAAAGACCTTGCATTAAGATGCAGGCATAATCTTCAACTGAAGTTTATTGTGACTTCAATTATTGTGGATGATTCACAAAGTGGACTTTTTTTAGCATGTTTGTGTTTATTAAACTTGAATTATTTATTTCAGTTCTATATTTGTTTATTTGAGCCATGGAATTCTCACTATTTACAGTACTGAGAAAACTGACACTGCAGTACAAGTTAATGTATTATTTACTGAAAAGATTAAATTTTCATTATATTGTTGGCTCAAGGATTTAAACGGAGTAAAAATGAGACATAACCAAAGTTCAGTGAACAAGTCATAAATCTGTTACAGGATAATAAAAGAAGGTATGTACTTTACAATAGTATAAGAATATATTAACATTTTGATGATATGCACTGTGAAATCACCACTGGCAATCTCTCTCACTTACCCTAATGCACAGTACTGCAATCAAATCCACAAACATTTAACTTGCATGACTTTTCCAATTTAAGTTCAAACATGGAGAAGTACACTCATATCCTTATTTAAGTGAATTCTGTATTCTGGCCCTACTTCCACGTTTTGGAAAGGGGTAACCCACCACATTACATTTGCAACATTGATAGGGGACGATTCAATTGTTTCTTGGGCAGCTATTAGTTTTGGGCGTCCGACAGAGCAATCCAATTGTTACTCCGTTCGCGATGGCCTGAACGGAGCAACCCATGGTTAGGGCTAAACTCGGTCTAATAGGGCGCGATGACCGCAATAAATAATGGGCGCACAGAACAATTGAATAGCAACACTAGGTGCCAATTAATTATCGCAGCTCACAAGACAAATGAATCACCCCCAAAAATAGATGCATTGTGGCTGCTGCCCTTCTAAATATTTATACAGATAATTTATTTAAATTTACTGACATTAGATACAGCAATCTTGTTACTCAGTATAACATTCTCACATTCCCAAACCTGATCAGCAAAAATCACTAATTTATTGACAGAGCCAGAGGAATCACTATATAACAGAGCACTGACAGCAGGATACTCATCACATTATATAGCAATTGGGCAGACTAGATGGGCCAAGTAGTTCTTATATGTAGACAAATTCTATGTTTCTATGTAATTGTCTCTCTCCATATAATACACGCAGCATAACTACTGTCCATCTCTCCATATAATACACACTGCATAACTATGGTCCCTCTCCTTATAATGCACAGTGCGCACAGTGCATACATAACGGGTATCAGTAGGAAATACTGCCGGAACTATGTCCAGCGGTTCAAATTCCGATGCCAGAAGACCGGCAGCAGTGAATATCCCGACAGCTAAAAAGGAAAGTATAACTAACTCTACTCCCCCCTCTAACCCTCCTTAGAGTGCCTAACCCTAACCACCCCCCCACTCCCCCAGTGCATAAACCTAACCCATCGTCCCCGCAGCCTAACCCTCCCCCCCCGTCCGGCTTACCTTTGTACGGTATGCCAGGCATCGCAGGGATAATGAGATCATTTAGACCCCTGCCGGGTTTTGACAGTCGGGAAGCCGGCATTTCGACCGTCAGCTTCCTGACAGCATCCCACATAACGTTCCTCTCCATATGATGGACGCATAGATACGATCCCTCTCCGTATAATACACACTGCATAAGTACTGTCCCTCTCCATATGGTACACACTGCATACGTACTGTCCTTCTCCGTATAATGCACACTGCATACATACTGTCCTTCTCCGTATAATGCACACTGCGTACATACTGTCCCTCTCCGTATAATGCAACTGCGTACGTACTGTCCCGCTCCGTATAATACACAGTCCCGCTCCGTATAATACACACTGCATACATACTGTCCTTCTCCGCATAATGCACACTGCATACGTACTGTCCCTTTCCGTATAATACACACTGCATACATACTGTCCCTCTCCGTATGGTACACACTGCATATGTACTGTCCTTCTCCGTATAATGCACACTGCGTACGTACTGTCCCTTTCCATATAATACACACTGCAAACATACTGTCCCTCTCCGTATGGTACACACTGCGTACGTACTGTCCTTCTCCGTATAATACACACTGCATACATACTGTCCCTCTCCGTATGGTACACACTGCATATGTACTGTCCTCCGTATAATGCACACTGCGTACGTACTGTTCCTTTCCGTATAAAATGCACACTGCGTATGTACTGTCCATCTCTCCATATAATACACACTGCATAACTATGGTCCCTCTCCTTATAATGCACAGTGCGCACAGTGCATACATAACGGGTATCAGTAGGAAATACTGCCGGAACTATGTCCGGCGGTTCAAATTCCGACACCAGAAGACCGGCAGCAGTGAATATCCCGACAGCTAAAAAGGAAAGTATAACTAACTCTACTCCCCCCTCTAACCCTCCTTAAGGGGTGCCTAACCCTAACCGCCCCGCCCCCCCAGTGCATAAACCAAACCCCCCCCCCCCCCCATCCGGCTTACCCTTGTTCGGTATGCCGGTAATCGCAGGGATGATGATATCATTAGACCCCTACCGGGTTTTGACAGTCGGGAAGCCGGCATTTCGACTGTCAGCTTCCTGACTGCATCCCACATAACGTTCCTCTCCATATGATGGACGCATAGATACGATCCCTCTCCGTATAATACACACTGCATAAGTACTGTCCCTCTCCATATGGTACACACTGCATACGTACTGTCCCTCTACGTATAATACACACTGCATACATACTGTCCTTCTCCGTATAATGCACACTGCATACGTACTGTCCCTCTCCGTATGGTACACACTGCATACGTACTGTCCTTCCCCGTATAATGCACACTGCGTACGTACTGTCCCTTTCCGTATAATACACACTGCATACATACTGTCCCTCTCCGTATGGTACACACTGCATAAGTACTGTCCTTCCCCGTATAATGCACACTGCGTACGTACTATCCCTCTCCGTATGGTACACACTGCATATGTACTGTCCTTCCCCGTATAATGCACACTGCGTACGTACTGTCCCTTTCCGTATAATACACACTGCATACATACTGTCCCTCTCCGTATGGTACACACTGCATACGTACTGTCCTTCCCCGTATAATGCACACTGCGCACGTACTGTCCCTTTCCGTATAATACACACTGCATACATACTGTCCCTCTCCGTATGGTACACACTGCATATGTACTGTCCTCCGTATAAAGCACACTGCGTACGTACTGTTCCTTTCCGTATAAAATGCACACTGCGTATGTACTGTCCATCTCTCCATATAATACACACTGCATAACTATGGTCCCTCTCCTTATAATGCACAGTGCGCACATAACGGGTATCAGTAGGAAATACTGCCGGAACTATGTCCGGCGGTTCAAATTCCGACGCCAGAAGACCAGCAGCAGTGAATATCCCAACAGCTAAAAAGGAAAGTATAACTAACTCTACTCCCCCCTCTAACCCTCCTTAAGGGGTGCCTAACCCTAACCACCCCCCCCCCCCCCCCAGTGCATAAACCTAACCCCTCCCCCCCCCCCATCCGGCTTGCCCTTGTTCGGTATGTCGGTAATCGCAGGGATAGCGATATCATTAGACCCCTGCCGGGTTTTGACAGTCGGGAAGCCGGCATTTCGACTGTCAGCTTCCTGACTGCATCCCACATAACGTTCCTCTCCATATGATGGACGCATAGATACGATCCCTCTCCGTATAATACACACTGCATACATACTGTCCCTCTCCATATGGTACACACTGCATACGTACTGTCCCTCTACGTATAATACACACTGCATACATACGGTCCTTCTCCGTATAATGCACACTGCATACGTACTGTCCTTCTCCGTATAATGCACACTGCATACGTACTGTCCTTCTCCGTATAATGCACACTGCATACGTACTGTCCCTCTCCGTATGGTACACACTGCATACGTACTGTCCTTCCCCGTATAATGCACACTGCGTACGTACTGTCCTTCCCCGTATAATGCACACTGCATACATACTGTCCCTCTCCGTATGATACACACTGCGTACGTACTGTCCCTTTCCGTATAATACACACTGCATACATACTGTCCCTCTCCGTATGGTACACACTGCGTACAATAATGCACACTGCATATGTACTGTCCTCCGTATAATGCACACTGCGTACGTACTGTTCCTCTCCGTATGGTACACACTGCATATGTGCTGTCCTTCCCCGTATAATGCACACTGCGTACGTACTGTTCCTCTCCGTATGGTACACACTGCATACGTGCTGTCCTTCCCCGTATAATGCACACTGCGTACGTACTGTTCCTCTCCGTATAATGCACACTGCGTACGTACTGTCCCTTTCCGTATAATATACACTGCATACATACTGTCCCTCTCCGTATGGTACACACTGCGTACAATAATGCACACTGCATACGTGCTGTTCCTTTCCGTATAATATACACTGCATACATACTGTCCCTCTCCGTATGGTACACACTGCATACATACTGTCCCTCTCCGTATAATACACACTGCATACGTACTGTCCTCCGTATAATGCACACTGCGTACGTGCTGTTCCTTTCCGTATAATGCACACTGCATAAGTACTGTCCCTCTCCATATGGTACACACTGCATACGTACTGTCCCTCTACGTATAATACACACTGCATACATACTGTCCTTCTCCGTATAATGCACACTGCATACGTACTGTCCCTCTCCGTATGGTACACACTGCATACGTACTGTCCTTCCCCGTATAATGCACACTGCGTACGTACTGTCCCTTTCCGTATAATACACACTGCATACATACTGTCCCTCTCCGTATGGTACACACTGCATAAGTACTGTCCTTCCCCGTATAATGCACACTGCGTACGTACTATCCCTCTCCGTATGGTACACACTGCATATGTACTGTCCTTCCCCGTATAATGCACACTGCGTACGTACTGTCCCTTTCCGTATAATACACACTGCATACATACTGTCCCTCTCCGTATGGTACACACTGCATACGTACTGTCCTTCCCCGTATAATGCACACTGCGCACGTACTGTCCCTTTCCGTATAATACACACTGCATACATACTGTCCCTCTCCGTATGGTACACACTGCATATGTACTGTCCTCCGTATAAAGCACACTGCGTACGTACTGTTCCTTTCCGTATAAAATGCACACTGCGTATGTACTGTCCATCTCTCCATATAATACACACTGCATAACTATGGTCCCTCTCCTTATAATGCACAGTGCGCACATAACGGGTATCAGTAGGAAATACTGCCGGAACTATGTCCGGCGGTTCAAATTCCGACGCCAGAAGACCAGCAGCAGTGAATATCCCAACAGCTAAAAAGGAAAGTATAACTAACTCTACTCCCCCCTCTAACCCTCCTTAAGGGGTGCCTAACCCTAACCACCCCCCCCCCCCCAGTGCATAAACCTAACCCCTCCCCCCCCCCCATCCGGCTTGCCCTTGTTCGGTATGTCGGTAATCGCAGGGATAGCGATATCATTAGACCCCTGCCGGGTTTTGACAGTCGGGAAGCCGGCATTTCAACTGTCAGCTTCCTGACTGCATCCCACATAACGTTCCTCTCCATATGATGGACGCATAGATACGATCCCTCTCCGTATAATACACACTGCATAAGTACTGTCCCTCTCCATATGGTACACACTGCATACGTACTGTCCCTCTACGTATAATACACACTGCATACATACTGTCCTTCTCCGTATAATGCACACTGCATACGTACTGTCCCTCTCCGTATGGTACACACTGCATACGTACTGTCCTTCCCCGTATAATGCACACTGCGTACGTACTGTCCCTTTCCGTATAATACACACTGCATACATACTGTCCCTCTCCGTATGGTACACACTGCATAAGTACTGTCCTTCCCCGTATAATGCACACTGCGTACGTACTGTTCCTCTCCGTATGGTACACACTGCATACGTGCTGTCCTTCCCCGTATAATGCACACTGCGTACGTACTGTTCCTCTCCGTATAATGCACACTGCATACATACTGTCCCTCTCCGTATGGTACACACTGCGTACAATAATGCACACTGCATACGTGCTGTTCCTTTCCGTATAATATACACTGCATACATACTGTCCCTCTCCGTATAATACACACTGCATACGTACTGTCCTCCGTATAATGCACACTGCGTACGTGCTGTTCCTTTCCGTATAATGCACACTGCATACGTACTGTCCTTCTCCGTATAGTACACACTGCGTGCATACTGTCCCTCTCTATATAGTACACACTGCGTACATACGATCCCTCTCTGTAAAGTACACAATGCGTACATTCGATCCCTCTGTATAGTACACGCTGCGTACACTCCGTATAATAAGCACATACCTCGCTGCAACTTAATTCGCCTAAGTTCATGTTCAGAGAACCCAGCCCAGCCGGACATTATTGTTATTACTGCTGCCGCTGTAGACTCCGTGTTGCAGGTACCGGTAGCAGCAGCAGGAGTCAGGACTGTAGACACAGCGAGCTACTTCCGCCTAACACACCTCTGCCACGTCAAAGCCCCTCAGCAGGACCTCAGGAGACTGCCCAACGCTGCCTGTCAGAACAGAACGCACAATGAAACCGCTTTGTCATTTCGGCTGCTATCTTTGTTGTAGTCATGCTGTATTTTACAAAAATCATTATGAAGAACTTAGTTTCTGTATATTTATGAAAATAAATAAAACATATAAAATACAGGCTTGAATATGGCGGGCGTTTTTGTTGCCATGGCAACACAAATTTACTAGTAATAAAACGTTAGTGATGGGAATGGCTTTACTATAGATTGTCAATGGCTTAGCCCACCAGCAGTAAACCATTGATGTTGAGCCATTTGCGCAGATGAGCAATGTTTTTTTAATACTGCATGTTTCTGAGTCATAATCACACTGCGCATGACTCAAGATTGGTTACCGAGGGCAGTCACAGTGAGAATGTGGACGCAGTGATTAGGGGCAAACGCAGGATGTTTAATGGGTGTTTGTGTGTGTGTATATATATATATATATATATATATATTTACTTTTATATATATATGTATGTATGCAGGTGTATATATATATATATATATATATAAATATATATTCCACAATTGATTGCCGGCACTCCTATACAACACTGCAAATGGCCCTGGTGCTCCCTTCAGAATAACAACTTCACTCCAGGTAGGAAACGGCACTCAAAGACGTTCAATGCGTAAAAAATAGATGTATTCAGGCAATGCTTCGCAGTGCAACCCCCTTTGTCAAGCCATCACCAGCAAAATAACAAAATTTTGATGGTGATGGCTTGACAAAGGGGGTTGCACCCTGAAACGTTGCCTGAATACATATATATTCCAGAGACAAGAAAGCTTACGGTTTCACATGTCCCATTAAGGTTGCTTAGTCATGATCTGGAAATTCACAAAACGTATTAATTTTTTGTCACTCAAACTCCAAAAAGCAATGTAATTGGACGTGTTCCTTGCGCAATACAGATATGGTATGCCATCACACCCTGTGGTTAACTGCAGATTAAGCACTCTCACAGAATGAGATTGCTGTCACTCACAAAATGGTGGAGTTTTCCACCCATCTGCATTACTTTGGCTACCCCCCCCTGTACTGCTTATCCTTCCCTCCTCTACACGCCTTTGTGTCTCACGTATCCACGCTGCTGTGTCTCCTCCCACCATCCACGCCACTTCTATCCCATCTGCACAGCTCTATTTTCTGCTTTGACCTCAATTGCATAGACTGCATGTGTGTTTTCCAATGAGCACACAATTCAGTGAATTAGCAACTCCACCATTTTGTGAGTGACAGCAATCTCATTCTGTGAGAGTGCTGAATCTGCAGTTAACCACAGGGTGTGATGGCATACCATATTTTTATTGCGCAAGGAACACGTCCATTAAGGCGTCAGCCTTAATGATCATAATTTCATTGCTTTTTGGAGTTTGAGTGGCAGAAAATTAATAGGTTTTGTGAATTTTCAGATCATGTCTAAGCAGCCTTAATGGGACATGTGAAACCGTAAGGTTTTTGTCTATGGAATTTCATTGCTTTTTTAAAATTTATTAACTATCAGGGTTTGGATGAGCAAACTGGGCCACCTGCAGGGGAGAAGGGCAACAAAATGGTACACTTACGCAGGTGGAAGAGGGGACAGCACACAGGAGGTTGGTTTAGGAGGTGCAGAGTGCAAGATGGCTGTAGGCGTGTGGGGTAGCGGCAGCAGCGGTGGTGCAGAGCAGTGGCAGCGGTGCAGTGCAAAGGGGGCATCAGTGGGCAACAGAGGGCTCACTGGTAGGGCGTATGCACCTAAGAAAATCGAATCAATAAGTTACAGATGGACGAATGCAGCAGTGAGATCCATCTACGCATCTATGTTAAAAATTGAATGTGTAAAAAAAAAAGCGTAGCCCCCCCCCCCCAGAAAACAACCAGCGCCAGGCTTTGGAGCCCCAGTACTGGTTGTGCTAAATACAGGGGATAAACGACGTAGGGGTCCCCTATATTAAGCACAACCAGCATTAGGCTTTTCAGAACTAGTCCTGGTTGCCAAAATACGGGAGACAAATGATGTAGGGGTCCCCCATACTTAGCGCAACCAGCATTGGGCTCTGAGCCGGTCCTGGTTCTGGAAATACAGGAGGTAAAAATGCGTAGAGCCCCCCTGTATTTACCAGAGCCAGCACCGGACCCTTTCTAGCGGGGTAGTGATGCCACAGCCAGGGGAGACCTTTCACCGGGCCCCCCAGCTGAAGCATCACCCCTGACTGCTAGTCAGCCCAGATCGGGGATCCCTGGGGAGTTGTGGATCCCCCCATTAAAGGGGTCCCTCTCTCCAGGGCACCCCAGGCTGATAGCCCGGGGCTATCCCCAACACCCCTGGGTGGTGGGTGCTGGGTTGATTTATGTTGTGTGGTGCATATGAACATATAGATATTGTCTTTTGCAATATCCCCCGCATACTGACACTTGGAGAACAACAAGTACCAGCAGGAGGGGCACTAAGGACCTGCTGGTACGTATAGTACCCCTGCCAAAGAAATATTAAAATAAAACAGACAGACACTGTTTTTTAAAACATTTTATTTAGCGGGAACTTCACCTGGGGGACAGCAGCCTTAATCTCTTTTACATGGCTGCCGCTCCCCCAGGACTTCTATGGCATCTTCACCTGGAGGGCGACGGCCTTTAAGCTCTTTTTCCTGGCCGTCGCCCATCCAGGGCTTCCGTGGCATCTTCTGTCTTCGGCAGCTCTTCTCTGCTACCTCCCCGCTGACTGAGTGCACGGCAACTCGCTCTGGCAGTATTTAAGCCAGCTGTGGGGGTGGGGCGATGATGTCAATCATGGCTCGCGGCGGCCATCTTTGAATGGCGCTGAGGCACCATTTTTGGAAAAGGGCACGCTCAGTTCTCACCATTGAATTCAATGGTGAGAACCACTCATTGGCTGAGAGGCGGAAGGCTCGCCTCTCTCAGCCAATGAGTGCTCCGCACTGGGATTTCTGGACTGAAATCCCACAGCGGAGCTGTCATTCGGGTAGTAGTGTTCTTAGAGAATGTTCGTGGGCTCGGGTATTTCATTTTATTTTTTTTGCCAAGACCCAGGATTTGCCTACTTTGGAATGAAGAGAACAGATCCATGCATAGGAGGAGGTGAGTGTGAAATTTTTTATTACAGGTAATCCATTGGATTGTCTACTGGAGAAGAGGACAGATTGGCTTCAGGGATACTAGGTGAGTATGTGAGATAGTGTATGTATTTGTGAGTACATGTGTGTGTGCATGTATGTTTTAATAAAATTATACTTTTCTACGGTGTGTGTGTTGTGTTTTTTTAATATTGCTTTTGTTGTGGAACTACAGCTACCAGCATGCCCTTAATGCCCCGCATGCTGATACTTGTGGTTCTCCAAGTACCAGCATGTGGGGGAGGCTTTCTGGGAACTGTAGTTCCACAGCAAAAGACAATATTTTAAATTCATTTGCATCACACTTTACATAATCAACCCGGCACCCACCGCCCAGTGGTGTCGGGTATAGCCCCGGGCTATCAGCCTGGGCCTGGGGTGCCCTGGAGAGGGGGACCCCTTTATTGGGGGGTCCCCAACTCCCCAGGGATCCCCTGCCTGGGCTGACTAGCAGTCAGGGGTGATGCTGCGGCTGAGGGCCCAGTGAAAGGCTTTCCCTGGCTGTGGCATCACCCACCCCGCTAGAAAGGATCCGGTGCTGGTTCTGGGAAATACAGGGGCGCCCTATGCATTTTTCCCCCCTCTATTTCCAGAACCAGGACCAGCTCAGAGCCCAGTGCTGGTTACGCTAAATACGGGAGACCCCTACATCATTTGTCCCCCATATTTTGGCAACCAGGACTGGTTCTGAAAAGCCTGGTGCTGGTTGTGCTTCATATGGGGGACCCCTACATCGTTTGTCCCCTGTATTTAGCACAACCAGTACTGGGGCTCCATAGCCCGAGGCTGGTTGTTTTTTGGGGGAGGGGCCATGTCATTTTTTTTTTCTATTTACACTGTTTATATTTTTAAACACAGAAGCACATAAGCTACTGTCCCCGGTTCCCGGCCGCAGCTAATGCCCGCTAACCCCTACCCCCTCTCCCCCGCATCCCGGCCGCAGCAAATGCCGGCTTCCTGCCCCCCGGCCCCCGCTACCACCTGCAAACGACTGCCATCTTGCTGCACCCAAGTGAAGCCACTATGACTACCAGGGCCGGATTAAGACTTGTGGGGACCCCAGGCAACTAAGTTGTGGGGGCCCCAACCAATGAAATTGATAGTAACTGCCTGTTGCGACTCCTATGCAAAATTGCAATGCAAGGTGCTAGCTGGAGCTCCCCATCACAGCCGCAATGGGCAGTGGAGGGCAGAATGCACACATACAAGTAGAGGGCCAGGAACCAGTGCGTTACCTGTCAGGATCCCGGTGGCAGCGAGTGGTGTGCATCATGCCATCAGCTGCCATCTTCCTTCTAACGGATGTGCTGTCACATCCGTTAGAAGGATGTGACAGGACATCCTCTATCAGCCCAGCAGCCTGGGCTGATAGAGCGGGGAACCAGGCAAGCGAGCAGAGCGCCGGGAAGCACATCCACTCCGCCTGAGGAAAAGCCGGACTGGACCATAGGCTGGAAGGTGAGGGCCTGACTTTGCGGTGTGTGACTCGAGTCAGCTATGCTTGCGGAAGCCGGACAGGCAAGGAAGGTGGCAGAGTGGGCCGGATAAGGGCAATGTGTGAGGGCCCCCAGTGTGTGGGGGCCCCTGGACGACCGCCCCGTTCGCCCCGCCTATAATCCGGCCCTGATGACTACACCTGCTGGAGGCTCCTGCTGAGGCTGCGCAACAAGTTGAAAAGTTCTATCTCTACAATGGCGCATGAGTAATAGTTTAAAAACTGTAACTTTCTAATTTACCTGAGCCCCAAAAGCACATACCCTGGCACAATACCTACCTAATAAAACAAACCCCAAGTCTAAATTCACCACCTACCCTGAATTTTGCCTTCCCAAAAAAACCCCATAGACTACAGCAGAAAAGTGGTCCTACCTGAGAATGTCAGAAAAGTGTGACAGTTGGAGCTTTAGATTACTCCCAAATCCTAATTTTTTTGTTTACTCCCTGAAATTTAGCATGCGACACTTCTACCTGCCCCTACCAAATTTCAACTTGGTACCTCCTATAGCTTTTGAGGTGTAGCCCTTAAACACCCTGCCCCCCCTTTCGGAATTCTCTATGAAGAAATCCGTTTTTAAAGATGCAGCCTTAATATAAGGGCACGACTTTGCCCTTATTTTATATATATATATATATATATATATATACACACACATATTTTATGCACACACACATCACACATGCATTACAAACATAAATGAAACACACTCTCTCTCTTACCTTGCAGCAGCTGCAGGTAGCTGATGAGGACGGGACTGGGCACCATGTAATTAAGTCTCTCCCCTACTGGCAAAATGCTGCAATTCACGGCTCAGTTGCGATGGGGCAGGGCCAATATGACAATCTCATTGCCCATTGAGCCAGGTGATCTTCTTTGTTTGAAGAGTTATTTTGTCATAATTTTAAGCAATTATGCTGCAAAATTCAATATACTTAAAAAAACAATCTATAGGGTTTTAACTATCAAGTCCACTTGACTACTGCTGCTGTTAAATGGTACCATGCATTGCATAAGTGAAGAGACACAAAGCAATATGCAAAAAACATATCTGTTATAGGCTTAGAACCTATGACTGTCCCAATCCAAATGTGTAGGACATGTGCACCAGCCCACTGAGCCACATAATCATCTTTGGTTAAAGTGGTATTTTGTCATAGTTTTAAGCCATTATGCTGCAAAATTCAATTAATTTAAAAAAAACAATCTATAGGGTTTCACTATCAAGTCCATTGAAACACTTGATTACTACTGCTGTTAAAGGGCACTATGCATTTCAAAAGTGAGGAGACACAAAGCAATATGCAAAAAAATATATATGTCCTAGTATTAGAACCTATGACTGTCCCAGTCCAAAAGTGAAAGCCATGAGCACTAGCCCATAGAACCACTTGATCTTCTTTGGATAAAGATGTATTTTGTCATAGTTTTAAGCTATTATGCTGCAAGATTTAATATACTTAAAAAAACAAACTAGAGGGTTTTACTATCAAGAACCTGTGATTGCCCCAGTGCAAAGCTGAAGGACATGTGGAACAGTTTATTGAGCCAAATGATCTTCTTTGGATGAAGTAGTTTGCCATACTTTTAACCCATTATGCTACAAATTTCAATATAATTATAAAAATAAATCTGTAGGGTTTCACTATCAAGTCCATTGAGACAATTGACTACTACTGCTGTTAAAGGGTACTGTGCATTAAATAAGTGAAGAGACACAAAGCAATATGCAAATAAATATCTGTCATAGACTTAGAACCTATGACTGTCCATGACCAAAACTGTCGAACATGCGCACCATCCCATTGGTCCACATGATCTTTGATAAAGAGGTGTTTTGTTACAGCTTTATATTATTATGCTGCAAATTTCATTATACTTAAAAAAACAATCTTAAGGTTTCACTATCAAGTCCATTGAAACACTTGACTACTACTACTGTTAAAGGATACTATCCAATGCATAAGTGAAGAGACAAAGCAATAATCACACCAGTCATAGAATTAGAATCTATGACTGTCCCACTTCAAAGCTGTAGGACATGTGTACTAGCCCATTGAGCCACGTGATCTACTTTGGATAAAGCAGTATTTTGTATCAGTTTCAGACCATTATGCTGCAAAATGTAATATACTTAAAAACAATCTATTGTGTTTACTATCAAGTCCATTAACAGACTTGACTTTTACTGCTTTTAATGGATACTATGCATTAAATAAGTGAAGAGGCACAAAGCAATATGCAAAAAAATGCATTTGTCATAGGATAAGAACCTATGTCTATCCTACTCCAAAGCTGTAGGACATTTGCACTAACCCATTGAGCCACGTGATGTTCTTTGGACATAGAGGTATTTTGTCACAGTTTTAAGCCATTATGCTGCAAATTTTAATATACTTAAATACAATCTATAGGGTTTTACTATCAAGTCCATTGAAACACTTGATTACTACTGCTGTTAAAGGGTACTATGCAATACATAAGTGGAGAGAGACAAAGAATATGCAAAACACATATATGTCCTAGTATTAGAACCTATGACTGTCCCAGTGCAAAAGTGTAGGACATTTGCACTAGCTCAATGAGCCACATGATATTCTGTGGATGAAGAAGCATTTTGACATACTTTTTAAGCCATTCGAACTCCCAGCCATGCGGCAGCTGGGATATCATACCGATTCCCTTATGACTGTCTATGTTTACAGCGGTTGGACATGTGCACAAGCCCATTGAGCCACGTTACCTTCTTTAGGTAAAAATATATTTTATCACAATTTTAAGTCAGTATGTTGCAAAATTTAATATACTTAAAAAATAATCTATAGGGTCTAACTATCAAGTCCACTGAAACACTTGAATAGTACTGCTGTTAAAGGGTACTATGCATTGCATAAGTGAAGAGACACAAAGCAATATGCTTTTGTATTAATGTGTATATGAGAAATGGTGAAAGATGCAATCGCATGTTGCTAATAGTAATATCGCCATATGTACTTAATTGTGAGTTTATCTAAAATGGCGCTTTGGCGGCCATTAGCAAAATGGCATCTTGCGATCTCATTTCCAAGATGGCGTCTTGCGGCCAGTCGCAAGATGGCGTCGCTGCAATTCAATTTTAAACTGATCTTGTCTCAGCTAATTATCCAGCTTCGACATAGGCTTAGAACCTATGACTGTCCATGACCAAAACTGTTGAACCTGTGCACCAGCTCATTGAGCCACATGTTCTACTTTGGACAAAGAGGTGTTTTGTCAAAGCTTTATATTATCATGCTGCAAATTTCATTATACTTAAAAAAACAATCTTAAGGGTTTCACTATCAAGTCCATTGAAACACTTGACTATTACTGATGTTAAAGGGTACTATGCATTGCATAAGTGAAGAGACACAAAGCAATATCGAAAAATCACTCCAGTCATAAGATTAGACCCTATAACTATCCCACTCCAAAGATATAGGACATGTGGACTAGCCCATTGAGCCACTTGATCTTCTTTGGGCAAAGAGGTATTTTGTCACAGTTTAAAGCCATTATGCTGCAAAACTTAATATACATAAAAAACAATCTATTATGTTTTACCACTGAAACACTTGACTACTACTGCTGTTAAAGGGTACTAGGCATTAAATAGGTGAAAAGACACAAAGCAATATGCAAAAAAACATATTTGTCATAGGATAACAACCTATGACTGTCCATGTCCAAAGCCGTTGGACATGTACACCAGCCCATTGAAACACATTGCCTTCTTTAGATAAAAAGGTATTTTGTCACAGTTTTAAGTCATTATTCTGCAAATCAAGTCCACTGAAACACTTGAATACTCCTGCTTTTAAAGGGTACTATGCATTGCATAAGTGAAGAGACACAAAGCAATATGCAAAAATCTAACCAGTCAAAGGATTAGAACCTATGACTGTCCAACTCCAAAGCTGTAAAATATGTGCACTAGCCCATTGAGCAACGAGACCTTCTGTGGATAAACAAGTCTTTTGTCACAGTTTTAAGCCATTATGCTGCAAAATTCAATATACTTAAAAAAAACAATCTATAGGGTTTCACTATCAAGTCCATTGAAACACTTGACTACTACTCCAGTTAAAGGGTACTATGCATGGGCGTAACTACCATAGGTGCAAGGGGTGCAGCTGCTATGGGGCCCAGAGCTGAGGGGGGCCCATTTTTCTTGTCAAAGTTACAAGTGTTATATATATTTTTCACTACTGGGTGGTACATAGAGGCCCTCACAAACTTTTGCTATGGGGCCTTCAAATACCTACTTACGCCCCTAGTACTATGCATTACATAAGTGAAGAGACAAAAAGCATTATGCATATAAACACATCTGTCATAGGAACAGAACCCATGACTGCCTCAGTCCAAAGCTGTTAAACATGTACAATAGCACATTAAGCCACAAAATGAAGATATGTTTTGTCACAGATTTAAGCCATTACGCTGCAAAATTCAATGTAGTTAAAAAAACAATCTATAGAGTTTCACTATCAAGTCCTTTGAAACACTTGATTACTACTGTTGTTAAAGGGTACTATGCATTACATAAGTGAAGAGACACAAAGCAATATGCAAAAAGGAAAACAGTCAAAGGATTAGAGCCTATGATTGTCCCACTCTAAAGGTGCAGGACATGTGCACTAGCCCATTGAGCCACATGATCTTCTGTGGATAAAAAGGTATTTTGTCACAGTTTTAAGTCATTATGTTTCAAAATTTAATATACATAAAAAATAATCTATTATGTTTTACCACTGAAACACTTGACTATTACTGCTGTTAAAGGGTACTATGCATTAAATAGAGTGAAGAGACACAAAGCAATATGCAAAAAACATGTGTCATAGGATAACAATCTATGACTGTCCATGTCCAAAGCTGTTGGACATGTGCACCAGCCCATTGAAACACATTACCTTCTTTAGATAAAAAGGTATTTTTTCACAGTTTCAGTCATTATGCTGCAAAATGTAATATACTTAAAAAATAATCTATAGGGTTTTACTATCAAGTCCACTGAAACACTTGAATACTCCTGCTGTTAAAGGGTACTATGCATTGCATAAGTGAAGAGACACAAAGCAATATCCAAAAATCTTAAAAGTCATAGGATTAGAACCTATGACTGTCCAACTCCAAAGCTGTAAAATATGCACTAGCTCATTGAGCAACGAGTCCTTCTGTGGATAGACAAGTCTTTTGTCACAGTTTTAAGCCATTATGCTGCAAAATTCAATAGACTTAAAAAAAACTATCTATAGGGTTTCACTATCAAGTCCATTGAAACACTTGACTACTACTCCAGTTAAAGGGTTACATAAGTGAAGAGACAAAAAGCATTATGCAAAAAAACACATCTGTCATAGGAACAGAACCTATGGCTGCCTCAGTGCAAAGCTGTTAAACATGTATACATTAAACAACAAAATGAAGATGTGTTTTGAGCCATTATGCTGCAGAATTCAATATAGTTAAAAAAAACAATCTATAGAGTTTAACTATCAAGTCCTTTGAAACACTTGACTACTACTGCTGTTAAAGGGTATTATGCATTGCATAAGTGAAGAGACACAATATCGAAAAATCACTCCAGTCATAAGATTAGACCCTATAACTATCCCACTCCAAAGATATAGGACATGTGGACTAGCCCATTGAGCCACTTGATCTTCTTTGGGCAAAGAGGTATTTTGTCACAGTTTAAAGCCATTATGCTGCAAATTTTAATATACCTAAAATACAATCTATTGGGTTTTACTATCAAGTCCATTGAAACACTTGTCTGTTACTGCTGTTAAAGGATACTATGAATTAAATAAGTGAAGAGACACAAAGCATAATGCAAAAATATATCTGTCATAGGCTTAGAACCTATGACTGTCCATGACAAAAGCTGTTGGACATGTGCACCAGCCCACTGAGCCTCATGGTCTTCTTTGGAGAAACAGGTTTTATGTCTCTGTTTAAGCCATTCTGCTTCAAAATGTAATATACATAAAAAACAATCTATAGGATTTTACTATCAAGTCCATTGAAACATTTGACTACTACTGCTGTTAAAAGGTACTATACATTGCATAAGTGAAGAGACACAAAGCAATATGCAAAAATCGCACCAGTCATAGGATTAGAACCTATGACTGTCCCACTCCAAAGCTGTAGGACATGTGTACTAGCCCATTGAGCCACGTGACTTACTTTGGATAAGGAGGTATTTCAGTATTATGTCATTATGCTACAAAATGTAATATACTTAAAAACAATCTATTTGTTACTATCAATTCCATTGAAACACTTGACTTTTACTGCTTTTACTGTATACTATGCATTAAATAAGTGAAGAGACACAAAGCAATATGCAAAAAAAATGTCTGTTATAGGATAAGAACCTATGACTGTCCTTCTCCAAAGTTGTAGAACAATCGCACTAGCCCATTGAGGAACGTGATCTTCTTTGGATATAGCAGTATTTGGTCACAGTTTTAAGCCATTATGCTGTAAAGTTTATGACATAGTTAAAAAATAATCTATAGGATTTCATTATCAAGTCCACTGAAACACTTGACTACTACTGCTGTTAAAGGGTACTAGGCATTAAATAAGTGAAGAGACACAAAGCAATATGCAAAAAACCTCTGTCATAGAATTTGAACCTATGACTGTTGTCACTACAAAACTGTAAGACATTTGCAGTAGCTCATTGAGCCACATGATCATCGTCATATAAAAAGTTATTTTGTCATAGTTTTAAGCCATTATACTGCAAAATTTTATATACTTAAAAGCAATCTATAGGGTTTCACTATCAAAGTCATTGAAACACTTGACTAATACTGCTGTTAAAGGGTACTATGTATTAAATTATTGAAGAGACATCAATCAATATGGAAAAAACACATCTGTCATTGGACAAGAACCTATGACTGTCCCACGCCAAAGCTGTAGGACAGGTGCACTAACCCATTGAGCAACATGAACTTCTTTGGATAAAAAGGTATTTTGTCATAAACGTAAGCTATTGCGCTGCACAATTTAATATACTTAGAAAAACAAACTAGAGGGTTTTACTATCAAGAACCTTTGATTGTCCCAGTCCAAAGCTGCAGGACATGTGCAACGGCTTATTTAGCCAAATTATCTTCTTTGAATAAAAAAGTATTTTGACATACTTTTAATCCATTATGCTGCATGTGTCAATATAATTATAAAAATATCTGTAGGGTTTCACTATCAAGTCCATTTAAACACTTGACTACTACTGCTGGTAAATAGTACTGTACATTAAATAAGTGAAGAGACAGAAAGCAATATGAAAAAAACATACCTGTTATAGGATTAGAACCAACTCCAAAGCTGTAAAATATGTGCACTAGCCCATTGAGCAACGAGTCCTTCTGTGGATAAGCAACTCTTTTGCTACAGTTTTTAAGCCATTATGCTGCAAAATTCAATATACTTAAAAAAAACTATCTATAGGGTTTCAAATATGACTGCCCGAGTCCAAAACTGTAGGACATGTGCACTCTTCCATTGAGCCACATGATTTTCTATTGGTTATGTCATAGTTTTAAGTCATTATGCTGCAATATTCAATATACTTAAAAAAAAACAATCTATAGAGTTTCACTATCAAGTCCATTGAAACACTTGACTACTACTTCTGTTAAAGGGTAATATGCATTACATAAGTCAAGAGACACAAAGCAATATGCAAAGCACAATCCAGTTTTTAAAGGGTACTATGTAATAAATAAGTGAAGAGACATAAATTAATATGCAAAAAACAAATCAGTCATAGGATTTGAACCAAAGCTGTTGGACATGTGCACGAGCACATTGAGGCACATAATCTTCATCAGATCAAGATGTATTTTATAATAGTTTTAAGCCATTAGTCTGCAAACTTCAATATACTTGAAAAAAATAATTATAGAGTTTCACTCTGAAGTCAACTGAAACAGTTGACTACTACTGCTGTTAAAGGGTACTATGCATTACATAAGTGAATAGACACAAAGCAATATGAAAAAAAACATGTCAAAGGATTAGAACCTATGATTGGATTGTAGTATGTGTGCACCAGCCCATTAAGCCACATGACCTTCTTTGGCTTAAGAAGGATTTTGTCATAGTTTTAAGCCATTATGCTGCAGAATTAAATTTAGAAAAACAATCTTTAGGGTTTCACTATCAAGTCCATTGAAACACTTGATTACTACTGCTGTAAAAGGGTACTGTGCATCACATAAGTGTCAGAGGATTAGGACCTTTCACTGCCCAAGTCCAAAGCTGGAGGATGTGTGCACCAGCCCATTGAGCCACATGACCTTCTTTGGTTAAAGAGGTATTTTGTCATAGTATTAAGCCATTATACTGCAAAACTCAATATACTTTAAAAAATCAATCTTTAGGGTGTCACTATGAAGTCTATTGAAACACTTGAATACTCCTGCTGTTAAAGGGTACTATGCATTGCATAAGTGAAGAGACACAAAGCAATATGCAAAAACATATCTGTCATAGGCTTAGAATTTATGACTGTCCATGACCAAAGCTGTTGGACTACTGCTGTTAAAGGGTACTATGCATTACATACTGTAAGTAAAGAGACACAAAGCAATAAACAAACCAGTCATAGGATTTGAACCTATGACTACCCCAGTCCAAAATTGTTGTACATGTTCACCAGCACATTGAGCCACATAATCTTAATTGTCTAAAAATGTCTTTTGTCATAGTTTTAAGTCATTATGCTGCAAATTCAATATACTTAAAAAAAACAATCTTTAGAGTTTCACTATCAAGTCCATTGAAACACTAGACTACTACTTCTGTTAAAGGGTACTATGCATTACATAAGTGAAGAGACACAAAGCAATATGTAAAAAACATATCTGTCATAGGATTAGAACATATGACCAAAACTATAGGACATGTTCACCAGGCCATTGAGCCACATGATCTTCGTTAGATAATGTCAGAGTTTTAAGTCATTATGCTGCAAAATTCAATATACTTAAAAAAAACAATCCTAAGGGTTTCACTATCAAGTCCATTGAAACACTTGACTACTTCTGCTGTTGAAGGATACTATGCATTAAATAATCAAAGAGACATAAAGCAATATGAAAAAACAAACCAGTCATAGGATAAGAACCTATGACTGTCACACTCTAAAGGTGTAGGACATGTACACTAGCCCACTGAGCCACATTATCTCCTTTGTATATACAGGTCTTTTGCCACATTTTTAAGCGATTATGCTGCAAAATTAAATATATTTTAAAAACAATCTATAGGGTTTTACTATTAAGTCCATTGAAACACTTGACTTTTACTGCTTTTAAAGGATACTATGCATTATATAATTGAAGAGACACAAAGCAATATGCAAAAAACATATCTGTCATAAGATTAGAACCTATGACTTCCCTGTAAAAAGCTTTAGGATATGTGCACCAGCCCATTGAGCCACATGATCTTCTTTGGGTATTTTGTCATACTGTAGTTTTAAGCCATTATGCTGCAAAATTCAATATACTATCTATATGGTTTCACTATCAAGTCCAATGAAACATTTGACTACTACTGCTGTTAAAGGGTTCTATGCATTGCATAAGTGAAGAGACACAAAGCAGTATGAATAAAACATACCATTGATAGCATTAGAACCTATGACTGTCTCACTACAAAGCTGGAGAACATGTGCACTAGCCCATTGGTAGCGCTCACCTTTCCTATTGCAGACAAGCATTTTTCCAGGTGCACCAAACAATCTGAAGTAGGGCTCATTAGAGAAAATAACTTTACCCCAGTCTTTAGCAGTCCAATACTTGTACCTTTCGCAGAATATCAGTCTATCCCTGATGTTTTTCTTGGAGATAAATGGCTTCTTTGCTTCCCTTTTTGACACCAGTACGGCATCCTGAGACCATTCATGTGTGGGGTTGTGTCAGGTTGCGGCCTAGGATCAGCCATTACTCACACCAGCACCGGCTTCCCCTGTCCTCTCGAGCGGTCAGATGTCAGGTGCAGTGGCGAGTGATGTGCTGAGGATTATGCCTAGGGACCACATAGACATCCATGAGCGGCTGTAATCTAAGATTACAGCTGTTTGTCACAGCATCGCTCTCGCCATCTTTAGATGGCAAGAGTGATGCGGTCCCCATTGCACTCCCGGGTCCCCATCGGGCTAAGTGCCATGCTCATGCGCAGACAGACCGTTGTGCATGCGCATTACACAGAAGCCCATTGCTGGCAGCATTAGGCTGCCAGCAAGCTGAGCGGAGAACTTCACCCACGAGGAGGACTTCGCTGGACTTTGCCGGAGGGGTAAGTATAGGTAAACACCAGTGGCATTTTTGTTTGTATCACTGCGATACTAAACAAAAAATGCCACTGATGTTTAGCTTCATTAATAAATGGGGCCTTTAGACTCACTCTCTTCAGGGCCATGGAGGCAGTCGCAGCCACCTGTGCTTGTTTTCCAGTCCCTGGACCGTCCCTGCTGCACTTGGTGGGTGCTAGGCAGCTGATGAAGGTGGAGCCATGAGGGATGAGAAGTAGCTGTGGTTGGGCATGCATAGTGGTGGATCTAGTGAGTAGTGGGCCCAGGTGCAGATAGCAAGCAAGAGACTATCTGCACGTAACCTAGGCACGCAGTCGAAAAATAGGCGTGGATGTGTAGAGAAGGAGCATGGCCTCACAGCACATAGGGTATCAGTAGCGCCCTATAATGCAGATTGCGTTGCATTGAGAGCCATATAATGCAGAGGCGCCATATAATGCAGAAAGCAACGCAGTGAGCACCATATAATCTAGAGAGTATTGCAGTGAGCACCATATAATCTAGAGAGCATGCATTGAGTGCCATTTAATGCAGAGGCACCAAATAATGCAGAGAGCGCAATATAATGCACAGCTCCTCAGTGAGCGCCATATAATGCAGAGTGCTGCAATGAGTGCCATATAATCCAGAAAGCGCCACAGTGAGCACCATAAAAATGCACAGAACATCAGTGACCCATATATGTTATATATGAAGATAATATAAATAGAGCCCCTCACGCACACATACAGTACACATTAAATTAATACCCCCCACACACACTGCATTAATACAACACCCCACCACATACAGTATTAAAACAGACTCCTAACCCCCCACCTCCCCCTCTCTCCCCATTGCACACATATACCACCCCTTAGATGACACTGGCAATTAGCTGTCCAGGAAGAGGATCCATGCGGGGCTCCAAGGCCAGGAAAGAAGAAGAGAAACTGTGATGACAGAGGGTTAGCTGCTAGACTGGAGAGGAAGAGGCGGGGTCTCATGGTTAGGGGGCGGGGTCTCAGTCAGTGTGCTTGTAGAACTGACAGAGGAGGGGGCGGGGACTTGGGGTTCGAGGGCGGGGTCCCAGTCAGGGTAAGGCAGAGTGCTTGTAGAACAGACAGAGAGGAGAAGGCAGGGACTCGGAGTTAGGGGGTGGAGTCTCGGTCAGGGAAAGGCAGGATGCTTGAAGAGCAGATAGAGCGGAGGGGGCAGGGACTTGGGGGAAGGGGCTAGATTGGGTACCGGGCAGGCTAGTCTAGTGCCAGCCTAGTCAGTTAGGAAATGGCCCCCCTCCTCCTCAAGACAGCCCGCCTCCTGCGGTATAGTACAGCGTGCGGCCGGCCGCAGTGCAAAGTATTAAGTATTGTAATAATGAGTCAGATTGACTAATTCACTGCCATTATTGTTGCGTGCATCGCTGATAATTCCACGTCCCCTGTGGCAGTCGCTGAGGCGCGGGATGCCCCTAAGGCATTTCAAATGCTCTAGGCATTTGCCTGTAATGCCTATGTCTAGGGCTGGCTCTGCTGCCAGGCATAGACAACAAAGTCGTGGGGTGGCGGTGGCCCTAGCGGGTTGGTGCCTGCCAAGCAAAGACACCAAAGCCCTGGCGGGTTGGCGTCTGCCAGGCGAAGACGACGAAGTCCTGGAATGGCAGGAGGCCACAATAAAGAGCTTAAAGGCAAAATTGCTGAAGCCCTGGTGGGTTGGTGCCTGACAGGCGAAGACGCCGAAGCCCTGGTGGGTTTTGGCCACCGGGCAAAGACGCCAAAGTCCTGGGGTGGCAGAGGCCACAAAAAAGAGCTTAAAGACTGCCGCCCTCCAGGTGAAGGTGGCCTTTATTTTCATATACTGTTTGAAGGGCTATCCACATGTCATATGCTGAGGAACAAATATGTTGTTCCACACTCTAGACTATTGTTACCATGGCTCTATCTACATCATCAGGATTAGGATTATCCTGGGTTAGGGGTGGTCTTCTACAGCCTCTCACGCTTAAATTGCATCTCCATAGAGAACTTCCACATGGTGTAGTTCTTATAAACACTTCTTAATTTGATGAAGTTCATGCTGGAGGCTGCTGTATACATGCTGTATGATGAATGCAGGCTCACTGCATACTTCACACGCAGGGTACTGTGGCACCTGTGGTGTCTGGGCCCATAACCTGTTGATATGTGCTATTGGCATGAAACCATAGGAGGTTAACAATAGGTACCAGCGGAATGTAAATATGTAGTTTAAGCCACAACATTGATCCTTAACCAGGCTTGCAGATTTATTGTCGGAATACACATACATATAGCACTGCAATGCTCAGCACAGTAAAGATCGTGCATCTGCCTGTGCACAGTAACACCCTTGTTGGCCATCTTGGTAAGGGACGCTAGGCTGCTTCAGTAAAGGAGCAGAAAAGAGATAGCACTAGAGCGTACTCCTTTCCAACAAATAAAGCATGCAAAAGCTAGCATTAGCTTGATAGGAGATAAGCACCCTGTTTTTTTATTGTAGCAATACTGGTTAGAACTGTTTTTTTGTTGACGTGTTGTAAGTGGTTGTTGCATTAGATCAATCAAGATTGGTAGCCTATCAGTAGCTCTGTGTAGACGGGCTCTGTTAGATTATATTAGGGCTGGAGAAGGAGTCAGCTTCCTCTGTCCAGTTTGTGATCGCCTGGATAAGTACACAGTGTCTCTCTGAACCTATTTGCATTTTGTGTGTTTTCTCTTTTTATTTCTTCCTTAGCCTTTTCCTCCATTTTTCTAACCTCTTGTTCAATTCCCAACTTTTTACTCTTTCACAACACGTGTCCTTGCTTTTCTAACCACCCCCCCTTTTTTTCTTTTTATTTCTCTCTAACCCCCCCATTCATTCCTCCCACTACTGTCACATGTCCCCACTGTCCTCGTTTGCAATCCATCTGTTTCCTCATTATCACCCTCTCCCTGTTTTATCAGTCAGCCCGCCTGTACCATGCCCCATCCCCGCTGCAACACACACTCCTCGCCACTTAGTGGAGGTTGCCAGATCATTAGAAGCTGCAGCCACCTCCCCTTATACACACAGGCCACGCCCTCCCCCTCCAGCCTACAGGCCTCGTCCCAGGGTGCGCTGGCCTCCTCTGATCCACCCCGCTCACCCACACCATTGAGCGGGAGCAGCAGTGTGCTGTCTGCTGCTATGGTAGTAGGTCCCACCCCTGAAGTCCCGGGGACCATTTTAGGTGAAAAGAGAGCTCCAAGCTCTCAAGAGTTGCCCCCCACCTCTTCACTTTTACAAAACACTTTGTAAAGTCAGGCTGCATTCCCCCTGTGGGATTTAATGCAGCTGCTGGTGGGTACCATATTGGTGCAGCCCACAGCACCCCTACACTGCCACGGCTAATATTACCTGGGCTAGCACCCCTACCAGCTGTGGCTAGTGTGCACAATAGTAGTTATGCCCCTGCATTGTTTTCTTTATCTGCACCTCCTCCTGCTGCGCGTTGGTCACCATATTTTAGTCAAGGATTTAGTCAGCATTTCCGGCCCCACTTCCTGTTTTACTCAGCAATTATGCAACCCTCCGTTAGCACAGTTACTTGGCCAGTACATTCAGCAGGCTTCATATCCACCTTTTGGACAGCAGATTAATGCATTCTACACCCCTTACTTGCAATTTTAGCAGCAAGTGCCTTGTGAGATGTACGGGGTGAATGGTCTAGCACAGCCCCCTTGTCACTAGCCTCTCCTCCAGTCAGGCCACCAACCCCACCACAGGCTAACCACCACTCCTGCCCCTGCCTGCACACAGCCTCCCTCCCACCCTTGATGCACAATTAATGTAAATTGTTTACATGGATGTTGCTAGTTTGCAGAGTTTGGCATCTCCGTTGGTGACTGCTACATCGGCAAGCTTCAGCGTAGAGGTTCAAGCTTCGCCATGTCAAGATGAGGTGGGCGCACCTCGCAGCAAGGGACAGGCATTGGTTTCTGCGGATGTGCCGTCAGTTCCATCTATATCTGGGACAGGTGAGAACACATTGGCCCACAACAGCGGTCCATTATCACACTCCGATGATTGTTCGAATTCATCTGGCTTAGTTGAAAAGCCATGCAAGCTCATGCGTTACTTTGTACAGCAATTAAAAAGGAAGCGTTGGAGTCCCAAAAAAGCTTGGAACATAGCGGGCAGCTTGTTTCCGGATGCAACGGGGGATGTAGTACATTGCTCCAACACAGCTATTTTAAAGGGGGTTAGGTCTAAGGTTAAGGCGCAGATTCAAAAAGGACAGTATGTCGACATGTATTCAATTACGCATGACACTAAAAAAGCTTTGGATCTTGTTAAGTTGGGAGGATCGACCGCTGAGGAGGCTAGGCATAGCCATTCAAATAATTTTACTGGAATGTATATATTTGCGCCATGTTACATAAAAACGTGGCCAGCCGAATTTTTGAAGATTCTGAATATTTGCATCTCGTGCACAGTATGCACTTGTCCGCTAAGCATAATGTTTGGCGGCAGTATGACAAGATTTTTTGTAAAAAACAGGATGAGCAAAAGATTTTTAGTTTTGGTTATAAAGATGTGGAGGTGTGGCTAGAGGTTACGCATCAGACAAAGCCTACTTCAGAATTTGGGTCGTAAACAGCCCTTTCTGGCATGCCCAGGATTTAACACTGCAGGAAAGGGAAAATGTTACGCATTTAACAACGCAAGAACAAAAGAATAGCTTCTGGCGCTTGGAAGGACTTATACAGGTTGAGTCTCCCATATCCAAAATGCTTGGGACCAGGGGTATTTTGGATAACGGAATATTCCATATTTTGGAATAATTACATATCATAATGAAATATCTTGGGAATAGGACCTAAATATACACACAGAATTCATTTATGTTTCATATACACCTTATACACACAGCCTGAAGGTAATTTTATACAATATTTTTAATAATTTGTGCCATAGACCAAGTTTGTGTACATTGAACCATCAAAAATCAAAATTTTTCATTTTTTCTCAGTCATGCCAAAAAAATTCCGTATTTCGGAATATTCCGTATTTCGGAATATTTGGATATGGGAGACTCAACCTGTATTCACAATAATTATAACAATAGACTGATAAAACTCATTACTGAATAAATATATACATGCATGGACAATCCCTTGCTGGCGTTGAGAAAAACTTAAAGTAAGACATGATACAACAGCGCAATGGGTATGTCTAAATGCTAATTCATTAGCAAATATGCCAACATATATTTTAAAAAATGTTTAATCAAACACAGCAATGTATAAAACAATATATTTAAAAATTCAGTTATAGCAGCCACATAGAGAAACATTTCTAAAAAAAGGAAATACTGTATCAGCAGAAAATAGTTACTACTGTAATTGTATAATTGTAGCTGTTTGCACAAAGGGCCTGATTCAGACACGCTCGATAGATGCGGCTACTCGCTCCCAGCGTATGGAAATTTTGCTAAGTGACGTCAAGGCAGCCGCTTGCTCAGCAAGACATAAGCACACCCACTATGTCTTGGCGAGCGATCACTTTGTGTTTACAGATGCCCACAAGCCTGTCTTTAGCCGCCCACTAGCGTACGTCATCTCCAGGAAGTATATACAACCATCGGTACATCGGGTTCCATCGGATCTGACCGCAGTGATTGCGGTTGACTGTACCCTACCACAAGCAATATGACGCTGCCTGTTAATTATGCATGCCACAGAAATGATGTGGAAACACTCTGGCACGCCTGTGTCCACAACTCCACTCCCCCATTACTACTGGCCTGCCCACTGTTACCACCCACAAATGGCCTCTCCTGTTACTTATTTCACTGGGCTGTCTTTGCAGGGCGAGCGAGCAAAATCCGATCGCTCGTACTAGTTTGCGCACGCGAACTGCGAACTATGGGCATGCGCACTTTAGCGAACATCATCTGCAACGAGCAGCCGCTTGCTAGCGAGCAGGTCTGAACAGGCCCGCTGAGAGCCGCGGTGGGCCCGGGTAATAGGGGGCGTGGCCTAATCGCGGGAGGCGTGGCCACGCCCCCTTCCCGGAAAAAAAAAAGATATGCTGCGCGCTGGGGAGGGGGGCGCTCTGTGCCCCCTCAGCCCTGCTCAAAGCCAGGGGGGGTGCAATCAGTGTGATTGCTCCCCCCCACAGGCATAGGAGACTGCTGTGGCTGTTGCTCAGCAGTCACGAGCAGTCTCCACTGCAGCTCAGCACACGCTGTGTGCTGGGCTGCTGTGAGGGAGGGGGAGCGGCGCCGGACCCGGGCCCCCGCCGGGCCCCTCAGGAAGCCCGGACCCGGTAATCTCTACCCGCTCCCCCCCCCTCTCAACGCCCCTGGGTCTGAATCAGGTCCAAAGTCCTTTACGAATAAACAGCACAATTGAAAGTACTGATTCAACTTATGGTGGAAAAAGCTGCTTTTTTATATATATTATTTATTTATCTATTTGTTTACCCACTCCAAAAAATTCTTCTCCACCACTCCAATTGTCTCGTGGTGTGTAATAAATCCTCTGTGTGCGCAGCACGCTTGAGGGTAATATAGGAGGAATGGTATGCACAGTGTAGCAGAGGGACAAGCTGCCACTATAGACACGTCTATATATTGTGCGGGAGTGGTCATGCAGCAAAAGAATGCAATCGTCCCTGCAGACAGGCAGCAGGATGGGGGGAGCAGCATGGTGCTAAATAGAGTGAGGTCACCGATTAAATTTGAAGTTCTTGAGCGTTGGTTAGGATGCTATCCCCACAAGGAGGAGGCGTCCTTTTTGTTGCAAGGTTTTAGGGATGGTTTTCGTTTGCCAGTTGTTCGCCCAGTTTTAGTTTTAGCCAAGAGGAATCTGAAATCAGCTAGAGATTACTCAGAAGTAGTTAAAGACAAAATAGCTGCGGAAATGAAATTGGACCGCATGTGCGGCCCTTTTCCCTCTCCTCCTTTGGTTGATCTTTGTATTTCATCTTTAGGGGTAGTTCC
The DNA here is from genome assembly GCA_031769625.1 of Taudactylus pleione. Classification (NCBI taxonomy): domain Eukaryota; kingdom Metazoa; phylum Chordata; class Amphibia; order Anura; family Myobatrachidae; genus Taudactylus; species Taudactylus pleione. The sequence continues at coordinate 176,547 of JAUIMM010000047.1, read as the reverse complement.
AAAGAAAGAACCGGGTAAATTCAGGTTGATTCAACACCTGTCTTACCAGGGGCGCGGTTCGGTAAACGATGCTCTAGATCCAAAGGATTGCAGCGTCGCTAACCAATCATTTGAGGATGCCCTGAGGATAGTGCAAGGTTTCAGGAGAGGGGCCCTGCTAGCAAAGATAGATATCAAATCTGCTTTTAGGCTGCTTCCTCTGCATGCTGAGTCTTTCAAATGCATGGGTTTCAAACTGGATGGGTTATATTTCATAGACAAATGCCTATGGGCTGTTCCATTTCATGCTCGTGTTTTGAATCTTTTAGTTAATTTTTGCAGTGGTATATCCAGGCTGGTTTCAGGCAGATGGGTTTTGCCAATTACTTAGGTGATTTTTTGTTAGTAGGACCAGCTGACAGTGCAATTTGTAGTGCGCTCCTTGTTTCAGTGCAGGCTCTTTTTCTCATAATGGGTGTACCCTTTACTGGTAAAAAGAAGGGCCCATCACAAGATTGTCCTACTTGGGTATCAAGATCGATACCGAGGTATGCCTTTGCAAGTTGCCCGAGGAAAAAGTGCGTAGGCTGTGCAATTTATTGGAATTTTTTGTTTCTGTGAAGGATTCATTGAAACAATTGCAATCATTGCTCAGACTGCTTAATTTCTCATGCTGGGTCATACCTATGGGTAGGGTATTTTGTCGCAGATTGGAAAGAGCCACCACAGGTGTTAAAAATGCCCACCACATGATCCGCATTTCAGGTGAGCTTAAGGAGGACATACGGGTTTGGTGTGTTTTCTTACAAGAATTCAACGGGGTTCACATTTGGCTATCAAAGCCATTGGCCAACTCCGGACTTCAGTTGTACACAGATGCATCTGGAGCATTAGGTTTTGGTGCTTTCATTGATGGGCAATGGTGTGTGGAGGCTTGGCTAATGCATGGCAATCTGAGGGCTTGACAGACAAAATGCTCCTTTTAGAACTATTTCCGATCGTAGTGGTGGTGGAGTTGTGGGCTGCACAACTTAGTAATTGTAGGATTGTGTTTTGGTGTGATAACCTGGGAGTAGTGCAGACCATAAGCAAGCAGAGGACGGTTTGTTCTCAGGTGCTGAGATTGCTTAGGCATTTAATATTTATATGACTGCATAAAAACATAAAATTTATGGCCAGGGATGTTCTGGGCGTTGAAAATGAGATAGCAGATGCATTGTCCCGTTTTCAATGGAGTAGGTTTAGGTCATTGGTGCCTGTGGCTAGCGTTTTTGGTTTATCATGTCCTGATCAGGTCTGGCAGATCATCAGGCCGGCTTTGGCTCCGGGTACACTGAAGACCTATTCGGCAGCTTGGAATAACTGGCAGGCTTTCAGTGCTGAAAAGGGACAGAGTTTGCAGGATGCTATGATGGAGTTTCTTTGGTTTTGGCATGAAAAGGGTCGTTCAAAGGCATTGATGTCCGGTGCTTGAGCAGGAATTTCATATATTTCACGCTTGTGGGGCTCAGTCGACCCGACCAAGTAATTTATCATCTCTAAGGCTATGAAGGGTTGGGCGAAAGAACAGGCGGATTTAGGTGATTCGTGCAGACCTATAGATACGTGGTTATTGAAGGATCTGGTAGTAGCTGTGTCCGTTGTGGCCCTGGGGTATTACAAGGCTGCTTTGTTTAGTTTGGCTTTTGCTTTGTCATTTTTCGGGGTGCTGCGGGTTGGTGAGCTGGCAGCAGCTATAAAGAAGTCTGTTCACACAGGGCTTTTGTAAGGGAATGTAATTGTGAAGCCGGATTTGATTTTACTTACCAGAAAAAAATCTAGGTAGGGGGCGTTGGATCTCTGTTCCTGCACATCTGGACCTGAGCATATGCCCTGTGGCCCTAGCTAAGCATTATTGTCAGCAGCGTCCACAGGGGGAAGCGCAATGGCTTGTGCATGCAGACCTTTCACCGCTATCAAGGTTTCAGTTCTCAAGAATTTTCAACCATTGCTTAATAGCCCTTGATTTACCTGTTGAACATTACGGCATAAACTCATTCAGAATTGGTGCGGCCACATGCGCAGCAGCGGCGGGTTCTTCCATTGAGTCAATCAAACCATTGGGTCGATGGAAGTAATCTGCATATAACAGTTATATTAGAGGCAATATGTTGCTGAATTAGCTTGCGCTTCATGCAAGTTTGTTTTTTGGGAAACCCACGGCCTTAAGCTACCCGCCACTAGGGGGATTGGAGTTCTTTTCACTTATGTCCTCAAAAACATTGAGGTCTTCTGTCATTCACCTCCATCTGGGTCACTCAAACAAATGAGTTTTTCCCATCCCTGCTTGTTGTTTTGAAAATTGTAAGTGACTAATGTTTTTTTATAAAATCGTTTCCATACAGGTGTTGTGAGGTATTGTGGCCGGGTGTGGATTGTAGGTCATTCATATGTCTACTGGGCTAGCAGGCATCCATTAGCTCAAAAGGTTCTCTTTAATGTCCGCTAGACAGGTATAAGGGATCTTCTTTGGGATTCGGAGAAAAGATGGGGTGCCCCAATCTGTCTAGTGGTGCACTTAGGGCCGTATTCAATTAGTTTCGCACCCGCAATACTTTTTCGCATGCCGGACGTTTCACCTACATCGCGTATTTTAGCAGCGGAAACTTATCATGCACGTACCTGCGATTCGCCCTATTCAATTACGTTAAGCAGTTTTTTAAGGTGAAAATAAGTAGTGCTGTCAAATTTGGGATACTTGAAAATGGGTGTAAGCATATTTAGAAGTCGCTAAAGTGAAGTTAAAAGAAACGTAAAAAAACACACCTTCTGCAAATGTATGTAACTAATACCTCTGAATCTCTATTATCATGTAGGATTTAAGTATTTTTTGTTGATATTGCTGCAGTGAGCTGGAGGGAATCTTTTTTCTGTGTTCAGTGTAAACCCCGCCCTTTACAAGCACCTGTGCAATGTCATTAAGCTGATATGAGCCACCACCATACTTTTTGTTTGCACCTTCTGCAAACACTTGCAATAAAAAAAACACCTCACCCATACTTGCAGACCACCCCAAAGTCTATTTCACTACTATTTATGTTTGTACCCCCACTTTGCACTTTTTCGCCCCCTTTTTCAAACTTTTTTTTGGGGTGTTCCTCATTTTTTTTTATGCAGTTATCCTTTGGGAAGCTTTTTCAAGGGTGCTGAGCGGTTTCCCCTCCTTTGGACCCCAAAATAGCAATTTTGCACTTCTTTTCTCTACCTAATCAGAGGCAAATCTTTTTTGCCTATTACATTGCATTGCGTTTTCGCATGTGCGAAGAGCGGATGCAATTGAATACAGTGATACTTTTCCGACAGGCGAAAAGTCGCAATCGGCAAAACTTTTTGTCGGAATCCGATTTTCCGCCGCTAATTGAATACGGCCCTTGTTAGCTTATATTAGGGATGGAGGAGAAGTCAGCTTTCCTTTTCCAGTTTGTGATCTCTCCCACCCACCCGGCATTTTGATAATTGGTTTGAACCAATTTTATTGTTGGAATGTATTTAAATGTTTTTCTTCTGGCAGGTGAGGCGCAGTTGGCGGAAAGCAGTGCTCCTCGGCGGCTCAATTTAGCGCAGCAGAGCCTGGCTAGCATTTTGAGAGAGGCAAGTCGGTTGCTGCCTTAGGGGAGGACGAGGTCTCCAACCTACGGAGGGATCAGCACTGTGCTAGTTAAGGAGAGGTTGTTTGCGCCTTGTGGTGGAAAATCTCCACCCCCATTTTAGTAATAAAATCTTTATATGGGCTGTAGCCGAGACAGTACTGCTTTTGCGCCACCATGCTTGAGTCTAATTCAATTAAATTCTAATTCAATTAAATAAATTTGTCTGTGACCTCCTTTTTTCCAATCTACAAAGTTGTCTTTATTATTTATTTAGTTTAAGTTTAAGTATCGTGGAAATAATAAAACTATGGGTGACTTAAGATATGTTTAGTATGTTCTTACTGGTCTCTTTGAAAATCTTTGTTATGTCATCAAGTGTAGAACTCTGAGCTTTCTGCCCCATCTTCACTCTGCATTTGTATAAGCTGTATAAGCTGCTACGGTGCGTGTGCAAAAATCCCTATAAACTCATACAGCACATGCATTACACTGTGTGTATGCACAGAGGAGCAGTGGCTATTCAGATGCATGGTATGTGAAATGTATTGGAAATGTATTGGCAGTTCCTGGTTGGTGACTGGAAGGTGGCAGAGATGCACCATCTTACTGTATGGGTGTGTTATGGGTGTGTCACTGAACTGGTTGCAAACTCAGGGCCTGATTCATTATCGATCACAATTGCGATCACAGCTGCATAATCATACGCAATAAAGCTGTGAAAATATGCTAATGCCTGCCACAGCTCTGCCAGCATAGAGACACCCACTGCTGCTTTCTCACATCCGTAATACCTCGCAGTCCTGACTGCACATCTGTAACATCAGACACAGCTCTGCCAGCATAGAGAAGCCCACTCCTGCTTTATCACATCCGCAATACCTCACAGTCCTGTGTATACAGCTGTAACATCAGCCACAGCTCTGCCAGCACAGAGACACCCACTGCTGCTTTCTCACATCCGTAATACCTCACAGTCCTGTGTATACATCTGTAACATCAGACACAGCTCTGCCAGCATAGAGACACCCACTGCTGCTTTCTCACATCCGTAATACCTCACAGTCCTATGTATACATCTGTAACATCAGCCACAGCTCTGCCAGCATAAAGACGCTCACTACTGCTTTCTCACATCCGTAATACCTCTCTGTCCTGACTGCACATCTGTAAAATCAGGCACAGCTCTGCCAGCATAGAGAAGCCCACTGCTGCTTTCTCACATCCGCAATACCTCACAGTCCTGTGTATACATCTGTAACATCAGCCACAGCTCTGCCAGCATAGAGACACCCACTGCTGCTTTCTCACATCGTTAATACCTCACAGTCCTGTGTATACATCTGTAACATCAGCCACAGCTCTGCCAGCATAGAGACACCCACTGCTGCTTTCTCACATCTGTAATACCTCACAGTCCTGTGTATACATCTGTAACATCAGCCACAGCTCTGCCAGCATAGAGACACCCACTGCTGCTTTCTCACATCCGTAATACCTCACAGTCCTGTGTATACATCTGTAACATCAGCCACAGCTCTGCCAGCATAGAGACACCCACTGCTGCTTTCTCACATCCGTAATACCTCACAGTCCTGTGTATACATCTGTAACATCAGCCACAGCTCTGCCAGCATAGAGACACCCACTGCTGCTTTCTCACATCCGTAATACCTCACAGTCCTGTGTATACATCTGTAACATCAGCCACAGCTCTGCCAGCATAGAGACACCCACTACTGCTTTCTCACATCCGTAATACCTCACAGTCCTGTGTATACATCTGTAACATCAGACACAGCTCTGCCAGCATAGAGACACCCACTGCTGCTTTCTCACATCCGTAATACCTCACAGTCCTGTGTATACATCTGTAACATCAGGCACAGCTCTGCCAGCATAGAGAAGCCCACTGCTGCTTTCTCACATCCGTAATACCTCACAGTCCTGTGTATACATCTGTAACATCAGGCACAGCTCTGCCAGCATAGAGACACCCACTGCTGCTTTCTCACATCCGTAATACCTCACAGTCCTGCGTATACATCTGTAACATCAGCCACAGCTCTGCCAGCATAGAGACACCCACTGCTGCTTTCTCACATCCGTAATACCTCACAGTCCTGTGTATACATCTGTAACATCAGCCACAGCTCTGCCAGCATAGAGACACCCACTGCTGCTCTCTCACATCCGTAATACCTCACAGTCCTGTGTATACATCTGTAACATCAGCCACAGCTCTGCCAGCATAGAGACATCCAGTGCTGCTTTCTCACATCCGTAATACCTCACAGTCCTGTGTATACATCTGTAACATCAGCCACAGCTCTGCCAGCATAGAGACACCCACTGCTGCTTTCTCACATCCGCAATACCTCACAGTCCTGTGTATACATCTGTAACATCAGCCACAGCTCTGCCAGCATAGAGACACCCACTGCTGCTTTCTCACATCCGTAATACCTCGCAGTCCTGACTGCACATCTGTAACATCAGACACAGCTCTGCCAGCATAGAGAAGCCCACTGCTGCTTTCTCACATCCGCAATACCTCGCAGTCCTGTGTATACATCTGTAACATCAGCCACAGCTCTGCCAGCATAGAGACACCCACTGCTGCTTTCTCACATCCGCAATACCTCACAGTCCTGTGTATACATCTGTAACATCAGCCACAGCTCTGCCAGCATAGAGACACCCACTGCTGCTTTCTCACATTCGTAATACCTCGCAGTCCTGACTGCACATCTGTAACATCAGGCACAGCTCTGCCAGCATAGAGAAGCCCACTGCTGCTTTCTCACATCCGCAATACCTCACAGTCCTGTGTATACATCTGTAACATCAGACACAGCTCTGCCAGCATAGAGACACCCACTGCTGCTTTCTCACATCCGTAATACCTCACAGTCCTGACTGCACATCTGTAACATCAGGCACAGCTCTGCCAGCATAGAGAAGCCCACTGCTGCTTTCTCACATCCGCAATATCTCACAGTCCTGTGTATACATCTGTAACATCAGCCACAGCTCTGCCAGCATAGAGACACCCACTGCTGCTTTCTCACATCCGTAATACCTCACAGTCCTGTGTATACATCTGTAACATCAGACACAGCTCTGCCAGCATAGAGACACCCACTGCTGCTTTCTCACATTCGTAATACCTCGCAGTCCTGACTGCACATCTGTAACATCAGGCACAGCTCTGCCAACATAGAGAAGCCCACTGCTGCTTTCTCACATCCGCAATACCTCACAGTCCTGTGTATACATCTGTAACATCAGACACAGCTCTGCCAGCATAGAGACACCCACTGCTGCTTTCTCACATCCGTAATACCTCGCAGTCCTGACTGCACATGTGTAACATCAGACACAGCTCTGCCAGCATAGAGAAGCCCACTGCTGCTTTCTCACATCCGCAATATCTCACAGTCCTGTGTATACATCTGTAACATCAGCCACAGCTCTGCCAGCATAGAGACACCCACTGCTGCTTTCTCACATCCGTAATACCTCACAGTCCTGTGTATACATCTGTAACATCAGACACAGCTCTGCCCGCATAGAGACACCCACTGCTGCTTTCTCACATCCGTAATACCTCACAGTCCTATGTATACATCTGTAACATCAGCCACAGCTCTGCCAGCATAAAGACGCTCACTACTGCTACCTCACATTCGTAATACCTCACAGTCCTGCGTATACATCTGTAACATCAGCCACAGCTCAGCCAGCATAGAGACGCTCACTACTGCTACCTGACATCCGTAATACCTCAGAGTCCTGTGTATACATCTGTAACATCAGCCACAGCTCTGCCAGCATAGAGACGCTCACTACTGCTACCTCTCATCCGTAATACCTCACAGTCCTGCGTATACATCTGTAACATTAGCCACAGCTCAGCCAGCATAGAGACGCTCACTACTGCTACCTCACATCCGTAATACCTCACAGTCCTGTGTATACATCTGTAACATCAGGCACAGCTCTGCCAGCATAGAGACACCCACTGCTGCTTTCTCACATCCGTAATACCTCACAGTCCTGTGTATACATCTGTAACATCAGCCACAGCTCTGCCAGCATAGAGACATCCAGTGCTGCTTTCTCACATCCGTAATACCTCACAGTCCTGTGTATACATTTGTAACATCAGCCACAGCTCTGCCAGCATAGAGACACCCACTGCTGCTCTCTCACATCCGTAATACCTCACAGTCCTGTGTATACATTTGTAACATCAGCCACAGCTCTGCCAGCATAGAGACATCCAATGCTGCTTTCTCACATCCATAATACCTCACAGTCCTGTGTATACATCTGTAACATCAGCCACAGCTATGCCAGCATAGAGATACCCACTGCTGCTTTCTCACATCCGTAATACCTCACAGTCCTGCCTATACATCAGTAACATCAAAGCACATCGGGCTGTCATGCACAATTACAGCAGGTCTGACCCACCACAGAAATCTCGTCGCACGTAGTGACTAATTTAGGCACGCCCATGCAACGGTATCCAGACGGACAGACATGGCTGCGTTTCTGCAAACTCTCCTGTCACCACCCCCAAACGCTCACTGCCTGTCACTCACTCTGCGACGGATTCCTACCTGCACGCATAATCACAGTGCGATTGCAGCGCACGTGCAGTGCGCTGCATATGCATGCACTGTGCTGAATAGTCGGCCAATCTGCGGATGTAGTTGCAATTGCGTATGCTGCTGTATCAGGCCCTCAGGCGCTTGATCACTCACATTGGAGGCTATACTCTGATGGAGATATACTAGCATGGGACTGTTGCAAGCTTTGATATTGCGACCAATGGTTGCGTCTAAAGTTGTTTAACGACTTGCCTGGCATAGTCGCATTTTTCCGACCACACCAGGGTGTGTGTTATCTGATCTGGTCGCAATAATGCGACCAGTCAGATAAACATCGTGGGCGGCTGCATGAAAAGAATCTTGATGCAGCTGCTACTCTCAGAGGGACCTTCCGGTGCCTCTGCTTGCCTGTATCCTCCCCCAGTGTCTGCCGATCACTGCTGATCGGTCAGCACAGCAGGACCCCGCACCCAGCGGCTGCAGAGACTATCAGCCACTAGGAAAAAGTAAATTAACCCCCCTCACCCTCTAAAGTGTACCTGGTGCTGAAGTCACTGTGAAAAGGGAACTTGTGATGGTCACAATGTTACCGATGTTCCGATGGTGGTAATCTGATGTTCCAATGTTTGAAAACTCAATTTTTTTTTTATACAAATATAAAAAAAATATATATTTTATTTTAATTAAATCATTTTGGATATTTTGAAATACATGTTCTTCACCTAATTCACTCATAAAAAACATAAATTTTTGAAGTGGGGTTTTCAGTCCTTTCAGATACACACTTGTACTAGCACACCAGTGGAAAGCAGATGCTGGCATTAGTAGGAAGTAGCAGAGGCTATTACAGCTAATGCTAATATAGTTGCATTTCTTAAGCATGGCATCTAAACAGTCCATTACCCACCATTGGCCGCAGCTACTGTGCAATAATATTCTAATGCCGCAGGATGTGTCTTGTGTAAATAGATGCCTCCTGCTAGCTTCTGTGAATCTCAGCTACATCAGAGGAAGCAGCATCGGATCACTTTGCGTGACCATCGGTCACCTGAGTAACTTGAAGGTTACTCAGGATAGCCGATGGTTTCACGCAGCTGAAGCCAGTGGAGCTGTGTACAAGGATGCATCCACTGGCTTCAGCATGCCCAGAAAACGGGCTGAGAAGCCCCCATTTTCTGCGATGCTGCCCCTGCTCAGCCCCAAATGGCTGCAGCCTGTCAATCAGTCTGGGCACTGTGAGCTTGTGCAGTACACATCACATGGGCAGTACAGATCCTGCATATGTGCAGATTATTATTATTCTTTATTTATATGATGCCATAAGTGTTCTGCAGCACCTAACAAAGTACATAAACAAATGAGCAAAAACTAGAAAACAGTGACTTACAGTACAAGACAATGCATGACAAGTACATGGTTTATAAACATTGCTGCATCTGTAGTTGTAACACGCAAATAAGCAGCAGGGTGGTAGAAACCAAGGTTTAGGTGCCATTGTAGGGCATATGGATTAGATGATAGTATAAGAAAAGGAAGGAAAATCACATGAGGGAAGAGGGCCCTGCTCGTGAAAGATTACATTCTAAAGGGACAGGCAGAAGGACAGGGGTGAGACAGATGGGGCATTGACAAACATGACATTGAGCATGGGGCATACATGCCTACCCTCCTGGTTTTCGCGGGAGGCTCACGATTTTTCGGGTAACCCCCCGCACCCCCGGAAGGGTAGGCATTTCTCCCGCATTCTGCCCACTTCCTAGTGAAGTGGGCAGAATTAGGAGAATACCCGCGGCAATCGCGGGTCTCCGTGAAGGGGGTGGGGCTTAAGCTGTGATTCTGCATGAATCACAGCATTTGGCTCCGCTCCCGGGAAGAGAATATTAAAGGTAGGCAACCCTGGCATGGGGTAGTGGGTTTGGATGAGAGTAGGATGGATTTGGTGAAGAAGTGGGTATTGAGATCCCATATGAAGTTTTGTAGAGGTGGAGAGGTGAGAGGTGAGAGGGGAGAATTTCAGAGGTAGTCAGTTGGCAGGAGAGGCATGTTTGTATGAATAAATTGTTAAAGTTATTCTGCACCATGTGGAGTTTTCTATGCTTATTTTGCATATAAAATATATGTCTTCTAGGAGGACTAAAGAACAGAGGGCCTGATTCAGACCCGGACACAAGCGTCCTTTCGCTCGTACGCATTTGATTTTAACTACGCATTCGTCCGGGTATCACTGCGCATGTGCGGCCGTATCTTTGCGGTCATTTTTCTTTCGCTCGTATACACAGCGAGCAGGAAGTGACCTGTGTAATTTGATTGACATAATGGTCCGTTTATGGGTGGTGACGTGGGTGGAGATGTGAAAACGCAGGCGTGTCAAGCCGTTTTTTTGGCGTACATGTATTTTCTGCTGCGAGCGGAAAATGTGAGCGGAAGTAGTGATACGTCACTGTGTGATCCTGTTTCCATTCTGACTGCTCATTCAGCTTGTGGTAGGGTATTGGATCTCGCAGAGACGATAGTGTCTTCGTAGCTACCTAAGGGAATCGATGTTTTGGGGTTTTTTGGGAAAAAGGCACCAATCTAATCACCTAATAATTGGTTAGCTTGTTATGATGTGATTTGAAATGTACCTGTTGTATTTTCTAACACGATCGCATGTTTTTTGTTTTTTTTTAATTTTGAAAAACCACCAATCCAATCACATAATAATTGGTTAGCTTGTTATGATGTTATTTGAATGTTACCTGTTGTTTTTTCTAACTTACGATCGCATGTTTTTTTTTTTTTTTATATTTGCTTAAAGCACAAGTCCAATCACCTAATAATTGCTTAGATTGTGTTATGTTTTACTTACCTGCTAACTTATGTTCACATGTTGGAAATTTTTATTGGGTTAATAAAGGTTGTTTTTTTTTCTAATGTTACCTTTGTAATGTTTTTAAGTATGTTTGATAGAGTAACTTTTACCCAGTTGTCAATGAAATCTCAGACAAATTTTTATTTTTTTTGTTTATTTTTAAGTAATTAAATTTTATAAACCATGTTAGTTTCTGGTTTTTGGTATACAATGTTGAAATCAAATTTTATGCAAAAAAATAAATATTAGACCAAAAACAATAAACATTATAATAAAAAAACACAAGAAAGGTGATGGAGGTTTTTTTGGTGCACAAATATGGGGCAAACACAGAGATGAAATAGGGACATTTAGCCAGTGCTGTCAACGCCTTCTTGGGCGCTTGGCCTGTTGTTGTTGGCCATGACATGATTATCTAGTGGTCCGGCGGCTGGCCTGGCCAGAGCCAGATGGTGTATCCTCTGGCCTAGGCATAGGGCTAGGCACATTTGGAGGGATGGCTGATGTTGCGCCTGAGGTGGAGGGCCTTGATGGTACTACAGGAAGGGAGGGTGGCTCCAACATGTGCAGGCGGACGATCTACCCCAGGGCTGTTTCAATTCTCCCATTGGCCGCAGCAGTTTCCTCCAGGGCGTCCGCCACCCACAGCAGATTGGCATCCATCCTCAGCAGAATCTCTGTGTTCTTATCTGTTTTCTCATTGAGTTCTGTGAGGAGGGCCACTGCCTGCGAGGGAGGTTGCCCTGGAGCGGCCGCCACAGGGTCCCCAGGTGAATCTATTGGTTCCTCCCCTGTGGAGCCAGCAGATCTACTGCGGCCAAAGGTCACCTCTGGAGCAGACTGTTCCTCTTCTGTGCCTGTAAAAAAAAAAAAAATTTTTATAAAATTTCAAAATTTCATCTTATGGATTTCTACAAAATAAAAATATTATACAACATTTACCTGTGGCAACATGTGGAGCCGCAAAGTCTGGCATGTCTGTGTCCATGTTGGACACGCCAAACACCTCCTCTTCCTGCACACACCCCTGTGCCAGCTCCTCCAAATCCGTCAGCTCCCACCTGTCCCACCTGTCCCACCTGCATGCCTAGCCATATCTGCCAGTTTTTGTTTGAGCCGGTATTTGAAGTCGCTCCATCTTTTTATTTAAAAATGTGAATTAATTTTAAATTTTTTAGATTTCTTTTACATTTGAAATCGGTTACTGTATTTACGTACCGCCTTTTGACTTCTTTTGTAGACTGGTAGAAATCGCCCACTCCATTGACAGCACTGGCTATGTCCTCCCAAATTTTCCATCTCTGTGTTGCACCCATATTTGTGTGTGCCAGTGAAAAGTTATCAATGCACATTTGTACCAAAACCTCCATCTCCTTTCTTGTGAATTGTGGCTGTCTCTTTTTTTGGCTCTGGCCTGGGTACTGGGCCCCGTAGCTTCTTCATTCTCATCCTCAACACCTTTATAAATATAATTAATAAATTAAATGTAATTTTTTGGCGTAGTTTTCAATCATGGGCTAAACATTTCTGTGTAGTTACTTTGAGGAATTGGATTTTGGCTTTGCTACACCGCCGTGGTAATTTTTCCACAAATGTTTCTAGCAGACCAATTAAGGCCTGTCGTGACGTATTTATAAATACGTGTGCATTATGCGGCTGCATCATGTTTTGTGTGCGGCTATTTGGCATCATTAATTTGTGCGGGAAAGTGAAGCCTATTTAAGGGTTTTTGGTTTCAACCTTTCAGTGTGCGTTGAGGTTGGTGTGGTTTTGGTCGTGGTCAGAGTTGGTTTGCACAAAACTATTGTCAGTTCTCTTAAAGGTAGGTTTTTAGTTTTTTTTTCTTTAAAAATGGTGTTTGTTTGTTAAGATTTTAATCCACGTTTTTACTTTTATTACATTTAGTGGTTTGATTGGCGAAGAGACTTTAATTGTTATCCCCTTTGGAATTTGTTGTGTCGTCTGGGTGTGGTAAGAAGATGTTTTATTTTTAATTTTATTTTGTGTTTTAAAAAAAATTATAACATATTTTGGTCATGATCAGCCTGTGTAGATTGTTGTACGTAAAAACATGTTGATATTGCAAATAATTTTAAATTTGTGTTGCCTATATTTTATACAAGTGTTGGGTATTGTTTTTTGCGGAATCAAGTTGCGTAGTTTTTTGCGTTTAGGTCAAGCGTACTATAATGCGATAATATGAATATTAGCGTTGTTTTTTGCGTTCTCATGTCTTTAGGTCAAGCGTACTATAATGCGATAATAGGAATTGTGGCGTTGTTTTTTGCATTCTCATGTCTTTAGGTCAAGCTTACTATAATGCGATAATAGGAATTGTGGCATCGTTTTTTGCGTTCTCATGTCTTTAGGTCAAGCGTACTTTATTTTTTTTACTGGGCAACATAATTTAACTGCATCTGTGTAGTGCATGTAGTGGTGTTGATGTGGGCTTAGCCTGCCTTGATAATTCTTAAATATTCACTACCCTTTTGTTTGTTTTTTTTTAAACAAAAAAACATGTAGGATTTCGTGAAGATGTCCCTGTCCAACCCTGTAAGATTCTGCCTGTTTTTTGCTAAGATAAGTATATTTATCATTATAAAATTATGAATCTAATTAATTTTTGGGTAACATTTCAGATAGATGTTGAGCATCTCATAGTGGCGATGGTCCCAGACCCCGACCAACCTGGACATCCTCCTAGGCATTAGCCTCGTAGGCGTGCAAGGCCCCAGATATTGTGAACATGTGTCACCCTTTTTGGAATGCCAGATGATGTGGTGTTAAGGCGTTACTGCCTACTACCAAAAATTATCCTAGACACTTTTTCATTAATAGCGAGTGATCTTGAGAGGCAAATTAACATTCCAACAGCAATACCACCACTAATGCAGTTTATCTCGGTGTTACATTTCTGTGCCTCAGGATCCTTCCAGACCACAGTGGGAGTAGTGGCTGGAATTTCACAGTCCTCCTTTTCCCAGATCCTGAGGGGCATGATGGATGCCATGTTTAAGCACCTCCATCATTTTATTCATATGCCATTGGATATGGAGCAGTGCTGGAGGCTATTTTTCAGAACCATAAACATTTTCACTCCATGAATGTAATGGTGGTATGTGATGCCTCCCTCCAGATCCTGTCCCTGAATGCTAACTTCCCCGGCAGTGCACATGATTCATTTGTCATCCGGCAATCAGGGCTTTGGCAAAAATTAAACAACCTACAAGCTGGTGATGCGTGGCTTCTGGGTAAGTTGGCCACCTAATTTTATGACCTTATACTGAGTTTTTTGTATGTGATTCGAATTTTGGCATTTATTTCACGCAGGAGACAGCGGTTATCCTTGCACGCCCTGGCTGCTCACTCCTTATTTGGTTCCAACACCAGGGCCACAAAGTCATTATAATTCTGCACTTATTGCCACCAGGCAAGTGGTGGAGCGCTGTATTGTCCTTTTAAATGGCCGATTTAGATACCTCCACTGCTCTGGTGGCGACCTAATGTATTTGTCGGCTATGGTTTCCAGAGGATGCCTTGCCGGAGGATGGCCCCCCTGTGGTTGGTCATAGGAGAGTGTCTGGGGGGGCCATACGTGATGAAGTGGTGTTGCATTTTTTCAGGTATGCATTTTTTTTTAATAAAACTTAATACATATAGAAGATGGACATTTATGTGTTTACACTTTTCAATGTTTTTTCTAATTTTTAATATTTGTATTTCCATAAACTTACAGCAACCTGCATACTACCTGAAATACACCGTCTGTGACAAATATGAACAAAATTTGGACTTTACACCTGGACAAATGTGACTTTGGCCTGATTTTGGACAACATGTTGGCATGCTACATCTACAACCAGTTCTTGATTTTGTTTAATTTTGGTGTGTGTATCTTGTTTAATTTTGGTGTGTGTAAACTGTTAGATTCAGTTGTGTGCATTAAAAATGTATTTAAAAAAAAACTTGTGTGTAATTATTAATTAAACACAACAGTTAACAAGCCACAAAAATTTATTAACGATTACCTTTGTAGTTTTGGGCCTAGTGTAAACTGATTAAAAAAATGTGTAAGCATGTTTTTTAAAAACGAAAGACATATTTATTATTATTATTATTATCGTTTATTTATATGGCGCCACAATTGTTCCGCAGTGCCTTACAAAGTACATAAACAAATAATTTGACAACTGACTTACAGTAAAAAATAGGACAAGGACATGGATAATATACATTGATACATAAGTGACCATAACACCTAGATATGCAACAGAGTGTAAGCAACCAAGTGTTAGGTGCCCTGGTGGGGGGTAATAAGTAGGTGAAAGTAAAGTAAGGAGAAGCACAAGAGCTCATAAGAGCTTACATTCTAAAGGGGAGGGGCAGACAAACAGGTGTGACACAGATGGGGTAAACGGAGGAGGGAGCATGTTGCAGCAAGTTAGGATGGGAGCTGGAAGGCTTTGATGAAGTAGTGGGTCTTGAGAGCCCGTTTGAAGGATTGCAAAGAGGAGGAGAGTCTGATAGGGAGAGGGAGAGAGTTCCAAAGGTCGGGAGCAGCACGGGCAAAATCTTGGAGGCGGGAGTGGGAGGAAGTAATCAGTTGGCATGAGAGGCGGCGTGCATTGGTTGAGCGAAGGGGGTGGCCAGGAGAGTGGAGGGAGATGAGGTCAGAGATGTAAATGGGAGAGGAATGGGTGAGGGCTTTGTAAGCAAGTGTGAGAACCTTGAATTGGGTTCTAAAAGGGATGGGGAGCCAGTGGAGGGCTTGTAGGAGAGTGGAGGCAGATGTAGAGCATTTGGAGAGGAAGATGAGTCAAGCAGCAGCATTGAGGACAGACTGGAGAGGAGAGAGATGGGAGTTGGGGAGGCCAGATAGAAGAAGGTTACAGTAGTCCAATCTGGATATGACCAGTGAGTGTATGAGGGTTTTGGTGGCATCCTGGGTGAGAAGGGTCTAATCTTGGAAATATTTTTGAGATGGAAGCGACAGGACTGTGAGAGGCTCTGGATATGTGGTTTGTAGGAGAGGGAGGAGTCCAGAATAACTCCAAGACAGTGCACTTTGGGGCTAGAAGAGATAGTTGTGCCATCAATTGTTAAAGAAATAGTGGGAAGTGAGGTTATGTTGGAGGGTGGAAAAATGATCAGCTCAGTCTTAGACATAATCGCTGAGACATCCAGGAAGAAATAGCAGAGAGACAGTTGGAGATACGAGTGAGGAGAGAGGGGGAGAGGTCAGGGGAGGAAAGGTAGATCTGAGTATCATCAGCATAGAGATGATAATGGAGGTCAAAAGAGCTGATGAGTTCACCTAGAGAGGACGTATAGAGGGAGAATAGTAGAGGTCCAAGAATGGAACCTTGGGGAACACCTACTGTAAGAGGCTGTGGTGGGGAAGAGGAGTCATGAGAAGAGACCGAGAAGGACTGGTTTGAGAGGTATGATGACAGCCAGGAGAGAGCAGTGTCACGTAAACCAAGGGAGTGAAGGATTTGCAGCAGGAGAGGGTGATCAACAGTGTCGAAGGCAGCAGAGAGGTCAAGGAGAATAAGCAGAGAGTAATGGCCCTTGGATTTGGCAGCAAGGAGGTCATTGATGACTTTTGTGAGGGTAGTCTCAGTGGAGTGGAGAGAACAGAAGCCAGACTGAAAAGGATCAAGCAGGGAGTGGGAAGAATGAAAGGTGGTGAGGCATTTGTAAACAACATGCTCAAGGAGCTTGGAGGCAAAAGGGAGGAGAGAGATGGGACGGTAGTTGGAGAGAGTGCTGGGATCAAGGGTAGTTTTTTTAAGAATGGGGGAGACTATCGCATGTTTGAATGCAGAAGGGACAGTGCCAGATGAGAGGGAGAGATTGAGGAGATGGTCAAGATGGGAACAGGCACAAGGAGAGAGGTAGCGGAGGAGAAGTGAAGGGATAGGGTCAAGGGGGGAGGTAGAAAGGGGGGAGGACTGGATGAGAGCCATGACTTCCTCTCCAGATACAGGGGAGAAAGCTGTCAGAGTCGGTGAAATAGATGGAGATGGGTGATCAGGGAAAGAAGGAGGTGTAGAGCAGGGGGACTGGTGGGATGTGATGTAATGATGTATGGAATCGATTTTGGATGTAAAGTAGGTAGCAAAGTCAATGGCAGTGAGTGAGGAGGGGAGGCGGGGAGAGGGTAGACAGAGGAGGGAGTTGAAGGTGGTGAAGAGACGCTGGGGATTTGAGGACTGGGAGAAAATTAGGTTCTTGAAATAGGACTGTTTAGATAGAGAAAGGGCAACACTGTAGGAGGAGAGCATAAATTTGAAGTGGAGAAAATCTGCCTTAGAGCGTGATTTTCTCCACTGTCGCTCAGCGGTTCTTGAACACTTTTGCAGATATCTGGTGCATTTGGAATGCCAGGGTTGAAGTAAGGGAGGCATTGTATAGGGAAGCAGCTTGTTCAGGGCAGGAGAGATAAAGGATAGGGGAGAGAAGTGAGTCAAGCAGGGAAGATAAAGAAACAGCATTGATAGCCTCAATGTTACGCTTAGTGATGGTGGCCTTCGGAGGTAGAGGAGAGGAGGGAGAGAGAGAGAGGTTAAAAGAGAGAAGGTGATGATCAGAGAGGGGGAATGGGGAGTTGGAATAATTAGAAATATTACAGCGGTGAGTGAAGACTAAATCAAGTGAGTGCCCACTCACATGTGAGGGTGAGGAGGTCCATTGTGAGAGACCAAATGAAGATGTGAGGGTAAGGAGTTTGGAGGCAGAGGATTCTGTGGGGATATCAATTGGAATATTGAAGTCACCAAGGATAATGGAGGGGAGGTCAGAGGAGAGAAAGTGAGGGAGCCAGGAAGCAAAGTTGTCAAGGAACTTAGAGGGACGGCCAGGGGGATGGTAAATGACCACTACTCGCAGGTGTACTGGTTGGAAGAGATGTATAGCATGAACCTCAAATGTAGAGAATGTAAGGGATGGTTCAGAGGGTAGGAGTTGGTAGGAGTAACCTGGGGATAGAAGGACCCCCACACCACCACCATGGCGACCCCCAGGGCGAGGGGTGTGAGAGAAGGTGAGGCCCCCAGAAGAGAGAGCTGCAGGGGAAGTGGTGTCAGAGGGTGAAATCCAGGTTTCAGTAATGGCTAGGAGATGCAAGTTTTTGGAAATGAAAAGGTCATGGGTGGGAACCAGTTTATTACAGACTGATCTGGCATTCCAGAGGGTACAAGATAGTGGGACAGTGTTTATGGGAGAGATGTGAATGAGATTATCAGGGTTGCTGTGACGAGAAGGTGAGATTAATTTGGGTGATCGAGATGAATGTAGTGGAGAGATTGTGCGGGCACCAGTGTTGGGAAGGGAACCTGGAGGTGGTGGGCAGGGAGGGAGTTTAATGAGATGTGGGTGGAGGTGGGGTGGCATGGCGGGGAGAGGAGGCTTGGAGGAAGGATTAGCGGTGGGGTAGTAGGACCCAGGTGGGGTAGAAGAGAACAAATGTGGAGTAATGGGAGAGGAGAGGGAGGAAGGCAGACAGAGGAGGGGAGATAAAGGAAGGAGGAGGTGTAGGAGATAAGGGGTAAATGATAAAGGTGGAAGAAGGGGGCAAAGCAGTGGATCGGGTATACACTGAGTGGAGGAGGAATTGGGTGAAAACATGGTCATGGTGTGGCTGGGTAGAGTTTGGGGAGGAAATCTAGATGTAGGCATAGAGTATATATGTAAGAGAAAGTGCAGGAGATTTGCAGAGAATCAAGTAAAAGTACAGTGGAAGAAGGTTTATTTGTGTATTGATAAATGGTTATAATTGAGGGAAGGAAAAATGGAGATTTAGCGGGGAAGAAATGGATTACTAAAGTAAACTATGTTAGAAGACAGATGACAGGCTTGGCAAATAATTAAGGTAGAGGTAAACTGAAATTGGCACAGATACAGTACATTATGCTGTAAAATATTTGTGAAATCAGAGAGCCAGCCCAAATATTAGCAAGTGAAGTGTTAAGTTTTTAGAGTGAGCAAACAGAGTCCAGTGAGTAATGTCCAGGTTGAGCAGACAGCAGTTACTTGTAGAGAAGAGATTGTGAATTTACATATCTTGTTTATACTTTGTCCAGGTGGTATGATTAACAAAGAAAACAATTTAATATACCAAGCCAATTGTGTTACCCATTTCCCAGTAAAGGCAAAAATCTGCAAAAACCCCGTATTTAAAAACATAACATAACAGTATATTAATAAATTTGACAAATGTAAAAGGAATTACGTCATGATAAGAGTGGGTAGACCAATCTCTTTAGAATCTGAACTAAGCCTAACACAATTAGCAATGTATTTATTTTGGATTAAACTGTCCCAGCCTCACAAGTCATGTATTGCGCTGTGTCATATGCACAATGCAAAAAAGACCCATTAATTTTCAAAATTAATCTATTTTTAAAAATGCAGAATATTCAAAGTAATTATGATGTACACAACAAAAAGAAAAATTACATTTAAAAAAAACATTTTATGAAGAAATAAGGGGCAGAAAAAAAAACATTGAGAGTGCCTCCATGTGACCAAATCTATAAAAGTAAAAGTAAAAAAAAAAAATATGGATAATCCCCCACCAAACAGTAATTGTTTTTGAATGGCCTTACATTTGAATACTGGATTCAACATTGTACGCATATAGGGCCCATTTACTGTAATGACTTGCAAAAAAGAGTAAAAATTACCTGGGGATTCCGGGACAGGGGCAGAGTTGGCCGATTCAGGCTCAGATGGGGACGACGGCCAATGCAGATGTGATGACGGAGGGGTAATTTGGGAGGCAGACAAAGGGGAGAGAGTGGACAATAGGGATGGATGGTCAGGAGAGGGAGGGGTAATTTGGGATTGTGGTCCAGGAGAGGGAGGGGCAATAGGGATGTCCAGGTCAGGAGAGGGTGGTCAAAATTTGGGAGGAGTGGGCAGGGGATGGCATTGGTGGAGTTGGGGATAGTGGTCGTGCAGGCCTTCTCCGGCATCTCTGTATCCGCTCTTGCCCTAAATGATGCATAATTTTAATTTAAACATAATTTTGTTATACAAAAAATAAAAAAAATACTCACATACTTTTATTCCCAAAATAGAAAAAAACACCAATAAAAAAAAAATCAAGGTGTCACTTAAAAAAAAACGAGGCCATACTGCACACATGCACACGAATTAAGGGATATTTACATTTGCACACGCATTAAGGCTAATTTACATTAGCAAAGTACACTATGCAACTAAGATTTGCAAAGACATGGAACCAGTCACATATACACTTATGCCGACAGATCCTTAGCCGCAGAAATGCCAGCATACCAGGTCACCTGCGGCGCAGGTCCGACCATCGCCGCTCGAGATGTCCGATGGTCCTGCGAAATCCAATGGATCGCAAATGGCGACGCACCTCCGCGTACGCCAGATGCTTCATGAGGTTGGAGATGGGAGGCAGCCTATTGGTCAAGCGCTGGTCCATGACCTCGGTCAGGACCAGCAACTCCTACCGTGTGAATGCACTGGCTCTCATGATGGCAATGATTTTGTTATGCACAAAACTGTTTTATTACAGGTAGCAAAACAAACTGATTGACTAATGTACATTCAGAGATAACATAGGAAAAATTCTATTGGTTAATGTTTGAGTCATGTGAACAACCCAAAAAAAATATATTGGGTGTTATGATTGGCTTGATGCATTTAGGTACGTAAGCAAAGTTAAGACCAAACAAATAACCATATATTATTTAAAAACAAAATAAAACACTGAGCCATTAATACCCAACAAACATTCATAGGACTTAAACTAACAAACAGCTTTGTCCAAAAATCCGTACGGATTCAGCGGAGAAACTGGCAAACAAAACAAACACAATAAAGTTTATTGACATTCAAAAAAAAACCTGGATTGAAAACATTTGACCAACAATTAAGTAAATTAATGTAATGATTGGCAACAATCGATTAACGTTTGTTTGCCGAACGAGGAACAAGGCAATCGAAAAATGACAGGGCTACTTCAGGAAATTACTTGTGCGAGCACAACCATCATCAAAAGAAGAGTAGAACGCTCACTAGTTCGGATGCTCGCTAGCTAGAGGAGGGGTTGGGTGAATATGGGGCGGAAGTCTAGCTAAGAGCGTGCGAGCGCATTGATTAACATATTCCCGCTCATACGTACTGCGGCCGAACACAGATTTGCATCCGGGTCTGAATCAGGCCCAGAGGCCAGACTGAAAAAAAGATGAAGAAACCTTTCAGTGCACATATCTATTAGAAATGAGGTGAGCTGTTCCCATAAGGGGGGTGTGCTTGAAGCTCTTCTACATAAAATAGTTGCATGAAGATTGTTTACATCATAAGGTCTCCACTTATCTACCAGGAAATGGATTCAATGCTTGCTGGCCATCTCATATTTTTTTAGTGACTGTGTTTTAGGGGTGGTGATCCTGAGTTTGGCCCTTGCAGTTAATTTAGACTAGCAGGGTATATGGTATTCATTCATATAAGTTACCACAGGGGCTGGGTCAACCCTTAGAAAGGACTCATAGGGGTATATTTACCAGAGTACAGGTTTTCAGAAGTGGAGATGTTGCTCTCCGTTAAAAAAAATATATAAAAAAAATATATTAAAAATATATTAAAAAAATCAGGGAGATTTCTCCTCATCTTTTCTCTTTTGTCCATATAACCTAGGGTCTTAGGACCTGTATTGAATGGATTCAAATGTAATTGTTCAAATGGACTCTCTGTATTAAAATTCTAAGTTGATTTATTTTTGTCTTTTTTCTTTTGTTTGTCTATTTTTTTATTCTTCATTTTAAGATCAATATCATATTTTTTTTTTCTTATTTATTATTATTTATTTATTATTTAATATTCTATATATTTTTACTGTGTGTGTATCTATTGATATGCAGTTTTTTAATTTATATATAAATACTTCTCTTTTTACAGTTCTTTATTTTTATTATTATTTAGGGTTTATATATGGTTAGTACTGTATATGATTTTGCCTTTTCAATTGTATTGAAATTATATAAATATTCTAAGAGTATCACTCCTCTTTTAATATCTAATTAATTTGATATAGGTGTTTTAGTGTGTGGCTCTGATTGGCTATGATGAGTATTTAATGGACACACGCAGTGGCGTAACTACCGAGGGTGCAGGGGGTGCAGCTGCTATGGGGCCCAAGCTAGCTCCAGGGCCCACCGCTCCCCCGGAACCCAGTTAGTTACGCATGAATTGGTCACTTGTACAAGGAACTCGGCAGGCTGGCTGGCCAGAGAGGGAAGTAAAGTGGCACATGGGATTTGTAGATTTATCTTTTACTGCTCACACTCTGAGCAGTTGAAGATAAACTACAAATCCCCTGAGACTATGATCCGCCCTCTGACTTCACCTCTGCTATTCCCCTTTCCTTCTGCTCTGCATCTCTTGATTGGGAGATGGACACAGCATCAGTCCCAGACTGAACCAAGTTAGTAAGAGAAGTGAACAGGGACCAACACAGCCAGCTGCACAAAGCATGCTAGGTGAGAGCACTGGGGTAGGTGCATTATGTGTGTGAGACAATGGCTGACTGCTATATGTGTATGTGTGTGTGTGTGACTGCTATATATGTGTGTGTGTGACAATGGCTGGCTGCTATGTGTGTGTGTGTGACAATGGGTGACTGCTATGTGTGTGTGTGACAATGGCTGGCTGCTATGTGTGTGTGTGACAATGGGTGACTGCTATGTGTGTGTGACAATGGCTGACTGCTATATGTGTGCGTTACAATGGCTGACTGGAGTGTGTGATAAACAGTTAGTGACTGCTGTGTTTGAGGCAATGGGTAACTGGTGTGTATGTGTGATGGACAATGGGTGACTGGTGTGTGTGTATGAGGGACAATGGGTGACTAGTGTGTGTGTGTGTGTGTGAGGGACAATGGGTGACTGGTGTGTGTGTGTGTGTCAATGTCTGAATGCTATGTGTGGGTGTATTTGTGCGTGTGTCTGTGGTCACCACCAGCAATGCCAAAATGCGGAAGGCAGGTTCGACATCTGTGACCACAATTGCGGGGTGGCTCTACCAAATGTCACTGATCCTTATTTGAGCGTAAGGGATAAATACTAAGCAGATCGAATCAGGGCTCAGCATGTGCTCATATGATTTTGGCACTCAAATATTTTAGGGCAATATTTCAGTCCTCTCAAGATTAAGAGGTTAAAAGAAAAAGTGCGCAATGAAATCTGTGTGAGAATATAGTTGTGCTACTAAGCTGCCACACCAAGTGGGATCTGCAACCCACTAAAATTGGAAATAGAGAAAACACAGTGTAGCGCTGGTAGACAACAGAATAAATGTAATAAATACAATGAAACATTTGTACATATAAAAAGAATAGATCCTGATCAATGTGAGATATAATTAACTAGGCTGCTATAATAAAAATTGTAAAAATGGTACATGGGGTGGATATAGTCGCAATGAATTCCCTCATGCAATTGAGTCCAAAATTGGGGAACAATAGAAGGTAAATGTCTCACCCAAATGGAAGCTCTGCAGTATCTTATCCACAGGGCACCAAGGAAAAGTTCCAATAGTTTCTACCTGTCATCGCTGGAGTAGGAGAATAGGTAACACAGACGTATGTAAGTATGCCGTGCTATAATTCCCTCTTTGGTCTGTGCGGCTCACTTGAAACGGGGGTGATGTTTCCACTATAGACTCCCAAATTTTCTCCTGCCGTGACAGTGGAATAGCCGTGGAGGCCAACGGAGCCAAAAGAAAGTCCGCTATGTCCACAGTCTCTCTCCAACGTGGACCTGTAGCCAGATTACCTCCAGGTGGGCTCTTGTGTATAGTTGGCCGACAGGGCTGGGCAGAGAGACGGGAACCGGCCACTGGATGCACTCCGTGTGCACTCCGTCTGCGGCTACTGCGTGTCACAGCTAAGCAGTTTTCCCAAAGTGCCGGTGTGGATTAAAGGATCAGTGATATTGGCAGAGCATCTTGCAGCGAGGTGCAGGATATCCCTGTGCCTTAACGCGTTTCTCCGAGACTTATCTCCCAGTTTCATCAGAAGGAGGGGGTAAGTGTTTTGCAGTATTAGATCAGGTATATATAGGGCCTGTAACCACATCCCTTTTTACTTAATTAATTAGTGCACACCTGTATCACTTGAGTCTCTTAATATACTGATATATAAGGCAAGGCATGTAAGGCTTTTTTCATATATATAAATACATATACATTATAAAAAAATTAAATTAAACAAAAAAGTAATAATGAAATGCGTAAAAATATATATATACATATATATAAAAAAAATACATATACATTTTAGACATAAATATGACAAACGAATTTGTACATATATATATAATAATACACACAGAAACACAAGATCTAAAAAGAGACCAATTGAGTCTCTAACAAGAATATATATTATTTATTTATACAAAACTGATGGTTATAATCATATAGAATGATAATATAAAAAAACTCAGAAACTAGATGACTAAATCTGAGGGAAACCTAATAGACAATTGCATATTCTTATTATCATGCTGGCTTATCCGCTACTACCAACCCACAACAGTGTGGATGGATAGGTATAGAGGGTAAATAATTCAACAAAGACACACGGATAATTAAAAACCAGAGGATTAAGGGCCTGATTCAGAGCCGGACGCAATTAGTGCTCGCTCGTCCAGAAAATAGGGGTGGCTATTCAAATGAACCGTTCCCTCTTTGCGGTCTGTTCACGCCTCTAGGACTGAACGAGCGAACAAAACTTGCGGTCGTTTTTTAAAAAAATACGCCCCCTGGCTGCTCGCATCCTACGTCATGTCCGCTATTTATTAGATTAATCGAGTACATCGACCAGCGTATGAACTGCTCGCTATTCTTGGGGTTGGTTTTTCCTACCACAATCTTGCGAGCAGTTCTGGCTAAAAAATGACCTAGTGACGTGGTCAATGATGCTGCTGTATTAATTATGCTCACCCATAAAACGCCCGTTTTGCACGCCTGCGTTCGGATCTCCACTCCCCGTTTTCAAGCACCTTCCCCTGTTACCACCCACATACGCCTCATTCTGTCACTCAAATTATCAGGCATTCGCTATTTTGCGAGCACATGAATTTCGACCGCACTGACTGGTTCGCGCATGCGTATAACGATCCGTACGCATGCGCAGTTGGGCAAACATCGCTAGGAGCGAACGAGCGGCCGCTTACGAGCGGCTCTGAATTAGGCCCTAAGTATCAGACAGGCGAAATTTTTTTTTTACATCTAAATGTTCTAAAATATCCCTATTACAGGAAAGAACTATGTCACGCATAAGTGAAAAGAAAATATATAAATATCCAAATATATAAAGGCTAAATCCACAAATCGACTACTGGTATAATTAGTACATTTAAAGGGATCAATCAAAAATCTAATTCTATAGTCTCATTATGCCCTTCAGGAAAAAGAGTATGCATAATGTGAATCCAGTATGCTTCTCTTGCACAGAGTCTACTATATCTATCGCCTCCCCAAAGAGGGAATTATAGCACGGCATACTTACATACGTCTGTGTTACCTATTCTCCTACTCCAGCGACGACAGGTAGAAACTATTGGAACTTTTCCTTGGTGCCCTGTGGATAAGAAACTGCAGAGCCTCCATTAGGGTGAGACATTTACCTTCTATTGTTCCCCAATTTTGGACTCAATTGCATGAGGGAATTCATTGCGACTATATCCACCCCATGTACCATTTTTACAATTTTTATTTTTATTATAGCAGCTTGGTTAATTATATCTCACATTGATCAGGATCTATTCTTTTTATATGTACTATTCATGTGCACAAATGTTTCATTGTATTTATTAAATTTATTCTGTTGTCTACCAGCGCTACACTGTGTTTTCTCTACTCTCAAGATTAAAAATTTTATTTCCCCTATCATGTGGGGGCATATTTTTTTTTACCTCTCGGTGCCAATGGAGGGCGGGGCTTTAAAAATTTTGCTATGGGGCCCACCTGTCTTTGGACCTCATACAGAGCCGCTCGCAAAATGCGAGCGCTCGCTTTGAGTGAGGGCGGCCACTTTCTTTTTAAAATCCGGCCTCCTGGTCGCTTGCTAAGCTGTGGGTGACCACCCACAGCTTTAACGAGTGGCCAGGTTGATGGTCGTGATGGTCAAGACCATCACGACCATCGGGGCTTGCGACGAGACCCTTGTGGTAGGGTCTCGTCTGCCGCAAGCCCCAGTAAGCTTTCGGCTTTAATAGAGCCGGAAGCTCACTACTGACATCACAAGTGATGTCAGTGGGGCTGCCCCCAAAAGGCAGGCCATTTGGCCAGCCACCCCCCCACCCCACCTACAAAATGGTGCAAGCTGTCGATCACCATCGAAAGCCGCCCCTTTTGTAGTGAACCCCGTAGCGAGAGAATTATTCTCTCACTCCAGGGCTTGCACATGCGCAGTGCAGCCGCTGCGTATGCGCAGGGCCTCAACTTTGACCTGCTTGCGAGTGCTCAGCGCTTGCGAGCGGGTCTGAATGAGACCCTTTGTCCCTTCCGCACCAGGCGGCTAATGGCTGTGAGAGACATTGTGTTGCAAATATTGGCCACCCCCACATTGATTACAAGAGGAGCTATTAAACTGGACCTGGTAATTAAAATTGTTTTTTTGTGGCAATTAGCGTCGGAGTCAGCTACACAAATTTCCCCCTCATCCTGTTGCACTTCCACCATAGCATCCCCAATTTTTTGGTCAGCAACTTCTTGACTTGTGTTACTCATTCCAACATTGGCAGGGGGTGCAGAAATGGTGGAAGGAGGATTCTCTACAAGTAGAGTATCAGAAAGATAATGAAGATGAAAAACTACGCTGGTGCTCCTAGATATGCTGCTCGAGAAATTCTAGGTTGTACCCAAAATACAACAATAATATCAAAGGTTTAAGATAAAGAAGGATTTCTCAGGGTGCCATTAAACTAAGGGGTCGATTCAGACCCACTCGCTAGATGCGTTCACACGCTGATTGCATATGCAAATTTGGCTAACTAACAGCAAAGGAGGCAATCGCACGGCAAGGCATTAGCAAGCCAACTGTGTGTGGTGTTGTCACAACCTGGCCCTTGACGTTCCCTGTCAGAGGACTGGGAGTCAAGGTGACTAGGTGGGGAGGCAGTATCAGATGAGGAGGGAGTAAGTATGACTTCCTCATCGGCTAATTCTGGGTATTGATGAGACCTAACCAGAGGCGTGGAGTCTAACTCTTTGGTGGTTTTCACCAGTGACCCCTCAAATTGGGATATGGGTTTTGCTGCACCCAATGAGCAGGTCATGGCCCCCTGGTCAGGGACCCAGGAATTAGCAACTGACAGAGAGATAAGAAAGTTAACTGAGTGGCTGGAGATTATCAGTGGAGAATATTGGTAATTACCGATGTTGGTAACACTGAAGTATATCAGTAGGGACCGATGTAGAATATCACTGGAGAATATCGGTAGTAACCGATGTTGAATATCACTGAAGAATATCGGTAGTGACTTGATGTTTAATATCATTGTAGAATATTGGTAGTGTCTTGTTGAATATCACTGGAGAATATCAGTAATGACTGTTGTAAAATATCACTGAAGAATATCGGTACTGACCAATGCTGAATATCACTGGAGAATATCACAGAGACTGGTAAATCGCACTGAGGATACAACACCATGGAGCCTATAACAGCGATCCGAAGCAAGCAGCTACTGGAGAAGAGAAGTTGTTCAGGTGACTTCCTGTTTCCTGGAGTCCTGCTTTGTACCCTTAGGTAGCTGTCCATTGGAGGAAAGAGTCAGCTAAGAGGTGACCATGCTACCAGTGGTGGAGGATCCAGTCAGGTGAAACAGACAATATGGTTGCGCCGATGATCCCCACCGTGGGAACTCCAATATGGAGGATTGCATGGAAGTCGACAGGGCCCCGGGCATAATACTCAGCATGTCACCCACCACTGCACCTTTCACCTGACCGTGCGGCTAGTCAGGGGAAGCTGGTGACACAGTGAGTAATGGCCGATCCCAGGCTGAATTCTGTTTTAGTTTTTGGGAAATTTTCCCTTCGTAGTTAGATGATGTTTTTTTTAAAGATTGTCAAACATTGTTTACATATGGAGGGCCCTTTCTTACAACTAATTAACACTAGTTCCGAAACAACCCTAACTCTAATAATCTAATCCTAAAGGAGCAGATTAGATGGGTCATATGGTTCTTATCTGCCGTCAAATGTTTTTATGTAACTTCTTACCTCTTGACCTTCTTTAAAAGTAGATGTTGAAGAAGATATCAAAGGGTTAAATTCCAATTTATATGAGTAGTTCCTTAGCCTCACATAAAATATGGGATATATTCAAATATATATATAAATATTACATCTCTACCAACAATTGAAAAAGTATTTAAAATATAGATTAATACAAATAAACACTGGAAATATACTGTATGTATATGTCAATAGAAAAAAAGGGGAATATTAGTAATATCACTGCAAAAACCACTTTAATTTGAAATCTGATTTGAGACCATTTAGATTTAAAGTGCCAATTCAGATTACGAATTGGATTACCCTTTTATATTGGACAGGATGTGATCAGCCCCGGACTTTTCATAGCCAGTCCTGGTTGTCTAAGCACAGGGAAAAAATTGCGTAGGGTTCAACTGTACTAAAGCACAACCAGCACTGGGCTCTGGGCCAGTCCTGGTTCTGGAATTCCAGGTGGTCTCCAGAACCCACACCAGACCCTTTCTAGCGGGGGGCTGATGCCACAGACAGGGGAGCTCTATCACCGGGCCCCCCAGCCACAGCACCAGCCCTGACCACTAGACAGCCCAGGCCAGGGATCACTGGGGAGATGGGAACCTCCCCAATAAAGGGTTCCCCTCTCCAGGGCACCCCTAACCTGATAGCCCGGGGATATCCCCACCACCCCTGGGTGGTGGGTGGTGGATTGATAGTGTAGGTGTAGTGTGAAAATAGAAGATTAAAAATATTGTCTTTACAGTAGAACTGCAGGTCCCAGCAAGCCTCCCCCACATGCTGGCACTTGGGGAACCACAAGTACCAGCATGCGGGGCATTAAGGGTCAGCTGGTGCCTATAGTTCACCTGAAAATAAATGTTTAAATTAACACAAGACTCACACACTGGGAAATTTAAGATTTAACACATACATACACACTCACACATATTCACCTACATTACCTGGAGTGGCCCACTTGTCCCTGTAAGCATCCATGGCCTTCTTAAAATAAATAAATGAATAAAACTGAGCCACGCACTAGATAACCATGATGGTTGTTATCTCCCGAATGAAGCACTCAAATGTGGCTTCTGCCTTTGTAGAGCCATATCTGAGTGCTCATTGGCTGAGAGAGGTCATCCCCCGCCTCTCTCAGCCAATGAACGGCTTCCTCCTTTGGTGGGAACCGCAAAATAAACTTTAGTCACCCTGCGGCTCTCCATTGTATTCAATGGAGGGGGGCCGTTCATTGGCTACTTTAGACCGAAGAGGACCGAGCCGAGCATAGGAGAAGGCGAGTATGTTTTTTATTCCACAGGTACCCAATGGATAATCTACTGGACAAGTGGACCGATGCTACAGGGATACATAGGTGAGTATGAGTACATGTGTGTGTACATGTGTGAGTTCATATATGTTTAATAAACTTATACACTGTACGGTGTGTGGGTCCTGTGTTTTTTAATATTGCTTTTGCAGTGGAATTACAGGTACCAGCGGGCCCATAATGCCCCAAATGCTGGTACTTGTGGTTCTCCAAGTACCAGCATGCGGGGGAGGCTTGCAGGGACCTGCAGTTCCACAGCAAAAGACAATATTTAATAATTTTTCAAATGCACTACACTTATACTATCAATCCCCCAGGGGTGGCGGGGTTAGCCCCGGGCTATCAGCCTAGGCTAGGGGTGCCCTGGAGAGGGGGACTCCTTTATTGGAGGGGTCCCCAACTCCCCAGGGATCCCTGGCCTGGGCTGACTAGCGGTCAGGGTTGATGCTGCGGCTGGAGGCCCAGTGATAGGGCCCCCCTGGCTTTGGCATCAGACCCCCGCTAGAAGGGTGCGGTGCTGGTTCTGGAGATTACAGGGGACCCCTACGCAATTTTTTCCCCTTTAATTCCAGAACCAGGACTGGATCAAAGCCCAGTGCTGGTTGTGCTAAGTACAGTGGAACCCTACGCATTTTTTTCCATGTACTTAGACAACCAGGACTGGCTATGAAAAGTCTGGGGCTGGTTCTGTTTTAGGGGGGGACCCCACATAATTTTTTTTCTAAATGTATTTGTTTCTAAACTTGGTACAGTGAGATACATGCATACATGTCACTGATGTATGCATGTATCTGTGTGAAAACGAACTGCTCATGCTGAAAATGAAAGCATGAAGCAGTTCTATTCTGTCAGGGATTTGCAGTTCATTTTGAAGTGGGATTTGCCATTTGATTTGTACATGCACATGCCAAATCGCACAGCAGATCACTGCGAATTCGATTTAGAAAATGTTTCTAAAATCGAATGTTAGTAAATGAGGGTTTTGAAGAGGGATTTGAACTTTTGATTTTATTCGGTTTGAGGTGAGCTAAATCGCACATCAAAACGAAAGTAAAAGCGAATTTTGATAAATATACCCCTTAGCATTAGTTATGAACAAATGGTAATATAGTCTATTTTTGTTTTATTCAAATGTACGTAGAAGATTCTGTTAATATGTAATGATAATGGGAAAATGTTTTTGTAAAATTGCCAGAAATATGTATACCGGAACTTTCAAAGAATAAATAAGACCACCTGACCACATTCACCTGTGCCTTGTCAGCGGCAGTAGGTGAAGGTGGTCATATCTGTGGAATCGATAATCCTACCTTAATTGAACAATGGAAGGAAGGAGGTGGCTGAGAGAACCAAATTTGTGGGCTAATGACAACTTGCTATTTTTTTCATATTATTAAATCACTGCTTTCAAAGTCCAGTAAGCAGACTTGCACTCACTTATTGTAATTGACAGCTCTACTCAATGTTTTTAAAGAATGGCAATTTATGGTGTGGCTAAACACCTTTTTATGATATAAAAGAAGATAAAATACACTGTGCTTTTTACATTTGTTCTGGTTGGAGGAACTCATCCGTATAAAGATAACAGCCTGATATTGTCTTTGTTTTCAAAGTCATTTTAAAGATTGCAAGAAAGGATTTGCATATCAATAGAATAAATTGTTTTGTTTGATACTATCAGCATGAAACATACTTTTATGTTCATTTTTTTTAAATAAGCCAAAATGACGATAAAGTGAAATAACTAAAAGAAAGAATTCTTTATGCTCATGTTAAAAATTCAGAAATACACTTAGTGCTACTGATTGGCAATATTTTGAATTGAAGAGGTACTATCAATGCCAGCACTAGTACTGGGTTGCTCCTGCTCCTCTGTCGACTGATCCATTATTGATTTTATTTTTTAAACCAGGACAGGAGTAAAGTTACTGTAGTTGAATGTAACTGCCACAACACAAAGTGGTACAATGAAATAGGGAAATGAGGGACTTTTAACTTTACCATGCAGTTTTATTAAAAGTCTTGAGATTTTTTTAGACACCTGAAATAAAGGCTTATTTGCAAATATTATTTTGGGATGCAGCTTATGGGGACATGGTCACACCCAGTAAGTACAGTAATATATGCTGCATTTCAAAGACCCACACTCTTAAAATAATTTAATTTGTATTATAAAAGAAGACTGAAGATTTTTTAGACACAAGAAAAATTTTTTTTATTAGCAATTATTATTTTGGGGTGCAGCTGATGAGGACACAACCACACCCAAAATAAGCACAGTAGTATATGCTGCCTCTCGAAATCACACACTCTTGAAATACTGAAGACTTCAAATGTTTACAGGCCCGGATAAAGGACCACATGGGCCTGGGGCTAAAAATGTTCAAAGACCTATACTGATAAAGGGAGGAGGTAAAACCAGTTCTGTTTGGGTGTGGCCAGAGACAACTGTGTATGTAGACCCCATACACTATTGGCATCACTGTGTCTTCCAAAATACATAAAATTAGAAAAAAAATCATAATTTTGTTACAAATCTAGAAACACTATATTAATACTTATAATTTATGGCTGAATGTGTGACTAGATAGGCAGCTGTACATCATAATGCTGATGATGGGCTTATTTTTATGTGGAGACAGGCATTCTTGACTCTGTATAAGAGAGATGTACTGTATTGAATATATAAATGCAAACACTATGGAGCTCACTCAGACCCGGTCGCTAAGTCACACTTGCTCGCTTTGAATGATTTTTGCACGTCTGTGCATGCGTATAATTCACAGTGCGCGTGTGCAAGCCAGTCTTTGCAATTGGATTTTGGTTGCTCGCAAGCCACTATCAGGTTGCTACTTTGAGTGACAGGTAGTGCCGTTTGTGGGTGGCAACAGGGGAAGGTGCTTGTAAACGGGGGAGTGGTGTTGCAGACGCAGGCATGTAAGGCCGACAAAACGCCATTTAAAGGGTGTGCATAATTAGCAAAGTAGTGTCATTGTACATATCACCTGCATGTATTTCAGCCAGCACTGATCACAGTGCTTGCAGTGGGATAGGGCTACCTCAAGGGCTACGAGCAGCTCCGATGGCTCTCGATGTTACTGATTAATCCAACAATTTCTGGAGATGACGTGTGTTGTGAGGAGAAAGGGGGCGTCTTTATACACTAGCAAGCGCTCTGTGCCGTAGCTTGCTAAGACATAGAGGGCGTCCTTACGGCATGCAGTGCGGATGTGGAATTTGAATATCCGGACCCTTTTTGCCAGCAAGTGGCCGCATCTTGCGAGCAGGTCTGAATGAGTTCCAATGTCCTGAGGGTTTGAATGAGACTGTGGAGATGGGCTTCAACATATAGTTTACGGATGACACCCCAGTCCCCTCCAGGCCATTCCTTACTATTTTTACTGTTTAGGCAGGTGTGAAAAAAAATGCTGTAAAGTGGGAATGCTTTCAAAAATAGAAGTGTTAATAGTTTATTTTTCTCAATTAACAAAATGCAAAGTGAATGAATAGAAGAAAAATCTAAATCAAATCAATATTTGGTGTGACTACCCTTTGCCTTCAGAACAGCATTAATTCTTCTAGATTCACATGAACACAGTTTTTGAAGGAATTTGGCAGGGAGCTTATTCCAAACATCTTGGAGAACTAACCACAGATCTTCTGTGGATGTAGGCTTGTTCGAATCCTTCTGTCTCTTCATGTAATACCAGACATACTCAATGATGTTGAAATCAGGGCTCTGTGGGGGCCATATCATCACTTCCAGGAATCCTTGTTCTTCTTGTTTTTCTTTATGCTGAAGATAGTACTTAATGATATTGGCTGAATGTTTGGGGTCGTTGTCCTGCAGCATGATAAATTTGGACCTAATCAGAAACCTCCCTGGTGGTATTGCATGATGGATAAGTCCCTGCCTATATTTCTCAGCATTGAGGACATCATTAATCCTGACCAAATCCCCAAATCC
This sequence comes from Taudactylus pleione, assembly GCA_031769625.1. Lineage (NCBI taxonomy): Eukaryota > Metazoa > Chordata > Amphibia > Anura > Myobatrachidae > Taudactylus > Taudactylus pleione. Next base: position 142,919 of record JAUIMM010000047.1, on the reverse strand, counting down.
ATTTGCTGAAATGCAGCCTCAAACTTGCAAGGAACCTCCACCATGCTTCACTGTTGCCTGCAAACACTCATTATTATACTGCTCTCCAGCCCTTCGGCAAAAAAAATGCCTTCTGTTACAGCCAAATATTTAACATTTTGAGTCATCGGTCCAGAGCACCTGGTGCTATTTTCTGCACCCCAGTTCCTATGTTTTTGTGCATAGTTGAGTCGAAGGTATGGCTTTTTGGATGCAATTTTTCCATTAAGACCACTTCTGGCCAGACTTCTCCAAACAATAGATGGGTGTACCTGGGTCCCACTGGTTTCTGCCAGTTCTGAGCTGATGGCACTGCAGGATATCTTCCAGTTTCAAAGGGAAGTAAGCACTAAGTTTCCTTGGCCAACCACTGCATCTAAGGTCCTCAACGTTGCCCGTTTCTTTGTGCTTTTTCAAAAGAGCTTGAACAGTACATCTTGAAACCCAAGTCTGCTTTGAAATCTTTCTGATGCAGAATAACCACCTTGTGTCTTGTTGCTCTGCTCAGTATTGCCATGGTGTATGACCTGTGACAACCTCATCCTTGTAGCAGATTTTGGCTTTTCCTTAACAAGTTTTAAGCCTCCTATACAGCTGTTTCTGTTTTAGTTAATAACTGTATTTCAACCTACATATGAAAATGATGATCATTATCACCTGTTTGGTATGATTGGTTAATCATACACCTTACTTGAAACCTACAAAATCCCTGAGTTTGTGCAAGTGTATGTAGAAGAATTGCTGCTGTATTGAAGGCAAAGGGTGGTCACACCAAATATTGTTTTGATTTAGATTTCTCTCCCGTTCATTCAATTAGCATTTTGCTAATTGATTCAAATAAACTATTAACACACAACAGGCATTCTTACTTTAAAGCATTTTTCCCGCACCTGTCTAAAATTATATATATAAGAAAAAAGCAGCAAATCCTGCACACTCTAACTTCTTTAGAATCTTCAGGGTGCAAGGTCTTAAATATTAATAGTTGCATAAGTCCAGTGCACTAGACGACCAGCACACCATTTTCAAATGCAAAAAGGTTTTAATCCATAAAAGCCATAAAAAAGTAAAAAAAATAGCCCAATAGCTAACAACGTCCGTTCATTTGAGGCAAAAGTGCAATCATATAAAGTTCCAACATAGGGCCTGATTCAGAGCCGTACGCAAGTGGCTGATCGCTCGTTCGACGAACGAGCGAGAAAATGTAAATTCAAGCGCTCGCTCGTAAGTTCGCTCGTAGCTAATCTTCCGCCCCAAAGTCTCCCAACCCCTCCTATAGCTAACGAACGAGCAAAATTGCGACCGTCCATCTCCAAATTTGGTTGCAGGGAATGCTCGCACAAGTCCAAACCGGAAGTGGGCCTGTCAGATTTCGATTACCTGCTCGTTCATTCTGCATACATACTTTAATCGTATCATGCCAATCAATATATTAATTTGCTTAATTGCTCTTCACATGTTTGCAATACGTTTTTTTTTTCATTTTCAATAAACTTTATTCTTGTCCGTGTGTGTCATTTTTCCCGCAGAATACGTACGGTTTCACCAATGGTTTACTTTATCAAAAATACATGTTGTAACCAATTATCCTATTGTTTTCCTGTGTTTAGGATAGTCCTATTTTCCGATTTTAATTTCTTTATTTAAATTTGCTTACGCATGTCACTGCATGAAGCCTATCATAACTCACATTATATTTTGGAGCCTGTAGGACACATGACTCATACAATACAATGGTTCCTGTTAATTTACAAAGTACATTAGCCAATCAAAAGTTTTCTCTGGCTTTATTAAAACTGTTTGTTGTTAAAAAAAATCATTGCAATCATGAGAGCCTCCGCATTTACCACACGGGAGCTGTTGGTCCTCACCGAGGTCATGGACCGGAGGATCACCAGCCAACCTCCCCCCATCACCAACCGGGCCAAGCGATCGGCCTATGCGGAGGTTCGCCACCACCTGCGCTCCTTTGGCTCACGCCGTAATATCGGGCAATTAGAGCGCAGGTGGTCGGATCTGCGGTGCCGCACCCCCCGCTTGCTGGCATGTTTTCGGCTGCGGATCGCTACAAGTAAGTGGTTTTTTTTTTTTAATGATTTGTTTTCGGCCCTATCTGCGTGTGCTTGTTTCCAGTATAGCCCTGTTTGTTTATTGCGGCCCTATCTGCGTGTGCATGTTTGTTTTCAGTATAGCCCTGTTTGTTTTTTACGGCCCTATCTGCGTGTGCATGTTTGTTTTCAGTATAGCCCTGTTTGTTGTTTTTTGACATGTCTGTGTGTGCATGTTTTCAGTATAGCCCTGTTTGTTGTTTTTTGACATGTCTGTGTGTGCATGTTTTCAGTATAGCCCTGTTTGTTGTTTTTTGACATGTCTGTGTGTGCATGTTTTCAGTATAGCCCTGTTTGTTGTTTTTTGACATGTCTGTGTGTGCATGTTTTCAGTATAGCCCTGTATGTTGTATTTTGACATGTCTGTGTGTGCATGTTTTCAGTATAGCCCTGTTTGTTGTTTTTTGACATGTCTGTGTGTGCATGTTTTCAGTATAGCCCTGTTTGTTGTTTTTTTGACATGTCTGTGTGTGCATGGTTTCCTTTTTTTGAATGTTTGTAATTTTTTTGTGTTGTAAATTTGTGTTCCACCCCCCCTCCAAAAAAATAAAAAAACATTTTTCATTAATCATTTAGGGGCTGAACGCAGAAGCCGGCCTCGCCGCAGACTTCGTCGCCGGGCTCGGCCCCTGACGTCGACGACCAGTCCCATCCCATCTCCCCAACCTTCCCCCAATTCCCCCTCCACCCCTGCCCGGCCAATAGCTGAGTCCCCTCACTCTCCCAATTTGCACCACCCCCAAAATTCCCCCTCCCCTCCACCCCCCCTCTCTTTTCTTCCCCCTCCCCTCCACCACCCCATCTCTTTTTATCTGCCTCCCCTCCACCACCCCCTCGATTTTCCGCCCCATCAACCGTTTCCGCTATCTCCCCTCCCTCAACCCACCAGCACTGGGCCACCTCTGAGGAGGAGGAGGATGGAGGGCCTCCAAGACCATCAAGCCCAATGACCGGTATGTTTCAATCTCTTTTGTTGTAAAAATACATTTTGAATTGGATATACAATGTCTTGGATATTTTCCACTTATACATATCACAAATGTGAAAACACTCATTCTTGGGGTTTTTTGGTTTACCCTAACAAGGTACTTCATCCTTTTTGGGTCGCCTTTTTGTGTGTTCATTTATAATTTAGTATTGATACCATCTTAGCATTTGCCAGTACTTGTTTTTTTTCCGCAAAACTGGATCTTGTTTGCAACTAGATTTATTTGTTTAGTTTGTTTATTAAACTTATAATGTAAGGTGTCATTTCATTAAGGATCCCTGTTTTTTTATACCAACAGAGGACCAGAGACGGATGCATGGTATGCAGGAGGGCTTGGCCGCCTTGCGTGGCCACGTCATTGCCATGCTAGTGGTCCTGGACCACATGGCGCCGTTCCTTCGGAGCTGATTTTTTTTCTTTTTGTAATTCTGTTTTGTATTATTTAAAAAATAAAATAGCGTTGTATGTTAACGAGTCTCATTTCTTGACTGAAAATATTACATTGCTTAACCTTCCATAAGTCCACTATTTGGTCATGTTCTTTAAAGTAAGGTAAATTAGATTGTACAAAGCGCTTGAAAGTATGTAAGCTGCCACATTAAACACCTCACCATACCAATAGGTTTGTAGAAAAACCAACAGTTTGTTGTTTTTCTTGTGGTGGGTAATGTAAATAGAAACTGAAACCTGCTTAGGCCTATTTTTAACAAATTACTGATTCACCCTAATACCTTTGTTGTTTTTTCAAAGCCACAAAGCATGTTCAAAGACTTAACCATTTCACACATTACAGGATTCGGCATTATGAAAGGTGGCATTTTTTGAGCCAGGTTACACGTGCTTGTAATGTGTAAATAAACAGTCTTTTTAAAGGAAAAGAAAACTTTAATACACAGCAAACACAAACAGAAAGTGAATTGTGACAAGCAATTCACACAGTGAAAACACACTACAAAAAACAACCTACACCAAACAAAAAAAAAACACTCAAGAACTGTTGAAATAAGTAGCAGGCCAACATGAATCCACAAATGAGGCGATTAAATAATTTTTCCACAAGTTAGTTCCAATGTGGCCACATGTAGACAATTTAGTGGATCAGGTAGTAGGCATCGTTTTTACATGGTTTGAAAAGGAAGACAAGAAAAAAAAAAGAAAAACAAGATTAAAAAGGCACATTACAATCATACATGTAGACATTGGGACAATTAAGTAAATGTTTGTCAAAAATTACCTGAAAAATCTGGCCACCACATCATCGCGTATGGCCCCCCCACATACTGACCTCCGACCAACCTCGGGGGGGCCATCCTCAGGTAAGGCATCCTCTGGCTGCATTGGGACACCACTCCTTATGACGATGTTGTGAAATATCCCACACAGGACCACAATTTTCGAAACCATAGCCGGCAAATACATGAGATCGCCACCAGAGTGGTGGAGGCATCTGAATCGGCCTTTTAAAAGGCTGATACAGTGCTCCACCACCTGCCTGGTGGCTGTAAGTGTGGAATTATACTCACTTTGTGGCCCTGGTGTGGGAGCCAAATAAGGAGTGAGCAGCCAGGGCGTGCAAGGGTAGCCACTGTCTCCTGTGAAAAAACAAATACAACAATCAGGATCACTGTGTATCAAGCTTTGCATTGGTTTCAACTAAAGGGCTCCACTTACCCAGAAGCCACGCATCACCAGCTTGTAGGTTGTCTAATTTAAGCCAAATCCCTGATTGCCGGATGACGAATGAGTCATGTGCACTCCCAGGTAATTTTGCATTCAGGGACAGGATCTGGAGGGAGGCATCACATACCACCATTACATTCAGTGAGTGATAGTGCTTGCGGTTCCTAAAAATTGCCTCCAGCCGTGCTGGAGGCTGAAGTGGTATGTGAGTACCATTCACAACCCCTATGATGTGTGGGAAGCCAGCTATTTGGTAAAAATTGGCCTTTGCCACACTAAGGGAACCCATATCCAATGGCATGTTAATAAAATGATGGAGGTGCTTGAAAAGGGCCTCCATCACTGCCCTCAGGATCCTTGAAAAGGAGGATTGGGAGATTCCCGCCACTATTCCCACCGTGTTTTTAAAGGATCCTGAGGCACAGAAATGTAACACCGCCATTAATTGTGTAAGTGGTGGTATTGCTGTAGGACTGTCAATTTGCCGCTCCAGATCACTCTCTATTAATGAGACAGTGTCTATGATGATTTGTGGAGGAAGACGGTATCGTCTTAAAACCTCATCATCGGGCATTCCAAAAAGGGTAACACGTGTTCTATATATCTTGGGCCTTGCACGCCTATGATGCCTACGCCTGGGACGAGGTTGAGGTTGGTCGGGTTCCGGAAGCATGGCCAAAATAAGACGACCAACATCAACCTGAAATGGTAAGCCAGGTAGTTAATGTTTGTTGAAAATGATCTTTCAAAAAAATACTTATCTTTGCCGCAAAATCCAAAGATGCTTACATGCCAGGGTATTGTCATGAGTGCAACAACCTACATTTCAAAATTAGAAATTCGTTTTAGAATTTTGGGGGACCAGATTTTAATTTTTTAAATTTGGCAAAATGCGTTCAAAGATAGGGTGGAGCACACATTATTTGGAAAATGCACCCTACATTGAGTGGACAAACAAGAATGCCCAAATTTATAATATAAAAATCATTCTTGCGCTAAATAGTTCGCATTTTTACATGGGGAATAAGGAAACATTAGTGCGCTAAATAGTTCGCATTTTTACATGGGGAATAAGGAAACATTAGTGCACTAAATAGTTCGCATTTTTACATGGGGAATAAGGAAACAGTGCGCTAAATAGTTCGCATTTTTACATGGGGAATAAGGAAACATTAGTGCGCTAAATAGTTCGCATTTTTACATGGGGAATAAGGAAACATTAGTGCGCTAAATAGTTCGCATTTTTACATGGGGAATAAGGAAACATTAGTGCGCTAAATAGTTCGCATTTTTACATGGGGAATAAGGAAACATTAGTGCGCTAAATAGTTCGCATTTTTACATGGGGAATAAGGAAACATTAGTGCACTAAATAGTTCGCATTTTTACATGGGGAATAAGGAAACAGTGCGCTAAATAGTTCGCATTTTTACATGGGGAATAAGGAAACATTAGTGCGCTAAATAGTTCGCATTTTTACATGTGGAATAAGGAAACATTAGTGCGCTAAATAGTTCGCATTTTTACATGGGGAATAAGGAAACATTAGTGCGCTAAATAGTTCGCATTTTTAAGGGATAAACAAAGGAAATATATTTGGCTAAACATTACGCTATATTTAGTGTTAATACATGATTGTTAAACTTAGAAAGAAAACAGTAATTTACAAAATATATGCGAAAACCAACACATCAAAATTGGAAAATCAGGAAAAAAGATAAACTTACAGAAATTCGACTAATAAGTCACAGTCCAAAAACTTCAATGGGGCCCAGCCAAAATAACTGTAAAAAAAAATAAATAAGAACATTTGGTTTGTAGATCCCTTATTTTTTAAAGGAGTTGTAAAAAATACTTACTCAAAAAATAACCAACAAAGAAAATAACCGCAATAAAAAAAAGTGAACGGAAAATAAGGAAAAATAAACAACAACCAACTCCTACTCCAAAAACCCTCCTCAATCCACTAATCCCGCCAACAATCCACTACTACACATGAAACCTCCAACAATCATCACCCGCCACCTCGACTCGAGTCGCCAAAAGCCATAAATAATCTTTATTTTCCCGCTCAAATTAAGGACGGATCATAGGAGCGCACAATCAATGATGCGGACGAATAATATGGATGCATGTATAAATACGTCACGGAAAAACCAAAACGGTCTGCTGTAGTTCAAGTTGGTGTTCTCAAAATGGCTACAGAGCAGCAAAACAATGGCCAAGAGGCGCCCGGTAAGTATTGGACTCTTTTGGCTTAAATGATTATTTAGAACCAGAATTTAGAGAAAATTGAACATCTAAATTTAAACAATGTTTTTCAAAAAAGGTGTTGAGGATGCCATGGAAGAGGCTGCTGGGCCGAGTAGGCCAACAAAAGAAGCCCCAAAAAAAAAGGCAGCCACAATTCACAAGAAAGGAGATGGAGGTTTTGGTACAAATGTGTGTTGACATCCTGCCACAGGCAGATCGGAATATGGGTGCAAGCCAGAAGAGGAAAATGTGGGAGGAGATAGCCAGTGCTGTCAATAGGGTGGGTGAGTTTGAACGTCTACCCCGGGATGTCAAATGCCGGTACGTAAAAACTACAGTTTTTTTTAAAAAGTGGTTACAGGGCCAAATACTGCAGGAATAATGCCAACTTTTTCACCCACAGATGGACTGATTATAAATATCGGCAGAAACAAAAACTGGCAGAGAGGGCTCGGCATGCAAGGGGGACAGGTGGAGGTCCCACCCCTGTGTCATTGGAGCTGAATGACTTGGAAGAGCTGGCACAGGGGTGTGTGCAGTATGAGGAGGTGTTTAGCGTGTCCAACATGGATACGGACATGCCAGACTTTGCGGCTCCTCATGTTGTCCCAGGTAAATGTTGTTATGTTACCAACTCTGATATGTGTTTGTGACAATATGTAGATTCTAATGTTACTCTTTTCTCATTTTTCGCACAGAGACACAGGCAGATGAGTCTGCTCCAGAGGGGAGCCTTGGCCGCAGAATTTCTGCTGGCTCTGCAGGGGAGGAAGCAGTAGATCCGGCTGGGGACCCTGCAGAAGCCAGTCCAGGGCAATCCCCCTCGCAGGCAGTGGCCCTCCTCACGGATCTCAATTTTAAATCAGATCACCACACGGAGATTCTGCTGAGGATGGACGCCAGTCTGCTACGGATGGCGGAGGCCATGGAGCAAAATGCTGCGGCCAACGTGACCATTGGTCAGGCCCTGGCGGAAAATACCAGGGCCAACATCCGAATTGCCAATGCCCTGGAGCAACTCGTTCGCCAGCACATGGTGGAGCCGCCCTCCCTTCCTGCCGGAACATCAGGATCCTCCACCTCTGGCACAACAACAGCCATCCCTCCAAATGTGCCTAGCCCTCTGCCTACTCCAGAGGCCCCAACATCTGCCTCTGGAGAGGCCAGCCAAAGGACATCCCGGACCCGGTCAGGCTCCCACCCTAACCCAGCCAAACGGGGCAAAAAGCGATGACAGCACTGGCTAATTTTCCCACAATCCTTCTGTACTTGCCCCATATTCCTTAAGGGCCAAAACTTCCCTCTCCTTTCTTGTGAATTGTTTTTAATGTGTGTTATTTTATTTATGCAAAATGCCACTAATTTTGTGTTTTCAATTTTTGGCACAATTATTGACGTAAGCCAGAACTGCAAAGTGGCAAAGGCACATGAAAATATAAAAATGTGTGTAAAAAATAAAAACAATTCAAAATCTGCTCCATTGTAATGTGACATTATTCTCAAAATGGTTTTTAGGTAATCCCGGCCCCGAAAAAAAACAAGAAAAAAAAAAAAAACAGATTACAAAGGGTTAAAAACCAAGGAACACTTTGCCCAAACAAAATGGATAAGAAATTTCCGGGACCATTAAAAATGTTGCTAAAACACAAACATGATGACAATATTGTTGCAATAACACAAAACCAAAAAAAACAAACAAATAAAAATCAAAAAAGAAAAATTGGTACGCTAATTGATTGTCTAAGCCAGAAATTAGCAGCTGAGTACTTCACCTGCGTACGATTTTGTGCTAGTAAAGAAAAAATAGTTGCTAGACACATTACAAGCTTGTTTTCAATTCTAAGTTGATTGCTTTTCTGGCCTGAAATGATAAATCGAAGAAACATCGAAGAGGCACGGGAAGGAGGACGAGACCATCGACATTGTGGTAGAGTATACCAGACCACAAGCTGTGCGAGCAGTTTGAACGGAAAGTGGATCAGACAGTGACGTATGACTTGTTCCGATCACATTTGCCGTTCGCATGAGATAATTTAGGGACGCCCACAAAATGCCTCGCCACGCCTGCGTTTTCCCATCTCCACCCCCGTCACCGCCCAAAAACGGCCTGTTCTGTCAATCACATTTGACATGTCACTTCCTGTTCGCTATTCGACGAACGACTTAAAAAAAGCTCGCAATCTGCCGTACGCACATGCGCAGTGTAACACCGGCGCATGCGTGGTTTCACAACATCGAAACGCTACGAGCGTACTGCTGCTTACGAGCGGCTCTGAATGAGGTCCATAGTACTCATCGTTTAAGTAGAACCCTCGTTGTAGCGTCAATATGTGGCCCGGCCCAACAGCTGTTTCGGTACCCTCCGGTACCTTCTTCCAGGGGCACTACAACGAGGGTTCTACTTATACGATGAGTACTATGTTGGAACTTTATACGATTGCACTTTTCACTCAAATGAACGAACGTTGTTAGCTATTGGGCTATTTGTTTTTCCTTTTTGATGGCTTTTATGGATTAAAACCTTTTTGCATTCGAAAATGGTGTGCTGATCGTGTGCTGATCGTCTAGTGCTCTGAACTTATGCAACATATATATATATCTAGAAAGTAAATGACATATGGGGGCGTTCCATAGTGCATAAAAATATTTAATCGGACACAGTAAAATACATAGCAATAATCTGCACCACAAGGGGTATGCTTGTACCAATGTGTATAACGGGGTGGACTGGTTACCACATGATATATATAAACCAACCAGGCAGAACACCAACACATCCCCCGGAACACTCGCGGGATGCCACCAGAGTCGTAACTAGACTTTTTGGTGCCCTGTGCCAGAAAGAGCATTGGCGCCCCCCTCATTTTTCAACGGGACATAATGCACCCAAAAAAGGGCCATGGTTTCATGGGGAAGGGCCAGAGAAGAGATAGGAGAGGCCAGGAGATGCTGGGGATGAAATAAGAGGAAGCTACAAGCAACAATGATAATTAACAGAAATTTTACAGGCCCAAACACCGCCCCTCGATCGCGTGGCTGGTAATACAACGTCCAATGCTTCAATACTTATTGAGCAATGTAGCTATGCCTATGGTGCCCATATTTACACACATAGCCAGTATATAACACCATTCACATATTTTAAAATACAAATAAGCAATCAATTAATGGACTTGTTGCATCATAGCGACCAGCAACATGAATATTAAAAATATGAAAAAGCAGCAATACATCTCTACAGTTGAAAAAAAGAGGGTTTTAGTGCTGCATATGAATAGATAAATTGGTAACATCATAATAACCAGCAGCAAAATTCAAATATGCTGACTTGATGCACAATCTACATATATAGCAACAGTGCATCCCTATAATTAACACAGCAATAACCATAAACATAATTAGTCTAATATATGACCAATACAATCAGAATAATTAGCATTGTGTAACCAAACAGAATCATCACACAATGATGTAATATCAATAAAACAATGTATAAATAAAAACATATGCACAAAAATACATAAACAATATGACGTCATCCTTAGTGTATAAATGGCGTAATTTCATACCCTTCATTTTGTCCGTTAGGGACTTGGGTGTCAAGACTAATGACCTAAAACATTTAAAGTTTCAGGAGGGCTAGGTCCCAATTACCTCCCCTTTTTCCAATATGGACCAACTCTATACCTTTACATTTCAAACCTTTTGGGTTACTCTTATGATACAATTTGAAATGTTTCGGGACACTCTTGTTAGTTATACCATTCCTGATATTGCTCAGGTGCTCCAAAATTCTTATTTTTAAACACCTCTTAGTCTTACCGATATATCGGAGACCACAAGGGCATATAAGCATATATACCACATACATAAAATTGCAATTAATAAAGGAGTTAATATTATTGGCCCTATTGGTATCCGACCTATTACAGATAGTATTACCTTTTTCTATATATGGACAAACTTTGCAGTTACCGCATGGGAAACACCCTTTAATATCTAAAAAGGTGGTAGAGCTTCCACTCATTGATAGTATGGGGACGAGCTGACTTTTGGACAAGATAAAAAGAGTTTGAGGTTATGAAAAATCTGGCGAATAATCTTGACCTTGTCATCAAAAATGCAGATAAGGGTGGTGGCATAGTCGTAATGGACCGTGACTACTATGTTGCTGAAGCGTATCATCTGCTTTCTGATAATGATTCTTATGTCAAATTAGATAAAGACCCCACAGCATTGTTTGTTGAAGACTTAAGACTATTATTATAGAAAGGTCTTAATGAGAAAGTTTTGATGCTAGAGGAATACAATTATCTCTTTAATACATCTCCCATTATGGTGGTATTTTATCACATAGCAAAAATCCACAAAAATTTGTTACAGCCCCCTGGCCGCCCCATTGTGGCAGGGATAGGGTGTTTAACCTCGAGGCTGTCTGACCGGGGCGTGGCTTAAAGACGTGGACGTGGTGACGTCATCCGCTGCCTCTGGAGCTGGTGTGGGTCTTTGGAGTAATCTCTTACGGCTGTCCTGACAGTGCATCGGGAGACCTATGATCCATGTGAAGCTAAGCTTGCTGTTTTAAACCTTGATGTATGTGAGCTGATTTCTAAGTAAGTCTGTTGTGTTTATACGTCTCACGAGTGCGCTCTCCGTGTCAATTGCATTTTCAGATTTTTGTCTCTTTTGGCTGAGATCCGGGATGTAGCTGCACTACATCTATATGACATAGCTCCGGACATTTGACTGGACTTCCTGCGCATTACTGACAGTATTGTTTGTATATATATATATATATATATATATATATATATATATATTGTGGTGAGAGGGGTTGTCTCTCACCTGAATTCCAGTGGGATCAGCTCCCTCCAAGGGAGGCTGGAGTGAAGCTGTACGTTCTGCAGTAGCAGTGGAATAGTGGAATTCCAGGTTTTCACAGTTGCACAAACCCAGCTGGAATAATCACTGGAGAACAGGAATAGTTTAAAACTCTCATCTGCTTGTTACTCTTTGCACTGATGCTGACTAGCAGTCAGTTTAGTAGGCCTTAGTGTTGTAGTGCCAGGGACCAAGGACTATGCTGGGAAAGCATGGCCAATTGTGGCTGCAAGCCACTGCTGACTGCTAAGCACGAGGAGTGCTGTAACCTTTTATATTCAATTGCTTATTTTCTGTTATGTGCCTGTGTGTGTCCAGCTTTATACTTATGTTTGCTTATGTATGCTGAAGTGCAGTATCTGCTGCTATTAAAGACACTGCCTTACCAAGTACCTGCTTGTCTTGTGTCCTCATTTCTACACCCCGTGTTACAGTATACAGTATATATATATATATATATATATATATATATATATACCAATCCAAAAGATGGGGCACTCAAAAATGAAATAAATGACAGGATCACATAGCTTATTGCAGCGACGTTTCAGCGCCTTTAATCAGCGCTTTTGTCAAGCTTATCATACATAGTAAACATAAGGGGGAATTCAGTTGAATGCGCTATTGAATAGTGCTCATGTGATTGTAACCTAACCTCCCCCTCCCTGCATCCTAAACCTAACCCTTCCCCCTTATTGCCTAATCCTCCCCCTAGTGCCTAACCCTAACCACTAACCATAAACCTATCCCTTCCCTAACCCCCAATACTTACCTTTGGGATGTCGGCGGTCAGGATACTGGAGGCAGGATCCTGATGCTTTCGGGATAACGGCGCTGGTTTTTTGACCATCAGCATCCCACTCGCCAGGTTGCTGTCTACATCCCATTTAAACCTAATAATTTAAACAATTAAGTAACATGTCAACTTTCTCATGGATGAAACTAAGTAACATAATGTCAAGTTTGTTTTTGTGATTAGACACATTTTATCCCAGATGATTGAGAGTGGAAACATTAACCAATTAGGGAGAGATGTACTAAGCCTTGGAGAGACATAAAGTAGATATAGATAAAGTACCAACCAATCAGCTCCTAACTGTCATTTTACAGGCTGTGGAATCTATGTACTAAGCCTTGGAGGGAGATAAAGTGGATGAAGGTAAAGTACAAACCAATCAGCTTCTAACTGTCATTTGTAAAACACAGCCTGTAAAGTGACAGCTAGGAGCTGATTGGTTGGTACTTTATCTCCATCCACTTTATCTCTCTCCAAGGCTTAGTACATATACACTGTGTTTGAAAAATGACCATTAGTAGATGATTGCTTGGTACTTGATCTCTCTCCACTTTATCTATCTCTAAGGATTAGTACATCTACCCCTGAATCACTTAAATTCCTTTAAAAGGATTCTCAGTACATCAAAAATTATGCTCCCTCCTGATGGTGCCCTGTACACAGAAATGTGCTGAGCCATACTCTGTAACATCAATAAACAGTATTGCCAATTTCTCCAATATCCTCATTCTTAAGGAACCATCAACAACGGACCTTATTGCTGGAGCACCTGCCTTGATTGCACAGAGACTTCCAGGATAATGACCAGCCGACCTCACTGCGCTATCCATACTATTTGTACAGACATGCGGCTACTGTTGATACTCTTCTCCACTGTGGGTTCACCAGACCACCTGAGCCCTTACTGCCGGAGAGTGTAACAGCTTGCCCAAAACCTGATTCCTGCATAGGTGCTCATCGACCGGCACCCCCTGGATTCAAGACACCAGAGGGAGATGCAGCAAGCAAGTGGCATCTATTTGAAGCATAACTACAGCCCACACCCTCTCCATATGGGTTGGGTACAGGATGCCGGCACTCAGGATGCCGGCAGTCAGAATCCCCACGCCGGCATCCCAACAGGGTTAGGATACTGACCCTGTTAGTATCCTAACCCACTGCTTAACCTAACCTTCCCCCCCACAAGCCTAAACCTAACCACCCTCCCCTGCAGCCTAAACCTAACCTCCCCCTAGTGCCTAACTCTACCCTAACCCTCAGCCTAACCCCAATACTTACCCATTGGGATCCTGGCGTCGTGATTCTGACTGGTGTCGGGATTCTGGCACCAGCATTCTGAGCGCTGGCATCCTGACTGCCAAGATTTAAACTACATCCCCTCCATACACTCTCCTATGTAAAAAAGGCATGAGGGAGGGACTCTTATATGCAATCCAAAACATGTGAGATCAGAAACTTCTGGGAAAATAATGTTTAGCCTCGTTTTGAGATCCAAACTTGGTGGAAAGACCCGAGCCAAGTTCTCTTTCTAAACCCCAAGTACAGGTGTGTTCTGTTTTCAGCAAAACCAAATCGTTCATCTCTAGCTCTAACAAAAGTCAGCGACCATTTCCTGATTGGGATTGTAGTGCTTCAACTTCCAGAAACAGTATGGCAAGTCAAAAATATGGTAGTTGCTCAATCAGCTTAATGACATACTACAGGTGCTTGTAAAGGGCGGGGTTTACACTGAACTACAGAAAAAAGGAATTTGCCCTCCAGCACACTGCAGCAAAATCAAAAATACTCGAATCCTACATAATAATAGAAATTCAGAGGTATTGGTTACATACATTTGCAAATATATGAATAAGAGCTGGGCCAACGTCAAGACTCTTCTATACCAGCGTCCCTAACATTAAAGAGGGCAAATTCCTTTTTTCTGTAGTTCAGTGTAAACCCGCCCTTTACAAGCACCTATAGTATGTCAATGAGCTTATTGAGCAACTACCATATTTTTTGCTTGCAGTTTGGAGGCATGAAGGGAGTCAGCTTTAGGAGGAGGTGCTGATCCTTATAGTGCCATGTGGAGGTTTTTTGGGGTACCTCCAAGGTAAGTTAGCTCTCAGCTCATACATGTACTGTTATCATGCAGTACACCAATTTGTAATTATATGACCCAGAGTGGGTGCTACTATTATGTAGCAATAATTATTTTGGGGTGACCGTTTGGGAGTGGGGCCCCAGGGGTTGTTCTGGCTGGACCTTTCTCAGGACATCACCACTTAATTCATATAGAATATTTTTTCACTTCTCTAATCGTTTGTATATTATTTATGTAATTTTAATTCTTTTACATTTCATTAACACTTATTGATTTATCTTTACACATCTATCCTTTACACTTCACTATCACCTTTTTTCCCCTTTTCGTGTGATGCCCTGGGGATGGTCCTTGGCTGGAATTTTTTGGGGTGCCTTGCTTCTCGGACGTGAACCCCTTAATGTTAGGGACGCTGGTATAGAGGAGTCTTGACGTTGGCCCAGCACTTATTCATATATTTGCAAATGTAAGTAACCAATACCTCTGAATTTCTATTATTATGTAGGATTCAAGTATTTTTGATTTAGCTGCAGTGTGCTGGAGGGCAAATTCCTTTTTTCTGTAGTACAGTATGGCAAGTCACCTGCTTGTATTCACTACTATTCAGCAGAAAAATATTTTAGAAAGTTGGCCACATGAAGGTATCCTATTTATTTCTTACAGGTTCCATGTGGAACATATTCCTTCTATAAAATACAAATTTGTTAATATGCATAGGTGTCTGCATGAGGTATGCATGCTGTGCACAACGTACACCCCTTGGGCAGCCCACAGTGTCTCCTCTCTATATATCAGCTGGAAGAGGCAGACTCTTTTTGAATCCCAGATGGCCAAAGTGGAACCACTGTATCTGAATAGAGCAATTTCACATCGGCCATGTTGGATCCAAATCAAGTCTGCCTCTTCCCTGACAGCTGTGTGAGATATAGGGAGAAGATAACAGCACCCACCGAGGTGAAACTTGTGAAGAGAGAGTAATCTAAGTCCCATGGGCGTTGGGTAGTGTATATCCTACGGGGGAGGAAGGCAGATAAATTCCCAAAGGGTATGGTAATTTATGTCCCATAGTTGGGGGAAACAGATAGTCTATGTCGGGTGGGGGTATTGGGTACTTTATGTTCCTCGGGGAGGGTTCTGGTAATTTACTTCTTGAGGATGATAGGTGGTGGGTTAATTTTTGTCCTTGGGTGGGGCACTGGGTAGTTTATGTCCCAGGTGAGGTTTCATAAATTCCATGCCCTTAGCCTGCACACACCATTGTTAATATGTGCATGTGACAATGACATACTGAAATATTTGACTATATTTCATTGTCATGATGTGATGGTGCCATTAAAATAATGGATAATGTACACTTTTAGTTTCCTTTATAAATATATCTGATAACTAATATGAAATGAAGAAGAAATAATGGATTTTGTTCTGCTACCCAAAAATGCCCTTTATTCTTATACCTCAAGTCCAATATAATAATCAACACAATTTTGTTGTATGCATCCAGCAGAAAATGCCCCTACCTGGTAACATCTAGGCTCACACAAAAACTGCCCATTTACGTCTTTACTACCCTATTCTTGTAATGTGCTCCAGGCAGCTGTGCAAAACGGGAACTTTGGCTTCTAGGTTGGTTCCCTTTGAAGATGTAACTGAGATTTGACATATAGTTCCCTTTGATTTTGGCTTTGACTCTGTTATGCAAGCTAGAATGGGTGCGACATGAAATCAGTGTGTAAACTGAAAAGGGAGTCATTTTAGTAATCATAGCACTCCACTGTTACACAGCAGCTAGGAATGTAGCCAGGCACCAGCTATTCCCCAGGTCCCATGTTGCAGTACAGTGAGTACTTGATGTTTCTATCTCATACTGCCTTCAGGCAAAGTTATTTTACATTATATGTTTTGAAGCAGAGAACCCTTAAGATTTTTTGTTGTGTAGTCGGCAGATATTACAATGTTACAGTACATCAAAAGTAAGATTTATTTTTTACAACAGAGTATACTTAGAAGTCATAAACATTTACAGATTATATAGTACTTTTCAAATTGTAGAAAATAGATTTACAATATGAATATAGTGCAAAAAGTTTAATACAAAATGATGAAGATGCAGGGAATTATTATTCAGACACATGTTCCACTGGCACCAGTACAAACTCTTGGAACAGGAGAAGGAGGGGTGGACTAAATGAAAGGGGGCTAATGATGAAAAAGTCTCCTCATCCCAGTTCCTTAATTAAATGCATGGAAAGAGCCAAGAAGAGCACATATGGTTTCACTTTATATCCCTTTGATGGCATCAAATGTTTTTTCCCCAGATCAGGGGCTGCATGTCTGCCCATGGCAGCTTAGAACCTAGGCTTCATCTACTGGAACACATGGATGTCAGCCCTCCTAACTCGCCTCTTACCCACATCTCATGCAATACTATAACTTAACCTGTTTTACTTTAAAAAAAATATAAAAAATTTCCAGTGATGCTGTAGTAAATACATACACAAACATAACAATTCCCTATCTCTAACATTGTCATGTCATCTTCTGCTCCCAAAACTATGTAAATATAAATGATATAAAGTTATTTGGTGCCATGGAGTTCTGCTTCTGCAACAGTACATGAAGTCACAACGATAATACAATGTGACATTTACTGACCATGTTATCACCAGTTAGAGATATCTTATTTCGTATGATACTTAGATATTGTAAACAAAGAAACAATAGAGTCTTAAGATCATTGAATGCATATTATTCAGCACCAGTTATAATGGATGCCTTCAGTGAGTGTGTGTTTACTGTATTGTTAGCTGTAGTCAGTATTCCTTCTTTTTTTGAATATAAATTTTTAGAACATTTTTGAAAAACAAACAAAATACAATACAACAATCATAATCATGAGCAAAGATACAATACAGGTATCAACATCATAAAAGGAGTAAAGGAGAGAAAAAGGAAAGAAGGTGGGAAATAGAGAGATTTCCTCATGGAGGCAGTACAGTAGTACATCATTACACACATAGAATAATAAAAAACACATTACGAAAATGACATTAAAAAAGTCAAATACAATCATATAAAGGTGAGAAAGTCAGTAGGAGTAGGAGGAGCAATAAACTTATAATATAAGGGGAAGAGGCAAATGAGGACTATGGACAAATTAATGTTTCCATAATCTAGCTATGTTGAATCTTGCCCACAGCCATAGTTAGGGTGGCAGGTACATGTGGTCTTCCAAATCTGAGCTATTAGAGCCGTAGCAGCTATAAGGATATGTCCTAAAACATACCAGTTGGATAATATTCCAGAAGGGTTATGGAAGGGGATAATGCCAAAGAAGTAGAGAAAACCTGTGAATTAAGGTATTAAACCTTCTTCCAAAATAGAGGGGCAATGCCAAAACATTTACAAAATATCTCTTCACTGCCCACAACCCCTCCAACAAAGTATCAACTGATCTGGACAGATTTTATATATTTTATCTGAAGTCTGGTAGTGTCTATGGAGCATTTAGACATTTTAAAACCATTATTAAACAATATCCTCCTCACATCCCTGTTCCCATCTCAACTGCACTAGGAGCTTCTCAGGAATAGTCTCAGAGAGTATAAGATTATACCAATTGGTAATTTCACCTTTTTTGGGAAACTGACCAAAGCCTTTCCAACAGATACTGAGGGGGAAATGAGTGGCTTGGGAAAAAGCCAAAATATATCTAATGCCTAATTTTAAGATATTTATAAAACTCTCCTGTGGGTAAGTCATAAAGCTCTTTGTCACGGCTGCCGACACTTGAGATTCCTGGAGGGAGGCAGGCCTACTAGGCACACTAAACTGGGGTGGTCTTAGGAATGACCTTTCCATGAAACTCAGTAGCACAGGATAAAAGTAAAATAGCATTTATTCACAAAAGAATTATAATCAGCAAGGTCTCATATAAAGTCTAAAACAGCACAGAGATTCATATATGTAACAATAAATATAGGAGAGAATCCCCAAATATATATGCAGTCTTTAACATATAAGAACTAATGTGGTAGAGAACCCCGAGTCCAGTATAAGACAAACACCTCAGGATGGCATTTAGGACCCTGGCCAGGGTAGAACCCTGTAGTAATGGAAATCCGGAGCAGAGCGAGCCCTGCAGAATAATATAGTTCCGGGACAGGGCTGAGACCTGCGGTGCAGTGAGAGATGAAACAAACTTGAGCCTTGTGGTATAATGAAGATGGAGCAGGGTTAAACCCTGTACCGTGGCTAGAGTACAGAGCGGGGTTGAGCCCCGTGATGCAGAGAAGATTGAAGCAGGGTTAAACCCTGTGATGTGATGAGATTCCAGAACAATGTTGAGCCCTGCAACGTGGCTAGAGTATGGAGCGGGGTGAGCCCTGTGATGCGGAGAAGAATATAGCAGGGTTGAGTCCTGTGGTGTAGCTAGGGTTCGGAGTGGGGTTAAGGCTCGTGATGCAGAGAAGATTGTAGCAGGGTTGAGCCCTGTAATGTAGCTAGGGTTCAGAATGAGGTTGAGCCCCGTAATGTAGCTAGGGTTTGGAGCGGGGTTGAGCCCTGTGATGCAGAGATGACACTGTAACGGTGCAGTTGACAACTGTAACAAGGATGAGTTCAATATCCACAGGAACGAAAAGACAACAGGCAAAGTAAATAGTGCAGCAAAATGGTGAAACCACAGTGATGGAGAAGTAAGCAATACTTAGGCAATAGGAATGCTGGGCTCTGTAGTGCAGCGGGTAACTGGCATCAGAAGTTCATCTGGAATATAACAAAGTCTGCAGCAATCCATAGGCACAGCAGGGATCTGGCAGGAGTCCAAGAAAAGACCTGAAAGCAACGTTGCACAGACACTGAGACACAGTAAGAGGTCTGTGATCCATAGGAAGTTTCAGAACATGTGACCCAAACAGAATCAGGTTTGAAATAATGAGCAATCTAGGAATCCCACAACCTGACAACACCTGGGAAACAGATGATCACTTTAACACTCTATCCCCTGAATGAGAAGCATGACAGCAAGCAGAATAGCTCCTCCAATGACCACAATGGAACTTTGGCAAAAGTAGTTTATCTTTATGTACTGAAATAGTCACAGTCCTGACACTCTTCTTCCTGAGTAAAAGACAATAAACCTTCAGCAGTAATTGGTTGATTTGAAAAATAGAGTCCATGCTGGGACCTATAGGCAACATTTAAATTAGGTATAAGACAGGCCAAGAAAGAGATAGGGAAGTGGGCATGAGGTAGAGGAAACATCCCCAATTTAACATACTGTAGACTTAGCAACAGTCTGGCCAGGTGGACAGAGTGAGCATGTAACCATACTAAATCTTGAAAAGAGAATGAGCCAAATATTGCAGATGATAGTTGGACTCAGGACCTCATTCAGAGGTGCTCGCAAAATGAGGGTGGCCGCATCTATTTTCCGACCCGGCCTCCTGGCCGCTCGCTAGGCTGTGGGTGACCACTCACAGCTTTAGCGAGTGGCCAGGTTGATGGTCACAATGGTCAACATCATCGCGACCATCGGGGCTTGAGACGAGACCCTTGTGGTAGAGTCTCATCTACCGCAAGCCCCAGTGAGCTATCGGCTCTATTAGAGCCAGAAGCTCACCACTGACAACACGAGTGATGTCAGTGGGGCTGCCCTCAAACGGCAGGCATTCTGTCAGGAACGTCTACATTTGTGTAGCCAACCCCCACCCCACCTACAAAACGGGGTGAGCTGTTGATCACCATCGACAGCCGCCCCTTTTGTAGTGAGTCCTGGGGTGAAAGAATTTCTCTCTCGCTCCGGGGCTTGCGCGCGTGGCATGCGGCTGCTGCGCATGCGCAGGGCCTCAACATCGACCCGCTTGTGAGCGCATAGGCGCTTGTGAGCAGATCTGAATGAGACCCTCAGTGTTTTAGTGCTCCAACAGAAAACCAATCTCAGAAATTACTTCAAAATGAAGTTTCAAGGTGAGCAGCAAATTAAAGCATATCATCTACAAATAAACACATTTTCTGATGGGTGTTTGAATGAGCACACGAGTAACAGAAGTGGACATACAGATTGTTCCACCAAGGGTTCAACCGCTAAGATAAATAAAAGGGATAAAAGAAGGCTTCCCTGCCTAGTATTGTTACTGATATGGAAGGGAGAAGATACCATTGATAACCATTGGCAAAAACCCGCGCCGATGGAGAGCCTAGAGCATCAGCACCACCTCCAAAAACTGACCTCTAGCACTAAATTTGTAATGGCACTATCTGTCACTCAAAGTAGCGTCCAGTCTGTGAACTATGAGCACACAATTCCCGAGCGCAGTGAGTGACTCGCGCATGCACATTTTGACGCATACACATGCGCAGACGGGCATCTGTCGGCCATAGAGTGCGTTCGCGGCTTACCATCCGGGTCTGAATCAGGCCCTAATTTCCAATAGATAGATAAAAAATGCAATATCGGGACCGGCATACTTTGTGTTGTTGGTTAGAATACATCTAGTGGCTTCATTGCCCTTTTTGTGTGGTATATTTGTATATAAGTTGATAACATCAACTGTGCACAGCAAATAATTTTCTGGAATAGATGATAGGGACTGTAATTTAAAAATTAAGTTTGTCGTATCTTTCAAAAAAGTTGGTTCCGAGTGAATTACCAGCTGCAGGTAATAATCCAAGAACTGTGAGATCAAATATAATAACAAACCCCAGGCAGAAATTATTGGCCTGCCCTGGGGGGTTCAATTAATCTTTTTGTGACTTGGGTATCATGTATAGTAACAACACAATTGGAAATGGCACCATCGATGCATCTGCACCCTTTTGATTGATTACATTATTTTCCACTGCCAGTTTTAACACAGTAGCTATCTCTTTTTTATATATTTCTGTGGGGTCTGCGTTTAAACTTGTGTACACAGTGATATCCATTAGCTGTTGGTACACCTCATTTTTATATTTGGCAGTGTCCAATATCACAATTCCCCCGCCTTTGTCGGTGGGGCGAATAACAATGTCCTTATAGGAACTGAGATTTCTTAGAGCAACAGATTATTCATGTGGTAAATTCATAATATGTTTATCTTGTTCCTTATCAAAGGACATAAAGTGTTTGTCCATAATTCTAGTAAAACACAATTTACGACTGGAATGACAGCGTTCTCCCTCACTAGCAGATGTTCCTACTGCACTTGAAGACTCAATCTCCAATTTATTCCTTGGTTTAAAAGGATGTCTTGGTCTAGGTCCACCTTTGTTTAGGCAAAAAGTTGAATTATATGCCCACTGGTACACATTGTGTTCAGCATATTAAACTTTTCTTTTTTGAATTTTATTAGGTAATTTTTGCATTTAGACACTTGCTCTGCTAGTTTTACTAGCCAATCATTTGTAGAATCTGTGGTAATTGTTGCAAGATGTGCCAATTCAAATTTATCAATATTGGTTTTGGTAACAGTCAGTTCTCTTGAGACCTCCTCTATGACAAGGAGCATCAAGTCAAAAGATGCTTTGTTGAGAATACCTGCCCACTTGCGGCAGAAGTCTGCATTTTGCCTTCCTATAGTGGGGATGTTTTTTATTCGAAACCCCCGAGGGATTTTTGTATCCCTAAAATATTCAGACAATGTGACTCCATGAAGAAAATAGTCCACTTCTCATTTTTTAAGTTTAAATAGTTGCACAAAAAGTTGCTCAGCAGATTCTGTTCCAGCAGCAGTTTCCCAATTCTCTTGAAGAATTTCAGCATCTGAATCAGAAAATACATGTATATCACCTGGCAATAAGGTGATTGTAGGTATACCGATATTCTCCATGCCTGTAGAACTAGCAGCCATATCCATACATATAAAGTGCTATCTGTGCTTTCTAAGAGCAATGCTGTGCATATATAGTGATGTGCCAAAAAAGTGCAAAAATGTGCAGATTGACTCTCCTGAGGTTGATCAATAAATAAAGTGCTGGTGCCTTGATATACAACCTGAGAGGCTGGTGGCGCAGTCAAGCTCAGAAATAAATACAAACAGCTGTTTTTATCTGGCACTCTTGCTTGGTTACATAGAATAGTCTGCTACAGTGCCCTCAGAGGGAAACAAATTTAGCGATGCAAATCAGCGGCACTCAGTGGACTTGTAACAGGCAGCAGAAGGAACTGTTCACCACAACAGCTTTAGGTCAATATTTCAGAATTTAATCTTTCATCAGGATACAAATAATAAATCAAACATCTTACCATAAATGCCACCAGTGAAGAGTGCATGGCACAGCTAGGCTCACTTCCCAGTCGGATCCCCACCAATGACGTCGGACGTCACAGAGCAAATTTGTAATCTATTTCATAAGATGTCCGTGTAGTCTTCTCTATATCGGGAAGACCACGAGATCTTTCAAAGCACTCATGGCAATGCACCGTACTACTATAAGACAGGCTCTGGAGGGCAAAGAGAGTGACCAGAACGTTGCACGCCATTTTAAAAATTGTCACCACAATTTATCCACCTTAAGATACAATATGTTAGATACAGTACCATGGTCCTTTAGAGGAGGTAACAGAGGCCGTGCCTTACTCCATCTTTAAGCAAGATGGATAGCCAAATTGAATACTGTATTTCCATTTGGACTTAATGAGCTATTGTCTTTCAACTGTTTTTTGTAGCCATTACTGTTTTTTATGCTTTTCTAGATTGACGATTTGAAACAGTCAGAGCTCATTTTATGATATTGCATATTACTCACTTTCAGTGAGGTTCAATTATAATGTTCTGCTCTATGTTATAGATCAGGGATACTTAGCACTCCACTTCATATCTAGATTGCACTGTTTTGGCTATAGAGCCTGTACACAATTGCTTTATTTATTGTTTATACAGCTCCATGGCAATACTCTGGGGCGGGAACCACAGGGAGACTGAGACACAGCTCTGTGACGTCATCGGTGGGGACCTGACCCGGAATTGAGCCGCGCTGTGCCATAAAGTTTTATATAAAAGTTATGTCAGGACCATGATGCATTGCGCAGCTAGGGACAGTTGCTAGGCGACCATTGAGATACTATTTGTTACTAGTGAATTGATAACATTAGGATCTTACAAATGAATTGTTCCTGTTCATACCCCAAATGTGTCACGACCAGAGTTTCTCGGCATGGTGGTCGACGGGTATTACCTGTGAGGTCACTATGGCGGGGGTACTTCGTATTTAGGGAGGTTCAGAGCCTCACTTCATTGCCAGTGCAACGTGTTTCTCAGCATAGCTGAGAGAGAGTTCCCTGTGCTCACCATCTGTTCCTGTGTAACGCTACCTGCCTGCCTGCTTGCCTTCTCCTACCCCGCTGGACTACCCTGCATCCTCCATTACCTTCCCCTTGCCTGAGAACCTGAGTCTGCTGTTCACCCTGCACCTTGCCTCCACTGACATTCTGCTGGATGATTTTCCCTGAGCCTGCATTTTTCATTTCAACCACTACACCTGATTTTCCCTGCCTGTCATTAACTGGACATTTCCCTATTAACCAGAACCTCACACTGCTGGAAATGTCTTTTTTCACCACCCTCACAAGACCCAGATACTGGACTGCTCCTATCTGCCACTACCTGGACTTTTACTCATTGCATTCACCTCAGTTCCCATTTGCACTTTAGTGCCATCCCTGGACTTATTTTCTCCCATTGTTCATGTCTGCCAAACCACTTATTAAAAGTTCCACATTTTGTTTTAAATCTGCTTCTGTGTCTGCTCCTATCACCACCCGGGACCCACAACAAAACCAGGACATCACAAAATGTATTATTAACAGGTGTGGAATTATGTGCAGCACAGAAAGGAGCCTCATGGCAGCCCAGAGCTGTGGTTCATGGCATCATTCAACAACAAATACAGTTGTCAGATAGTCACTCATACCCGGTCATAGACATACTGGAGATATAGAAGGTCCCATCAGGGGGAGGAAGATGAACACCAAGTTAGCACATTAGAGGGGCATAGCTGTGTTTACAAATTGCAGAGGATCATAATAACTGCAGTATGCAAATCTGTCCAGTGCTGTGTCCCAGGAGACATGGTAAAGTTAAACAAAACATGAACAGGGAAAAAAAACAAATGAGATCCCAGAATGCATGGTGATATTTGTTGAATTGCTACCATGTTACTTCTAATCTGAACTGTTACTAGTATTCTCCTTTTCTGTATTGGAATTCAGGAGGTGGTTCCTATCTATAGTACCCACTTCCTCCAAAGTGTTTTGTAGCATAGTTTTTTTGTATCCCTTGTTAATAATTTTTTTCTCATTGTGTTGGCTTGTTTATTATATATTTGTTGCAATCTTAATAATTTACTTTTAGGGATACTGTTAAGCCATTGAGGTAAGTGGTCACTTTTTGTATCAATATAGGTGTTGCAATCTGTTGGTTTTATGTAGTTACTCATGACCTCCCTTCCTTCAATGATATTGATTTTTAAATCGAGAAGGTTAACTTCCTCCTTGCTGTACAATGTTAAGGGTATTGCCGTTTAGATAGTTACAAAAATCTTTAAGGCTATTTTCATCTCCTTTCCACATGAATAAAATGTTGTCTATGTACCACCACCAACACACCAGATTCACACACTAGCCATGCCCTGACCAGACATGTGAGTCCTCCCATCTGGACATAAAAAGGTTTGCATAGCTGGGCACTAATCTGGTGCCCATTGCAGTACCAACAAGTTGCTTATAGAAGGAGTCATCAAAATTAAAATAATTATTTTGTAAAATTTCATCAATGAGTTTTTCTGACCACATTAATCTCATCTGTGGGGGAGATAATACTATACAAAGATGTAGCATCAACTGTAACAATAAAATAATCTGTTTTCCATTGAAGGTCCCATAGCTTATTAAGAACATCTCTGGTGTCTTTTAAATATGAGTGTTCTTTGGTAACAAATGTTTGCAATTGAAAATCAATAAATGCGGAAAGGTTGGAGGTGATAGAGTTGGTACCTGCCACAATGGGTCTACCTGGAGAGTAATCACTATATTTAGGAATTTTTGGCAAGAGATATAAAACTGGTAATGAGTCATTATCATTGATTAAATATTCAGACATGTCTGTGCTATTAACACCCAAATCTACATAATTATTTATAAATGATTTGACATTTTTAAGAATTGTATTGGATGGATCATGTCTCAATTTAGAATAAGTGGTACCATCTGGTTGTCTTAATCCTTCCTTGACATATGCCTACGGCCTAGAAAAACGATGCCCCCCTCTTACCGGCTGGCTTTACAATAATCTATCTATTCTCTTTTAATGATTTTAAAGCATTAAGTTCTTTTCTATTAAGATTCCTTTTCCTTTTGTGTTTCAAATCTGAAATAATATTCTTCATTATTTTGAACTCCTCTGCGACACTTCTATAGAAAGTATACAATGTACAAATATTTACTTATACTGTTTACCACTTTTACTACTGTTTACCACTTTTTATATGGTAATTATATGTGTACATATTATATGCATCTGTTTATACCATTTTAGAAAGACACTCATCTTGGAAAAAGATGCCGAAATGCGTTAAAGAGTGTCTTTTATTTGTTTGATGTTATGCCCTTACCATTCCATATGTTATACCCACCTACCTTGACTGACCCAGGTTCCATCTTCCAAGTGCGGTGGGATCAGTAGATTTCCATCATTCAATGGCATTGGCATTTTTTGCATATTTTATCAATAATTTTTAAACTATATTACAGCCTTTACTGTTTCACTTTTTTTCCGTACTGGGGAGTACCTTACATTGTATGAGAACCCCCTAACTGATGATATAGAAAACAAAGAAACCTTTATGAGCCTACATCTTCCCATTACAAGTAAGCATACATGTAAGGATTTTACACAGCACCTTATCTACTCACACCTGGATAATTCCTATGAAGATTGGGGTTACCTGAGGCTGAGAGAGGACCCTTACACACCATCTTTTTACTGCATGAACATTTCCCTAGTTTTTTGTACTTGTACAAGACTGTATGACGCTATTTTCATTTTTATTTTATTTTATGTTATGGATGATCATACAGGAACCATCTGAACATTCCCTATAAGGACTTTGTGCCAAATATTTGGAACCATTCTAAGTGCATGTGAGGTTGTATTGTTGTTTTGTTGTTTTACGTTATAAGCTGGTGTCTTATTTTCAACCTGTGCACCTTAGATATGTAGCACCATGGGTTTGAATCCTTATTTTTGTTACTATATTTGGTATACAGTATATACTAATTCCCAATAAATTAATTGTACTTGACTGACATCAGAAAGAAACTTAGAGAATCACCACAGCAAAATAAAAACATCATCTGTAAAATGCAGCCAGGAAGCCAGGTTTGACCTGGTGCTGGATGGTGAGATGCTCCTAGTACACCATCAAAAAATGTACATAGCTATGGGCAAACCTGGTTATTGTCGAAGCTGAATAATTGGCTGAGACAAGTTCAGTTTAAAATGTAATCGCGGTGACGCCATCTTGCGAATGGCCGCAAGACTCCATTTTGGAAATGAGATAGCAAGACACCATTTTTGTGGACAGCGTCAATTCAAGTTATAACTCAGGAGCTAAGAACAGATGGCAATGTTTTTGTTAACCTACCAAGGGCAACTGGAAAAACAAGCTTTCTGAGTAAAAGTAAATAAGACGAGACAATGGGTATTTTTACATACAAATTGGGAATCCCTGGATGCAGATAAAGTATAGTTGTGGCAATTGTAATATAATATCTACACAATTGGATTTGTCTGAATCCTAGACAGGATGGCCCCAAATTCCACAGCTTGAGGTGGTAATACATTTGCATTTCACACAAGAGTCTGTGAGAACAAAAGAGGTTTTGTTTTCCTTTGAACACACAACAGGTGGGGATATAGAAAAGAAAATATGCAGCGCTGATAATAGATGCAGTTTAATATAAATATAAAAACAATACAATCATAGAAATAAAAACATATCAAAATGTATTTTTGTGTGGTAATATTGTGGATCCACTGCGATAGTAGATGGAGGTCCAAATAACAACCTCATAAAGCATGCATAATATCCTATAGGCACTATTGCTGCAGCAATATACTGGATGGGCACTGATGTAATGTCTCGCAAGGTAACTTGGGATATAGTTGTAAATCCAACAATGGGAAAGATTTTACCAGCTTATGTCCAGATGAAACGAGGGTCCCAAAATTAGCGATGGTATCACACCGGCGAACATCCAACGCACGGAAAGACCTCTGAAAGATTGATGCTGGACCAGGGATGGCATCCCAAGTTGAGAAAACTCCAATGCAGTTCCTGAATAGTGTCCAAATGATGAGTGCCTGATAGGAAGAACCACCAACGCGTTTCACTACCACCTGGTAGCTTTTCAAGGTGTCTCTATGGCTGGTATACAGCCCTCTTATACTGCTTTTCATTAGGCTCAATCGTCCTCAGGTGGATCCAATTAATTATATAAAAAAACTACTTAGTAGTCAAAATTTAAATAATGAAACAGACGATACAGACAACAGGAGGCAGACATTGACATACATTAATTCAAATAGTTAAACTTACTGTTTAAAATACACTACAATATTCGATCTAAAATTCACCACAGATGTTTTCTGTATTTGTAGGTAATTATTGGTCAAAAACAATCACGTGACCATGTGGAGCGCTATGGAATCACATGTTGCGTTCCAAGCCTCCGGCTGATGACGGATCTCTGCTGGGCGGCGGGTCACATGACCCGCTCGGATTTTCGTGTGGGACGCTATGACATAAAACGCTGCGTTCCACACTTCTAACTTCCCCATTCCATTTCATATGTTCGTCATGTGGTTTCCCTGACGGGACCACCATGTACTCCTATACTGTGTGCCCATTCAGCGCTCAGATATTTTTAACTCCTTAGTCCCCAGATGTCATATCAAAATACTACATAGAGGAATATGGTATCGATCCTCATTATAATACTACAATTATATAAACTATGTCTTTAATCAAAAAAACAAAGAAAAGAACAAAGAAAAAAATCAATGTGACTATAAATAAATAAATTGATAAAATTAAGAACATTACTAAGTCTATTAGATGAGATATAGACATCATGATAAATAATAATATAGACTAAATGACCAAAACAACAATATAATAAATATATCAAGGACAATATCATACAGGTAGATATAAACATTCTTAATCCGCTCTGTATGACATATATACCATAAATTGGGTGGACCACTAAATAGAATAAACAGGTAAACCCCTAACCCGTTAGATATAACACACACCAGAGGTGAATCAGTGTTAAAAATACACTGGAAACATACATCTAATAACCCTAGATAATAATCAACCACCTAAGGTGATACCCAAATGTCCCTATTTTATAGAATAGCATTGAGTTCTAGGGCTTCATTAAGTCCACTTGGGAATAGAGAATTAAGTTGAAATGTCCAGTAAATTTCCTGTTGGCAGAGTTTTCTAAATCTATCCCCTCCTCGTGGGGTTGATGGAATAAATTCTAAACCAATAACTTTTAATGAGCTTGGATCACTATTGTGTTTCACCATAAAATGTTTAGGAATACTATGATTCTGTTTTTTATTTAAAATATTCCTACGGTGCTCCATATAACGCACCTTAAGGGGTCTTGTTGTTTGACCAACATATTTGAGGTTATAATCACATTGGAGGAGATAGATTACCCAACTGGAGTTACAATGAATAAAACTGGTAATACTTTTTTCTTCTCCTGTCATAGTAACAACAGATGTAGTTTTGTTTAATACAAATTTACAGGTTGTACATCTTGTGTTTCCACATCTAAAAAAACCTACTGTTCTTCTGCTTAACCAAGCTTTAGTACAATTGTCCGAGTCTTTGACCACAGGAACAGATTTCATAAAGCTTGGAGCAAGAATGGTTTTTAAGGAGCGATTTTTCCTGAAAATAAATTCAGGGTGACTGGGAAGGACTTGGTTGAGTATAGGATCAACTTTTAATATATGGTAATTTGATTTAATGATTTGTTTGATAGTATTTGACTGGTTATTAAATTTACTAATAAAAGCCAACTCTCTAGATCCTTTTGGATTGTTATCATTTATTTCTAACATTATCTTCTTTTTTGGGTCTAATAGGGAATCTCTATCTATTTCTGATACTTCTTTGAATGCACTCTCTAAGATATAATTAGGGTATCTTCTGGTCATAAAAGATTCCAACAACTTTTTCGCTTGTTCCTGGAATCCTTTTTCTGTCGAACAATTCCTCCTAATCCTAAGGAGTTGCCCCTTCGGAATATTGGTCTTCCATGACATGTAACGGGCACTACGGAAGTGTAGATATGCTTCTGTCCCAACATCTTTGATATAATTAGAAGTGATGATTTTATCACCCAAAATCTCAAGGGTCACATCCAGAAAATGTATAACACTCTTGTTATAATTGTAAGTGAAAGTCAAATTATAAGTGTTAGTGTTGAGAAAACGTGCAAAATTAAGAGCTGTGTCTAAATCCCCATCCCAAATGAAAAATAAATCATCTATGTAATGGCCATAGAGAACCAGGTGGCCTCCAAGCTCGCCCCCCCATATGAGCTGGTTCTCGACCTTGCCCACATAGAGGTTGGCGTAGCTTGGCGCAAATCTGGTTCCCATGGCCGTTCCCATAGTCTGTAAATAAAAAGTGTCAGAAAAAAGAAAATAATTGTGAGTAAGAATAAAGTGAATAGAGTCTAATAGGAATTCTTTGTGTCTGTCAGTCAAATCTCCATCTTTATTAAGAATGTCACGAATGACCTGGACACCCGTTTGATGTGGAATATTGGTGTACAAACTTTGTACATCCATAGTAAGAAATGCATAAGAGGATTTCCATTCACATCTCGTATTAGTTGCAAAAAATGTGTCGTATCGCGTATATGTGATTTCAACTGACAGACACGTGGCTGTAAATACGAATCCACATAGGCAGAAAGAGCAGAGGTAAGGGAATTGACACCCGAAATAATAGGACATCCAGGGGGTGAAGTGAGGGACTTGTGGATTTTGGGTAAATGATAGTAGATCGGAATAGTGGGAAAAGAAGGTAAAAGAAAACGATATTCATCTTTGGATATGACCCTATCATTCAAAGCAGAAATAAGAATAATCTCAAGTTCCGTTAAGAAGGAAGCAGTGGGATCTTTCATGAGGACTGTATAAAAGTGAGCATCCTCAAGTTGTCTGAGGGCCTCCTTAATGTACTCAACTTTATCTTGGATGACCAAACCTCCCCCCTTATCTGCTTCTTTGATCATAATACTCGTATCCTGTGTCAAATTTCTAAGGGCCCTCTTCTCGCCTCTTGTCCAATTTCCATGTTGTCTGGTAATAGTAGACTGGGAAGAGCAGAGATTCCTGAAACCCTCTAAAGTAGTTTTATAGAAGGTCTCTACACTGCTGCTCTTAAAACTGATTGGAAAGAAGTCTGATCTTAATTTACAACCACTCTTATTGATATTAAAGATTTTTGTGTTTTAGAAATATGGTTATCAGGGTCAATTTCTTGTTGTAATTCTTCCAATATATTTATTATTGGGTCATCATCTGCGTCCAGGAGTACTAAAGACGAAGTGTCCTTCTCTGTAGTAAGAGCTTTCTTTGCAAAGAATCTCTTCCTACAGAGAGTACGAATAAAGCGATTTAAATCAACGTAAAGATCAAATATGTTAGGTGGAGCCGATGGGGCAAATTTAAGACCTTTATTGAGGAGCGATAGTTCGTCTTTCGACAACACTTTTGAAGATAGATTGAAGATTGAATTACTAGTTTTTTCTAAATACTTATATCTTAGTTTCTTAGATTTCTCCTTTTTCCCTGCTCTTCTCCCTCTATACTTGGATTTCTGCTTCTTTTGATTGTAGGAGTATGTTGCTTGGATATCCAAACTGGTTTTCGATGGTGTGGAGGTGATCTCCCTAAAAAAAGATCTGATTTGTCCTCATTGGTATAAGTATATCCAGTGGGTCTAGATTTGGGACGTGCCCCAAGGGCCCTAGTCTCCTTGGAAGGAGATAATAGAGAGAGATGGTCTGTTTTCTTATTATCACTAATATAACCTCTTTCATAGTGATTTTGTCGATCAGACAAAATTCGCTGTCTGATTATTGTTTGTCCATATTGGGGTCGTTTAGTGGAAAGATGATCAAGACCTGTCCTATTAGTAGGGTAATAGTGGGGATCTTGAGATGTTTTGAAGAATTGTTTTCTTTCTTTTATCTTAACTTTATATGATCTTACTTGTCCTTTAGTGTAATCATCTAGATCCCTTTGGAATTTTTTGCATTTAGTATCGGTAATGGATTGTTCAAACTTGAGTATCCTTTCGGTAATCTTATGATCTTATGATCATATTCACTATAATCTGACAAAGTACTCATTGGTTCCAATTTCTGTTTTGCCCTATTTACAAGGCTGACTACTCCCCTTTTTTGCAGCTGCTGAGAAGACTCCTCACCACAGTGCCCTATTTACTATCTTTATAGTTCTATTCTTGCATACACAACAGGTGGGGGCCTGCTGACAGAGGGCATGTAGAACTACAACCCTCAGCCATCCACACTGCTGGATGTTCACTTCGTGTATGAGAAATTATGCACTTAAATCTCACCCATTAATAACTAGTGTCCTTATATCAAACCCCGAATACTCACACACTACATATTCGCACACAAGGTTCCATTAGC
Organism: Taudactylus pleione; assembly: GCA_031769625.1. Classification (NCBI taxonomy): domain Eukaryota; kingdom Metazoa; phylum Chordata; class Amphibia; order Anura; family Myobatrachidae; genus Taudactylus; species Taudactylus pleione. The sequence goes on along the minus strand of JAUIMM010000047.1, from coordinate 110,378 downwards.
ATCAAATTGTATGATTCAAGTTGGTTAAGTTAGTTTAAATGCTAAGAAATAGAGGTTTTTGATATCTAAGGTATTATACATGATAAGCAAGGTGTGTTTGGTTTTGTTCTGATGCGTACACTTTTTACAGAATCCCGGTGTTATCGGTGGAGAGATCGCATCATGCAAACTCAAGTTACGGATCGCAGAACTTACAAGCAACAAAATGTTTAGTTGATGGAATGTTACAGGAGGCGTTACCAGAAAGACTCCGGCTGTTAGAGGCAGGGAAAGTCTATTTGAAACAACCTGTTAAATGTGTCGTTACATATGCTTCTCCTCTGGGAACCAATGAGATCAGCAGGAAGTTCCCCCTTTGTCCTGTTTCAGTCTGGGGGGGGGAATAAATACATGTGTCCGAACACTGGTTTGCCAGTTCATGCTGAATTTTGGGTGAACTGAGGATATCTAGTCAGAAGTCTATCTCTGGGTCCAGAGGCGCAGCGTATGTATAACTGTACTTGGGTCTGTATTATTTCTTTTTATGCCTAACTTGTGTATGTATAGATTGCATGTAACTGACTGTACTTTTACCTGAATAATACTTGTGCGTTGGAAACACAGATTCCACTCCTGTCTTTATTTGTGGTTAAACTGCGTACACAATTAGTGTTCTGTTTAGAGGTTTTAGGCAGGGTTTTGTCTTAGAGGTTCTAGGCAGGTGAAACTTAGAGGTTTATAGGAAGGAATATATTAAAAAGTTTATTGACGAATTTAACAGTGGGGGCTCATCGGTTTATCACACTATCTGATACACGATAACACTTGGTCAGTCCTCTCTCAGCAAAAGGGTGGAGGCGCCATTTGGGAGATGCATTAGTCTTTCATTACCACAGTGTTTCTGAGAGTGTACTACCGGTTATTGTGTAGAGGAAGCGCTGATTAGAATCCAGGGACAAGAGAGGAAAAAAAGTTTGTTTTTCCTCTGTTGATAGAACCTTGTGTTTAGAGGGGTGCTGCAGTATTTGCGTACGCAGCTAAAACGCATTTTTGCGTACGCAGTTAAAAAAAAAAGTAATTATACGCTTGTGTGGTAGTCGCATAATTGTGTATGCGGACGATCGCACAATAGCGTATACGCACTTCCGGTTCTGCTGCCACGTGTTTGAACAAAGCCATTGAGGTTTACATTTTTTTCTATCTACCAATATCTGGGTTAAACGTTTATTTTCTGCGCAGAGAAAAAGTGTGTAACAGTGTGTGTATTGTTGGTAGGGGTAATTTATTCCCTAAAGTTAAGGGTACCGTATGATCCTTAAGGGCTAGGTGCAAGGGTTAGCCTAGTTGCTCGGTAAGCAGCTTTACCATTCTAAACACAGTAGCAGGTGTACATGTTGTCTTTGTTGTATAGAGGTCTGTGAGAGTGGTCGACATACAAACTCTCATAGGTTTGGAAGTTACCTTACTAAAGCTTATCCGGGTCTGGAAGTTGCCTGTTTCAAAACTTATCTAGGTGTGGAAGTGGCCTTACGAAATCTTATCCCGGTTGTTAGGGCGCCGCCCTACATCGTTCACAGGTAAGTGAAAGTATCTTGATTGTCTTTCACCAGTTTAAATTTTTATTGAAAAGCGTAGGAGTTGTCTCAAAATGGGAGCCACGCAAACGGTAGAAATGTTAAGCAATGATGTGCTGCTAATGGAGGCTCCGATTGGATCAGCCCGTCGTATTATGCATACTAAGTAAGGTACTTACGCAATAATGTATTGTGATATATGGTTTAATATGACGAGAAAGAGTGTTAGACCATTTCCCAGAATTGGTAGTTTTGACAAAAATGTGTTAGATAATGTCCAGGATCACATCAGTATGGTGCAATCCCGAGAGAAAAAGATTAAGTATTTTGAATGTTTAAAAATATGGCAGCATGAAGGGGATGCTTGGCTTAAAAATGTGCAAACAACGCAAATTAGCGTTGCGAACGCATTGCCAGAAAATCCGCGATGCTGAGTTGCAATACGGGCGAGCCGCAAATTGGCACGCATGGGCGGCAAAGTAGCATCGTGGAGAGTATTGCCAGCAGTTCACGCTCACCTCCCCCACCTTATGTGGATGGAGGTGCAAGTACAGTTACCAAAAATACCAATAAAAATGTAACAAGTAATTTGTACCCCCTCTTAAGTATCCATAAAGAAAATGTTTATGATGTAGATGGTGAGCCTATTATAATGTCTGCTATTTCCCATGCTGTACAAATGATAGATGCTGCATCACCACAATCATGGGTGGTGCCGCCATCTCCATCGGTAACAGCAAGGGAAGTGTTAATACACTTGGCACCCATTGAGGAAGTTGTTAATACCATACGTAGCAGCAGCAGATTAAACCCCCAGCCAGGTAACCAGGTCAGAGGTAGCAACGCTGCCGGTCTGCATCCCATTCAGACAATAACTGTTCCAAATGGAAATGCAGATGCAAACGGTGTAGTGTCCATGAGGGAAGTAGTAATGCATTGTCCATGGACAAGAGCAGAACTGAATTCCATCATAAATGATTTCCCCAATCCCAAAAAGGAACTAGCCAAATGTCAAAGATTTTTGAGAAATTTGGGTAGTTCTCATGAGCCCACTAATAAAGATTGGCGTGTGGTGTTAAGGGCCTGCCTGCCACACAATACCGACGTGACAAAATTTATCACGGACTGTGTATTGGATGGCGACGTTCCCTTAACAGACCAAGTAAACCAAGGTAACATTTCCCGCATTGTGACTCAATTGGGTGTATATTTTCCAGTAGTAGTTAACTGGAACAAAATCTTCACAATCAAACAAAAAGAGAGTGAAACTGCAGAAGAATATTGCGACCGGGCTCTGCAGGCTATCACCCAGTACACTGGGATAGAAGAGATTAAAGATAGCATTCACCACAGGGGAATGATAGTCACGATATTAATGGATGGGTTAAAAGAGAATTTAAAAACTCGGGTTCAGACCTCACAGCCTGGCTGGCGGGGACTTACAATAGATAACCTCATAGAGTCTGCCATAGAACAGGACAAAAACATCTCAAAAAATAGGGAGACCCAGAGCGAAAAATTAATGGCTGTCAGTATACAAGCTCTGGAGAGAATGACGTTAACATCACAGCCAACAGACACGCTTGCACTTGCACACACACTCATGCCAGAACAAGTTGCTCTCACTAACCCCACTCAACAACAAACACAACTCTATCCCACTAACCCAATGCAACCACAGGTCCCAGGATATCCACCCACTTCTTTTCCCCCACAATACCCTTACCCTCCCTATCCTTACCCATATCCACCACCTGCCCTCTGCTCAAACTTCACAACAACACATGCTTTCACCTGAATCACGGACATGTTTTAATTGCAAGCAAACAGGACACTTAAGTAGAAACTGCACAGTAAAAAGAGTATGGACCCCACACCAAGGGAAACCTGGATATCCCCATAAGGGATATGCACAGAGATCAGCAAATATTCAGCAAGCACCAGCTCCAATTGTAGCCGTAAATGCTTTATTGGAGAATGGTAGCCAACGCTAGGGGTCAGGTCATACCTGTAGTCTACAGATAGTCAGGTTAATGGGAAGTACTAGGGAAGAGCCGGTCTTGATGGTTGATGTAGCTGGTACTGAATATCCTTTTCTTGTAGACACAGGGGCGACCAAGTCAGTGATGAAATCTCCCGTTAATTTACAGGTGACCAACGAGACAATACCAACAATGGGTGTGACAGGTAAAGTGGAACGTTATCCTTTAACCAGACCCGCAGAAGTTAGTATTGGGCCGTTGCATACCAGACATTCTTTTCTTCTGGCTGCCGTGGCTCCTACTAACCTGCTGGGCAGAGACTTGTTATGTAAAATGGGATGTGTCATATATTGCACCCCTGATGGTGTATATTTAGATATCCCAGAGAGAATGGTATACGAGGTGCGGGATATGTTAGACACCCCACAAAGGATAATGTACCACTCTACAGTTTTAAAAGAAAATCCATCACAAGTAGATGAAATGTTGTCCCAAATCCAGATTCCCTTTGGACAAAAGATGGACAGGACACTGGATTAATGGCAAACGTAAGCCCGGTAATGATACACTTAAAAAGCGGTAGGCAAGCTCCAAAAATTCCCCAGTACCCACTAAAACAGGAAGTAGAACTAGGGGTGTTTCCAATAATCGAGCGATTATTGCAACAGGGAATTTTAGTTCGTACAGCTAGTGTAGCCAACAGTCCCATCTTTCCAGTAAAGAAGAGTGGTGGGAGGGGTTATAGGCTGGTGCAAGACCTTAGAGGTGTTAATAAGGTAGTAGAGAGCCAATTCCCTGTAGTGCCGAATCCAGCTGTCATCTTGATGCAGATCCCACCAAATGCAACCCATTTCACTGTCATTGACCTCTGTTCTGCTTTCTTCTCTGTGCCTCTCCACCCTGACTGTCAGTACCTATTCGCGTTTACATACAGAGGTGTGCAATATACATGGACACGATTGCCCCAAGGTTTCATAGACAGCCCCAGTATTTTCTCCCAGGCATTGCATGACTGTTCTAATTCAATATGTGGACGATTTATTGCTATGTTCTGACTCTTTTATGTCATGTGTGAATGATACTAAACTTTTGTTAGTTCATCTCTCGCAAACAGGACACAAAGTGGCTAAGGACAAATTACAGCCATGCCAACCCAGAGTAAAATATTTGGGACACTGCCTAACCCAGGGGTTACGACATCTCACAAATGATAGAATCCAGGCCATACAAAACATGACACTGCCACAGAATCAACAGCAAGTTCGTACCTTCTTGGGAATGTGTGGATATTGCCGAATGTGGATCCCAGGTTTTTCTATTTTGGCCTTGCCTTTACAGGAACTAGTCTCTTCCTCAAAGCCCGATCGTGTCACACACACTGAGGAATCAGAACAGGCTTTTCTTAATCTTAAGGATAGCCTGACAAAAGCTCCTGCATTGGGAATACCCGATTATGAAAAACCTTTTGATTTATATTGTACGAAAGCCGATGGTTGGGCTGCAGGTGTCCTTACACAAAAACATGGTGATGCCAGTAGGCCCGTAGCATACTACAGTGCCCATTTGGAAACGGTAGCAAGATCACTCCCCACCTGTTTGAGAAGTGTAGCAGCTACCGCTTTATTGGTGAGTAAAAGTGAGGACGTAGTATTGGGCCATGATATGATTGTCTACACTCCCCATGCTGTATCTGCTCTGTTGAACTCAGCTCAAACCAGACACATCTCCTCGGCTAGGTTCACCAAATGGGAACTAGCCCTAATCGCTCCTGCAAATATTACAGTTAAATGTTGCAGTACGCTGAATCCAGAAACATACCTGCCATATGTACAACATGATGTACAAAGGGTGGAAGGAGAGGAGTTGCTGGCAGGAGGTGAGTTCAGCAGACATGATGACACCCACGATTGTATGACATATCTGAATCAGACCTTTACTGCTAGACCTGACATACATGACACACCTTTAGAGAATGTGGATGTGACTTTCTATACAGATGGGAGTTGTCATAGACAAACAGACACAAGTGAATTATGTACAGGTTATGCTGTTGTAAATGACACAGACATCATGGAAGCTAAACCTCTCGGTCCTTCTCACTCAGCCCAGGTGGCAGAGTTAGTAGCACTGACTAGAGCATGTGAACTGGCAGCAGGCAAATCTGCTAACATTTACACTGACTTGAGGTACGCGTTCAGGGTGGTGCATGATTTTGGGGCTCTATGGCGTCTGACAAATTTTATGACAGCAGCAGGCACACCAGTTGCACACTCCCGACACATTAAACATCTCTTAGAAGCAATCCAACTGCCCAAAGCAGTGGCAGTAATTAAATGCAAAGCCCACACATGTGAGGATGACCCAGTGTCACTGGGCAACAACAGAGCTGACGAAGCTGCAAAATGGGCAGCGGGGTTAAAAATGCCTTCTCCAATTGAAACAATTATGTCATTCCAAACCATTGATATGCTGAAATTAGTTGAGATGCAAAATTTGTGTTCAATTCAGGAAAAATCCATATGGAAGTCCAAGGGGTGTGGGCAAGAGTCCTCCGGGCTCTGGAGGGACGGACATGGTAAGCCAGTAGCCCCCAAGGCATATTACCCAAGCCTGGCTGAACCAGCACACGGTCTGACTCATCTGGGTAAACAGGGCATGTGCAAGTTGGTGAGGGCATACTGGTGCGCACCAGGGTTTTCTTCACAAGCAGAGAAGATAGCAATGTCCTGTCTGACCTGCTTGAGAAAGAACATAGGGAAAGCGATCCCTACCGAACCATCCCACATTCCACCGACTAATGGACCTTTCCAGGTGATACAAATTGATTTCATCCAATTACCACCCTGCAGGAACCTTAAGTATGTATTAGTGTGCACAGACGTATTCTCTAACTGGGTTGAGGCCTACCCAGCAGCCACTAATACTGCTGCGTTTACTGCCAAGAAAATAGTTCAGGAATTTGTATGCAGGTACGGTATCCCTAGAATCATCGAAAGTGATAGGGGTACCCATTTCACAGGTGATGTTTTCCAAAAATGTGTAAGCTGATGGGTATTAATAGCCGACTTCACACCCCCTACCGACCGCAAGCCAGTGCCAAGGTAGAGAGGATGAACGGGACTATTAAAAATAAGCTAAGTAAAATCATGGCGGAGACTGGACTAGGATGGCCAGAAGCTTTACCTTTGGTCCTACATAGTATAAGGACCACTCCTAGATTTCCTCTGAATCTGTCCCCATTTGAAATATTGTTTGGTAGACAACCTCATTTGATTATAAGTCCACAGGAAGATCTAAAGGGTAACAATGAGGTAACTGTGAAGTATCTTATATCAATGAGTAAGCAGTTAAAGCAACAGCAGCAGAAACTGAAATTGTTGTCCCATGATATGCCTGAAATGAACTGCCATGATGTTGAACCAGGAGAATATGTAATGATCCGAAATTTCTTACGTTCAGGTTGTTTGACTGATCGGTGGGAAGGTCCGTACCAGGTGCTGCTGACAAGTACTACATCTTTGAAGGTGGCCGAGAGAGATACCTGGGTCCATTCCACTCACTGTAAAAAGGTCAATCAACCAGTGGAGAAACAGGTCGGAGACAAAGCTGATAGTGTGGATCTGTCACTCGCGAGCTTGTTCCGGGAGGATTGAAAAGGTTGTAGTGAGATACCTGAACTGAGAGAAATTTGCAGGACTTGTTGTGACAATGGACGGGCCTGCTGTGTTCATTTTCATATTCTCTTTTAGAGTGTTCACCATCCTGGTCAGTTCGGGAATACCCAGTGTCTGTGATGGGGGACCTATTGAGGAAACAGGAGCTGATGGCAGTGCTGATGGAGTGGAGAAAGGAGGAGTGCAATGCCAATCAGGGGAGTGTCTGACCAATCTCAGTACTGTTATTGTTAAGAGAGCTGTCATTCCGGATACTCGGGGAAGGTGTGAAGGGTTATCGTCTGAAGTTTCCTGTATTTGTGAGTTTTGTGGGTCCCTAGTTGATGAGAACTGTATTCAACGGTGCCAACCTAAATATAACCCGTACTGGGGAGGGTATCCTTTAGATGATTATCACAGCATGGTAGGCAAAGTGTTAAATCAAACCGATTGCTGGGTGTGTTCACATGTGCCACAGGGACAGCATAATGTAGGGTTGGTGCCATTTCCGCTGAATATCACGGAAATTTTAGAATTACAAAAGGGGAAAACATTGGATGGAAAATTCCTCTCATCCAAACCGCCTCATTTCAAACTCTATCAATTTCAAGTAGATAAATCACTTTTGTGTTTAAACATAACCAACCCCAATAAACCCGGAGGTTGGGAAGTGACGGGGAATAATCAGACGATGACCTTCTCACAAAGAGCTGATAATGAGTCCATAAACTATGATCTGCTACGCTCAATTAAATCAAGTGGGAAATATTTTAGGTACCGGTATACATTGAGTTCCACCAAAGAAATGATTGGTAAAGTACCAGATGGTTATTGTGCTAAAATAATACAACCAGAAACTTGCATATACCAGATGGAAAAGCCTGAGATAGGATTGTTTGCAAGAGAAATGTGTTTAATGATAATGATGCATACCATTCCTTATATTCTCCCTGATAATGTATATTTTATATGTGGAAGAAAAGCGTATAAATGGCTCTCCCCGAGTTCCGAAGGTTTGTGTTATCTGGGAAGAGTAGTCCCAGAAGTTATGACCCTCACACATGTTGAAATGTTGGGAATACATAAAAACACACCGTCACCATATCTTCACACACAATATGAACATAGAGGCAAGAGAAATATGATACCTGGTGATATGCATAAAGCCGCTCAGTTAATCAGTGAGACAACTGGCTTCCAAGTTTTAGTCGCCCTGGATCCCACCAGAATTGCTAGGGGTACATTAAATTTTAGATATATCCAGGAACTTGCTAAATTAATAGATAATATCACTGAGATGTACGATGACACATTGAGGTACACAGGGAGAGAATTGCAAGCGTACAAGAAAGAACTAGTGCAACACAGGCTAGTGGTGAAATATTTAACTGCTGTTACTGGAGGGTATTGCATAACGTTAGCCACCCAATTTGGAGTAAAGTGTTGCACTTATGTCACCAATGATACCAGCGACCCTAAGGAGGTGATAGACCAGAAGATGGATGAGATTCTGCAGCTAAAGTGGGAATTTTCGTAAGAACCATAACGCATCAGTGGCTGAAGCAGGGGAAGAGATAGAAGGATGGGTGTCATGGCTGAACCCAGTGAAATGGTTCTCGGGTCTAGGAGAGTGGGTCCAGGAAGTGGTCGCCAGCGTAGGCAAATTCTTGATCCTTATACTGATTGTCATCATAGTAATTGGCATATGCGTCCGGTGTGTTCCTATTGTGTTGAAGTGTGGAAAATGTGAAAACAGAGTGAAACGAAGGGATGAAACTATGATGGTGGTCAGAAATGATAATATGTATTCCGAGGTAGATACAGAACTGCACTACAACCCTGAGCTAGGAAGTACCATCATTTAAATGTATAATATTTAGACATGCATAGAAGATATTATTGAAATGTTATTTATAGAACACCCAGACAATGTAAAGTCTCAAATTCCCCTTCAAAACTACTGTTATAAGACTGGTGCATCCCCACATCTGTCACATGATCTCCCAAGATCCGCGGTGTGCGTATAATAGTAGTTTTATGCCCCCGCCTAGAGACACATTGTTGATGGATTAAGAACCACCTTGTGCCATCCCATGATAACACTAAATAATATGTGAATGTAAGCCCAAAATAAATTTTTATAGCAGATTGTGATAGCATGTTGTTTGCTATCAAAGGGTGGACTGTCGAAGCTGAATAATTGGCTGAGACAAGTTCAGTTTAAAATTTAATCGCGGCGACGCCATCTTGCGAATGGCCGCAAGACTCCATTTTGGAAATTAGATCGCAAGACACCATTTTTGTGGTCAGCGTCAATTCAAGTTATAACTCAGGAGCTAAGAACAGATGGCAATGTTTTTGTTAACCTACCAAGGGCAACTGGAAAAACAAGCTTTCTGAGTAAAAGTAAATAAGAAGAGACAATGGGTATTTTTACATACAAATTGGGAATCCCTGGATGCAGATAAAGTATAGTTGTGGCAATTGTAATATAATATCTACACAATTGGATTTGTCTGAATCCTAGACAGGATGGCCCCAAATTCCACAGCTTGAGGTGGTAATACATTTGCATATCACACAAGAGTCTGTGAGAACAAAAGAGGTTTTGTTTTCCTTTGCACACACAACAGGTGGGGGCCTGCTGACAGAGGGCATGTAGAACTACAACCCTCAGCCATCCACACTGCTGGATGTTCACTTCGTGTATGAGAAATTATGCACTTAAATCTCACCCATTAATAACTAGTGTCCTTATATCAAACCCCGAATACTCACACACTACATATTCGCACACAAAGTTCCATTAGCATCAAATTGTATGATTCAAGTTGGTTAAGTTAGTTTAAATGCTAAGAAATAGAGGTTTTTGATATCTAAGGTATTATACATGATAAGCAAGGTGTGTTTGGTTTTGTTCTGATGCATACGCTTTTTACAGAATCCCGGTGTTATCGGTGGAGAGATCGCATCATGCAAACTCAAGTTACGGATCGCAGAACTTGCAAGCAACAAAATGTTTAGTTGATGGAATGTTACAGGAGGCGTTACCAGAAAGACTCTGGCTGTTAGTGGCAGGGAAAGTCTATTTGAAACAACCTGTTAAATGTGTCGTTACATATGCTTCTCCTCTGGGAACCAATGAGATCAGCAGGAAGTTCCCCCTTTGTCCTGTTTCAGTCTGGGGGGGGGGGAATAAATACATGTGTCCGAACACTGGTTTGCCAGTTCATGCTGAATTTTGGGTGAACTGAGGATATCTAGTCAGAAGTCTATCTCTGGGTCCAGAGGCGCAGCGTATGTATAACCGTACTTGGGTCTGTATTATTTCCTTTTACGCCTAACTTGTGTATGTATAGATTGCATGTAACTGACTGTACTTTTACCTGAATAATACTTGTGCGTTGGAAACACAGATTCCACTCCTGTCTTTATTTGCGGTTAAACTGCGTACGCAATTAGCTTTCTGTTTAGAGGTTTTAGGCAGGGTTTTGTCTTAGAGGTTCTAGGCAGGTGAATCTTAGAGGTTTATAGGAAGGAATATATTAAAAGGTTTATTGACGAATTTAACATTATCATAGCTGTGCCAATTCATGGTAAATAAAAGTCACCCACAAAATAAAAATTGTGGTCTTAAATAAAATAAATACTGAGCAAAATGAAAGACTTTACATTTTTGCTTTTGTATGTTTTGTCAAAGAAGAATTGAATAGCCTGAAGACCTTTTTCTTTTTGTATAATAGTACACAAACTGTTAACATTGGCTGAGCGGATAAAGAAATGCTCTTCCCATTGTTTTTATTTGAGTTTTTTCTTAAAAAAAATATCTAGTATCTTTACTACATGAGGGATATAGTGTGACCAAAGGTTGAAGTTGTGCATCAACAAATAAGGAGAGGTTACTTGTTAGACTGTTTACCCCCAATATTTCCTAGTAGCCAGGCAGATTTTTAGGGCTCTTATGAATCTTTGGAAGGGTATACATAATAGGGGCTGAAAGTTCTAGAATATTATTAAAATCCAATTCACTTTTGGTTAATACTCCTTTATCCAGAACATTTGATTTAGGAGTATTACATTTTTTTATATTTTTTCAGTGGGGTCCCTCCTTAAGAGATTATATATTCTTCCTTCATTTAGTTGTATTTTTATCTCTTTTGTTATACATATCTAGATACATTAAACCAATACCCTCCCCTTTTAATTGTTTTAACACCTCCCTGTCTTTTATAGTAAAATTGAATATATATTTATGATTATTTGCTTTTGTTTCTTTTGTTGATTTTGTTCATCACTGATTTACTAAAACTTTCACCAAAGCGACCTTTTATATGAGGTGGGGAAAAAAATATTTTTTTCTTAAATCCATTTTTATTGCTATTCTGCATGTCATAATTATCTTTTCTATTACAACATTTTTTATGGCTAACTTCCTAATAAATTTTCTTTAAATCAATTAAACAATCAAAAGAATTTATGAAAGGTGATAATTTTAAACCCTTCTTTAACAAGGATATGTCATCTTTAGTAAGAATTTTTGAAGATATTATAGATGTTATTTACTTCTTCATTTGTATTGTAAACTATACTGTCTTTATGCAGGGTTGTTTCTACTCTGATTTCACTTTTTGGTTCATCATCATGATCATTCTTTTGGATATCTTCTATTACATTTTCTTATGTTAGTATATAAATATTTTTTTATTTTTTTTGCTTCTCTTTTTTCATTTTTTTATTTTGAAAGATATTTTCTATTCCCTCTTTTTCCCCTCTTTCTCATTTGAAATACATTACTTCTCCCTTTCTCCAAAATAGTCGATTAATCCCCCTTATTTTCTGGAGGAGCATAATTGCTGAAAACTAATATTTTATATTGGTTATGGGTGAAATTTCTAACAAATGGTTGATTCCTTCTTGTTTCTTCCCATGTTTCTCTTTCTGCCAAAGTATTTTCATGTCTTTCTATTTCTCCCATAATTATTTTCTCTGTTTTCTTAACATGGAACCCATTTTTGCGATTAGTTTTCTTATAATAATATGGGTCTGTTTCTTCTCTATCATAAAAGGCTTCTTATTTTGATAATATCTTCTACTATGTGTTTTTTTGTCTCTCCTCTATCTCTCCTATTGGTCAATTAAATCACCTTCAACAACTCAAAAATTGATTAAGTAAAATAATCAATTATTTTTCTGTAGATTCTTTATTTTTATTGGGTCTTTATCCTTTCTAGAAATCTTTTGTTTCTTAGTTACAATTTCTCTTGTATTTGTTTTTACCCTTTGTATGATTTGTTTTTCTTTTTTTTTAATCCTCAACATCCCTAAATAATCTTACTAATTTGTTTAGAATATATAATTCCTTATTTAACCTTCTTAGCTTTGCTCTCCTTATGTTAACAATCAAATCCACTAGGAAAAAAATCTGAAGCACTAGAAAAAGATGGTGACCTCTTTATTTTAAACCATGGGATGATACTATCTGATTGATATTTTTCTGAAGTCACTATTTCCCACCATACACGATTCAACATCTGGTCATGTGTATTGGATCCTGGCACAGCTGATGGAACTTCCAGCTTCGTCATTTCTGGGTAATGGAACGCATTTGACACACATGCGGTTCTGGTTTCTACCAATATTTTTAGTAAGTTCCTATTCTACTCAACTAAAAAGGCAAACTTTAATATTTGGGCACTAAATTAAGGACCCTAATGCTCTCCTAAATTAAAACAATTCCATAGTTTATTCCAACCTTGTATGGGAGTTTCTTGCATCTGTTTTGTCATTTATTTTTACATTTGATGCATTTTATTAATGAAATATAAACCTTTCTTTTGTTATATTGCAAAACTGTTATTTATTTTTACTATATATACAGTATAAGCTTTATTGCATTGTATTGTATCACAAGTCCAGCCAGAACCACATTACGTCCTACTGAGAAAGATGAAAGGTCACTGAAATGCATTCATCATTGTAAGTGGTTTTCCCATTGTAAGAAAACAGAAGATTCCAACCAGAGCCAATGAGGTGGTGACAAGAACATCTGGTTGATACTTACTATAGGTTTCTTTGAATTTTCTTTCTGGTACGGATGCTTTTTCATATCATGGTGTATATTTGTAAATTGCTGTTTTTATGACTCATGTGAGTGGTATAATTAAATATAATTTTTTAGCAGTGTTGCTCTATATATTTTTATCCTTGCCACATGGTTTGGAGAACTGAGGAAGAACTAATAAGAAGATAGAAAGATACCTTTGATGGGCTTTCCTTTAATTTATTTGAAGTAAGGGTATATACACCATTCCTCTTACAGATAATCCACTATCTTTTCTTCTGGAAAAAGGATTTCACACTTATTTTCTTTCCATACACTAAGGGTGGACTTTTGTTTTATTATACTATGGCAGTTTTTTTCTCCTTTCACGTTTGAATTTAAATCATTGTGAGGACACAACCCACAACACTGTATAAGAATTCATAAACCAGAGAAAGAACCATAATGAGTCTCATGACACATAGCTAACATGCTGAATATGAGCATAGTTATATACACAACAGAGACTGACTGCAATTCTAAAGCCTTTCCAATTGTTCTGTATGTGGAAAATAATGGCATATTGCAACAATTCTCTACCATTTAGGAACTGCATAGACCTAAATACAATCGGAGGTAGGACAAAAGATAGATAATGCATAGTGAGCACAATGCCAGTTTATGTAGAGTATCTTATGCTAAACTGCTCTGCACATGTCCAGAAAAGTGAGTGTATGCTTATTTGCCAATACAGATATACATGATTCTGGAAATTGTGACAGGCTATGCCCTGAGAGGTGGGAAGGTAGAGAAAGGGCGGTCCGTTATAGGCAGAGTACAGTAAGAGTATGATAACGTAATTAGAAAAGCATTATTATTTGTCAGTGGTAAATGGCAGGTTCATATAACAGATGATGATGACTGCAAATAGCAAAATGTTTTTGATTTGCTGTTTGTGATGCACCACTGAAACTGATTGGTGTTTTTGTTATTGTGCGGGCATATTATGTCTTTGTGTGCTTGTTTAAGCAATTGTTTTCTTTTTTTTCTCATAAATTAGATGGGGAGTTGTTTCTGATGTAGTATTGAAGATTTATTAATGTCTAATAGTAAGTGCATGTGAATTATGCCTGGTGTAAGTATGTTAACATGAACAAGATACAGTGTGCACCTGCAGGGTGACAAAGAAAAGGTGAACTGTGTGAGCTCCTGATGAAAATATCCCTCACATGACACCAATCCAAAGACTATTTTCCTGTTTGATCGCCCAGTGAGGAATATTGAGGATAAAGGCTCTTGGAGAAATTGAGAAGGAAAAGAACAATTGTGGATAAAGAGTTGAAAGAATCATCTGGTGGACTTACCTTTTAATTTTATGTAAGAAATTGATCCCTTTTAATATATGGAATTGTGACTGCGCCGGAGTGGGACTCTTATATATATTTCATTGTACATCATTTAGGGATTTATAAGGAGTCTCTAGAGTCCTACTGGCTGCAGTCTCTGTGCAGACTCAATACTTATTATATTTTGATATTTAGAAAAGAAGAGGGAATGGAGGAGACAGAGGGCAAAAGAGCAAAGAGCAGTCGCACAGAGGTGTAAAAAAGTTCCGGTTAGATATATAATGTATGATTAGATAGGGATAAGGGACAGTCAGGGGATGCTCCCTGGGGTTATAGCAATATTGTAAGAAAAAACAGAAGAAAAAGGACCCCAATAACTGAGGCACACCCCAAACTTGTAGAAAATCACAAAATTAAATCATGATAAAAGCTATATAGGAGAAATCTTAAAAAGTTACAACTTTATTAGTATCATTAAAACCTATACTGAGTGTTCTAGGCAAGAGTCACACACATGACATTAAACAAATGACAGAACAGCGAAGACAGTAACAAAACATAAATATCTTAGACTTGTGTTGCACAATGAAACAGACAATGGTCTATATAGATGGTCAATTTAACCATTAAACTATTGAGAGGTCACCGAGAGTCCTGCATGTAAATACAGAATATGTTCAAGTAATGATTTAATTGTAAAGTGAACTCCTACTAAAGTTGGCTCTTAATCTAAATGTCGCAACACGTATCTAAATCCTTTAAATCAAGGGATATATCCCTCATAAAGTACGGCGAAAATATAACATCACATAACACAAATAACATGTAATAATCAACAATGACATAATAAAAAAGCTGTGTACCATAATCAATAAATAACCCCGTATCATCAGTAATTACTGTATAGTATATATAGAGGCGTCCCTCTTACAGATATATGAGAGCATACAGTGTATTATAGAATGAAATGCAGAGCGTATGCGCTTAAGGGTCAGATACTGCTGTCCCACATCAATGAAATCAGAGGATGTGGAATGAGTTTCACTGTCACCAGGCATACAAAGAAACAGTGCAGACTGCCTCTGCTTTTAGTGCCACCATATAGGTAGTATCTCTGTTGCTACATGCAGCGCAGAGACCTACCACACAGGCATCTAATGAGAGAGCAGAGAAAAAGAAGGTCAAAGGTTATACCTGTATAGAGTATGCTCTCTAACGGGTGTTAGGTAAAGGGATCCCTAATGCGCACCAGGATCCCCCAGCTGACAGGCCGACGTGCGTTTCGCCGGAGGCGGGCTTTTGTTTAAAAAAAAGAGGCTGCTGCCTCGTTCGGGTGCTCTCCCTCCCAAGTGCCCCCAAAAATTAATTAAATCAGTCAATCAATCAATCTTTTTTTTGTGTGTTTGTCAGGGGTGCTGAGTGTGTCATTTATCAAGAGGCTGCTACCTCGTTTAGGTGCTCTCCCTCCCAAGTGCCAAAAAAAAATTAATTAATCAATCAATCAATGTGTTTTTTTTCTGTGTGTGCGCGTTAGCCATGGCATCACTAACGCCTCTGCTGAGATTTCCATAAACATTTTCAAAAGTGAAAATAGAGGATTTAGACACATGAGCATTAATGAACCTGGATTTTCTATGCGGCTTGATTGATTAGATGTTGATGTGATTCACAGCTGCTTTCCATCAGTGTTTAAACAAGGGTATATAAAGCACCATATTGGAGCACTATGTATACTGCTACTGAGGAAGCTGTGGGATCTACCACAGCGAAACGCGTTTAGCTATCTCATCATTTATACAGCATCTGGATTTCTATGTGGACCTATTATCCGGACCAGCACCATTCATCAGTTCCAGTTTTGTCCTTCAAACGTCAGCATGCCAGTGCAGGGACATCTGCATCATGACCAGGCTGTGGACATTTAACGTAATCTGGTAACTATATCTGCTGGATAATTTTCCGGATCCACACGTGTAGACCAGTGACTGTGGCTGTATTATTTCTATACCAAAAAATCCCAAACGAGACTGCCCCCTGAGATTGATCTTTCAATCCAATTTCCCTTATACACCACCACTCATCCAATTGTATGGATATTTATCCCAGATCTCCTATGGAATGATTTTATGATTTATGTATTGTCCTGTTTATTGTTGTCAATGTATATGTATTTATTTATTTTTAGTTTATTACTGTGGATTATCTGTTTTTTATATGGCCTAATATAACTTTTGCTGCCTATACAGTGGAACAGATATTTCTAAATGATAATTCACTTGCCATTTGAGGTGCTAATAAATTGAGATATTTTTTAATCAAGCCGCATAGATATCCAGGAATTATTTCAGGATGTATTAGTATTTTTTAAGATCCTTGACTATTGTTTCATGTTAGAATAACAGACACTCTATATATTAATTGGTTCCACACCATACCCATCACCAATACAGTGTTTAGTCCTTAAGCGCTGTTCATTTCCATTCTCTTTCTTTCCATGTTGTTGGGAGTTGACACCTCCTTTTGAACCAGCTGCTTGTTGACAGCGCCTACTGGTATATTGTTTTCTTGTTGTATTTTTTTGGAAATGCCTCCTCCCCTCCCTCATTAATTTTCTTTCAGAATAAAAAAATTAAATGAAGTTTACTACCAATCAACCTTACTGTCCCTGCCCTGTCTTCAACTACATATATACTTCAACTCCCTCAGGCCTCTCTTGAATAATAAAAACATTTGTGTCCTGATGTGCCATGTTGGAAGTTGAACTGCCACATTTTTGCCACCCACTGCTGCCAGGTAGATTAGTCAGCCAGCTAGCTTGGTGCAAATTGTGGGCCTAAACTGGATGAAACAATATACTGAGCTGTGTGGTGGTCAAAATTTACTGGAAACTAGTGGAAATAAATGTTATTGAGGTTAATAACACTGTAGGAACAAAAACAGGTCCATTTTATTTAATTTTAGCTGTCGTTATGATTTTTTAAGAAAAAAATCCAGATCCAAAACCAAAACCGAAAAGCAAAACACGGAGGTGAGGTTTTGGCAAAACCAATCCAGGTCCAAAACCAGGGGAGATCCAGATCCAAAACCAAAACCAAAACACGGGAGTCGGTGCACACTCTACTATTTATTGGCTCATATTGGCTATTGGGACTCCCTATTAAACTTGCAATATTTAAAGTTTTTTACTATCTAGAGATTGGCACTTTTTAGGTCTCATTTTTTTGTTATTTCAAATGAACTGTTAAAGTGTGATGAAGGTGTTAATGTTGAAGGGTTAGTAGGATAAACACAGGGACGTAACTAGGTATTTGAAAGGCCCATAGCAAAGGTTTGTAAGGGCCCCTATGTACAACCCAATGGTAAAAAATGTATATAACATATGTAACTTTGACAAGGAAGATGGGTTCCCCTCAGCTCTGGGGGGCCCCATAGCAGCTGTACTCCTTGCGCCTATGGTAGTTATGATCATGGATAAACATGTACCTCTGATGGTAAAAGAATAAATGTAAGCAAAATCACATACACATTTCAGATATTTTACACAGATAATTTGATATAATAATCCTAAAATTTGGAGCATATAATGTCCCACAAATGTAGTGTTTGTAACTACTAGTGCTTCCTAATTCATGTTTAATGAGGGTTAGTGTTGTTGTTATACTTACATAATGGAGAATTCCAAAGAAAGAGATAAAGAAAGATATGTGAAATGGTTAAAAAGTTAATTATATATTAGTGAGGATGTGTTAGTAGAACACAAATAATCAGTGATATTATAAATTATATAACTTCTTTCGTTGGTCTCAAACAGTGGTGTTTGGTGAGCTAGGAGCCTAATTAAGTCTTTGGGCTTATAGATATGGCTAAGGTAGTGGTTCCCAAACTTTTTTGAATCACTGCACCCTAATGTATCAGCATTGTTTTCACGGCACCCCTAAGCCAAAAGTTTGTTACTGTATATACTCGAGTATAAGCCGAGTTTTTCAGCACATTTTTTGTGCTGAAAAAGTACCCCCTCGGCTTATACTCGAGTGAAGTGTGTAGCGCTGACCGGACGGAGTTCGGTCAGCGCTACACAGCACAAACACACAGCGGCCAGAGCCAGCAGCTGTGTGTTTGCTGTAATCAGCAGCCGCTGAGAGTCTGTCAGACTCTCAGCAGCTGCTGCTGCTCCCACTGCGGGAGCCATCTTCCGGCTCCCGCAGTGGGTAATGGGAGAGACATCATGAGTAATGACGTCTCTCCCATGCAAAGCAGCCGGAGGAGCTGTTAGCGGCGGGACCAGGAGCAGGGGTTTCAGGTAAATGATTTTTTTTTTTAAATTCTTATTATGTCTCTCGTTACTGGGGGGGGGGGGGGCGACTACCGGGGGCACTACCAGGGGGCGATTACTACAGGGGGCACTAAAAGGGGTTATTACCACTGGGGGAACTACCAGGGGGGGATTACTACAGGGGGCACTAAAAGGGGGGATTACCACTGGGGGAACTACCAGGGGAGGATTACTACAGGGGGAACTACCAAGGGGGGATTACTACAGGGGGAACTAAAAGGGGGGATTACCACTGGGGGTACTACCAGGGGGGATTACTACTGGGGGTACTAAAAGGGGGGGATTACCACTGGGGACACTACCAGCGGGGGATTACTACTGGAGGCACTGAAAGTGGGGATTACCACTGTGGGCACTACCAGGAGGAATTACTACTGAGGGCACAACCAGGGGGAATTACTACTGGGGGCACTACCAGCTGCTGCCATTTCCCACCCTAGGCTTATACTCGAGTCAATAAGTTTTCCCGTTTTTTTTTGGTAAAAGTAGTTACCTCGGCTTATATTCGGGTCGACTTATACTCGAGTATATACGGTATTTAGAAATTCAGAAAAAATGTAGTAAAGTGAAGTAAATTGTGCTTACCTGTCATCCTTAGGTTCAGGTTCAGTTATGTGGTGATGGACAGGTTTGTGCTTCTGTTTGTCAATATATTTACAATACAATGATCACAAATAATTTAATTTGGTGCTGGACCACCAACCTGAAGCACCCCTGCAAGTGTCCCGAGGCACCCCATGGTGCCACGGCGCACAGTTGGGCTAAGGTGTATATATGCATGTTGGCAAAGTGGTGTATCCTCTTCCTATGCTGCTTTCTTTCTGTGTGTGCTGCTCTGCATAAATGTATAGCATATGTTGCCAGGTAGAGTGCCCGTATCTTAATGATGTGATTCGCTCTGCATATGTGAGGACATATAGTACATTTGCATATCTACATAAGTATTACCATTTTACTGCTAACCCTGCATCAACCCCTTTGTGGCTATTTGGTTATCCCTGGGACTTAAACTAGAGGTATCAAGTATGGTTTCCAAATATGAGCAGGAGACTTAGTAATAACAGATGAATAACTTGATGGTACCTGATGAAACTCAACAAGTTTGTCTTTTCATCAAAGAGAGACCAGACAGACCTGCCAAGTATGAATCACTGAATATTGTCTGCAATACTCAGGCTGATTCTAATATGTTCTAAATTTTATTGTACTGACTAAAAAAATGACTACATAAGGAGTTTGCACAAAACGGATGTCCAGCCTATTTATGTGTATTCTGGTAAAATGGTACTTTTATTACAAAAAATATAAATAAAAAATTCTGAAAAAAAGAACCATTTTACAATGTTACTTACATTAATGAATCCTTATAATAATTTTTGCTTTTTAAAGCTTTATCTGGTACTGTTGTTCTATACATTGCTTGCAAGTTTTCTTAAAATTAATATCGAGCGATGCCATTTTAGGTTGCCTCTGATGATGCCATCTTGCGTTGTCAGCATGAAACCATGGTGTGTGATGCTAATATGCTATTATTAGCATTGTGCGATTGCATTACCACTGCATACTATTTAAAACCCTATCATACCCCATACGCACGGATACACATATAAATATTTATATTTAAAGACTTCATATTCAGTGATGACAGACTTGTCTTGTAGACATGTCTGTGACAAATAATCAAGAATACACAAAGATACTGTGAGTGTTTATTTCAAATATATACACAGTATGTCTGTGGCAATTGAAATATAACCCAGACACTGATATGCACATTTGAAGTGTCCTAAATGTAGATTAATAAACAATTGCCAGACGTGTAGCTATTGTTAACAAATATCCAATGCTGATGTATTTAAGTTGTATTAGGGGAGCCTTTTGTTAAAACTATCAGATCGTTTTCCAAGGTCTGCTCCATCCATGAACAGGACAAAACCCCATTGTCTGTCATTCCTTTAGTCCAGACAAAAGTAAAATAAATAATGACCAGTTTGAGGATATATATACGTGAATGTGTGTGTGTATATATATATATATATATATATATATATGTGTGTGTGTATGTATGTTATCAAAGCCGGATAATTGGCTGACACAGGATAGGTGTAAAATTAGATCGGGGCGACGCCATTTTGCGATTGGCAATGAGATGCAATTTTTGCGACTGGCCGCCCAGCGCCATTTTAGTGAAACTCGCCATTATAAGTACATACGGAGATGCTATTATTTAGCGTTGTGTGATTCCCACGCAATAGAAAGAAGTTAAAGGTCCTCACCACACTTACATAAAAGGTTCCCTAGCATTAAAGTGTAATATCCAAGGTTTATGCAGTAATTATTAATGTTGTGTAATAAAGGTTATTTGATATCTAAGGTTTAGTACATGGTAAACAGACCATGTTTGGTGTTGTACTGATCCACTGTGTCTCCACAGATTTCCGGTATCATCGGTGAGAAGATCGCAACATGCATCTGCAAACTATGGACTATAGAGAGTTAAAAAATTAAAATGTACTCTTTAATGTTAGCTGCTTAGATTAGCATGCAGCTGGAAAAAGGACACAAAGGGTTGTTAGAGGCTGTTTGTGTCCATTCGAATTGACCTATGAACTATCCTGTAACAGAAGCACCTTTAAGAAGAGCCAATGGAATCTTGTCAAACTTGATTATTGTATTGCCTATCCCTGTAAAAGTATATTCGTGCGCTCTCTGACCCCAGTCTTGAGTCTTCTTGCTGTGCTGTTGAGGGAGGTTTCTATTGCTGATGCCGGTATCTGGGCCCAGAGCGCGTGCATATATAACAACTGTACCTTGGGTCTGTATGATTTATTTGTGCTAATTGTCTTTAGATCACAGCATGTAACCATCTGTTTTTATATTGAATAATAACTTTTTGTGCTTTGGAACCACATTCAAAGTCTGAAAGCATTTATTTACTGTGCGACTCATTACGCTAAATAGCGACAATTTTAGAAGGTATAGGCAGGATTTTAGAAGGTATAGACAGGATTGCATAGAGCTTTTAATTAGGTATCCATAATATATATGTATGTGTGTGTATGTGTACATATATATACACTTCAACGATCACATGGGTATCCACAATGCGTGCACACTTAGATATACAGTTACAGTTCCGCTGCTTGAAAACACACAACACATACTTACATATAATCATAAATATAAACACACTCCTAAAAGGTTCCTGCACATTATGGTTTATATTGAAATTATTAATTATGATATAAAATGCATGTATTTAATATTTATGGTATACAATATGATAAACATGGCATGTTTGGTACTAAACTGACACACAGGATTGCATAGAGGTTTTAATTAGGTATCCATAGTTGGGGGCTCGCAGTGTTAATCACTCTACCGGTCACTTGGTAACACTCGGTAGCAATCTCTCAGCAAAAGGGTGGAGGCGCCATAGCAGGAGAACACATTGTGCCTTCGAAATCTGCTATCACTTTGTTGCTGAGAGTCCGCTACCTGTTATTGTGGCTTTAGGAGCACTGATTGAGAATCCAGGGATGAGGGAGGAAAAAGTTTTCCTTCACCAATAGTTTTTTTTGTGTTAAAAAGGGGAAGTCGCATTATTGTGTATGCGACCAGTCACACAATAGAGTAAAAACTCATAATACATGTTGTGTAGTAGTCGCATTATTGTGTATGCGACTAGTCGCACAATAGCTTGTACATATTTCCTGTATTGCTGCCACGTGTTTTGAACAAAGCCGTTGAGAGTGCATGGTGATATTGATAGAGAGCATTGTTGTAAATACATTGATCAGTGTTGCCACAGTCGGGAAAATGTGTATTTTTATGCGCAGGAAAAAGGTTTGTAACAGTGAGTATTTGTTGGTAGGGACAACAGTTCCCTAGTTAAGGGTATCGTAGGACCCTTAAGGACTAGGTGCAAGGGTCGACCTAGTAGCTTGGTAGTAGATACAGTTCTAACACATAAGCAGGTGTAGTTGTTGTCTTTGTTGTAGGTTCGGCTCCCAGTGTGATTACAGTATTCAGTGATCAGTTAGGGTTATTTGAGCATTGTAATTGAACCGCACAGTTTTGGCTAAATTTTGAACTGGGTAGAGGGTGGACGAATTCACTGAAAAGGGTAGGTGTTATTGGAATCATTACATGCTAGCAGTTGAAAGGTAGTCAAAAAGGGATTAGGTGCATGGAAGCAGCCTGGTTATTCTTCCTTAGGTTTGTGGGTGCGTCCTGTTAAGACGTCCACAGATAAGTGAAAGTATCTTGATTGTCTTTCACCAGTTTAAATCTCCATTGAAAAGCTTAGGGTTCTCCCAGAATGGGGGCCAAGCAAATGGTAGAGATGTTAGATGATGTGCTGCTGTTGGAAGCGCCACTTGGGTCGGCACGCCGTATGGTGCTTATGCAATTAGGTACTGTGATGTATGGTTTAAAATGATGAAGAGTGTTAGACCGTTTCCCAGAATTAGCAGCTTTGATAAGGAGGTATTGAACAATGTCCGAGATAGCATTTGTATGGTGCGCTCTCGAATGAAAAAGGTAAAATATAACGAGTGTTTAAAATTATGGCAGCATGAGGGGGATGCGTGGCTTAAAGGACACAAACTAGCATCACGAGCACGTTACCGGAAAGTACACATGCAGCGCTAAACTGCACGCACATGCAGCAAGGTAGCGTTACGGAAGGTATTACCAGTGGTTCACATGCACCATCGCCGCCTTGTGCGGATGGGGGTGCAGGTACAGTTGTTGAAAAAAAACATAAAAATGTAACAAGTAACTTGTACCCTCTCTTAAGTAATCATAAGGAAAATGTTTATGATGTGGATGATGAGCCTATTGTTATGTCTGCCTTTTCCCATGCTGTACATATGTTAGATGCTCCACCACAACAAGCAGAAGTGGTGCTGCCATCTTCATCAGTGATAGTACAGGAAGTGCACCCATAGAGGAAGTTGTTAACCCTATACATAGCAGTAATAGACTAAATCCCCAGCCAGGTAACAAGGTCAAGTAGCAGTGTGGCCGGTCTGCATCCCATCCGGACAATAATGGTTGCGAATGGGAATGCGGATGCGAATGGTGTAGTGCCCACAAGGGAGGTAGCAATGCATTGTCCTTGGACAAGAGCGGAGCTAAATTCCAGAATGAATGATTTCCCCGATCCTAAAAAGGAATTAGCCAAATGCCAAAGATTTTTGAAAAATGTGGGTAGTCCTCACGAGACAACCAAAAAAGATTGGCGAGTGGTGTTAAGGGCTTGTCTTCCACGCAATACCGACGTGACAAAGTTTATCATTGATTGTGTATTGGATGGAGATGTTCCCTTAACAGACAAAATGAACCAAGGTAACATTTCCCACATTATAACTCAATTGGGTGTATATTTTCCAGTAGTAGTTAACTGGAGCAAAATTTTCACCATAAAACAAAAAGAGAGTGAATCTGCAGAGGATTATTGTAACCGAGCTCTGCAAGCTATCACCCAGTACACTGGGTTAGAGGATATTAAAGATAGCACTCATCACAGGGGAATGATCATCACTGTACTTATGGATGGTCTAAAAGAGAACCTAAAGACCCGAGTTCAGACCTCACAACCTGGCTGGAGGGGAGTCACTGTAGACCCCCTAATAGAATCCGCTATTGAACACGATAAGAACATCCTTAAACAGAGAGAGACACAGAGCGAGAAGCTAATGGCTGATAGTATTCAAGCTCTAGAAGGAATGACTATAACACCACAGCCAAAAGACACACATGCACCTGCACAGATACACGTCCTCACCTATCCTGCACCACCTCAAACACCCTACCCCACTTATCAAACACAGCCACAAAACCCTTACTATACACAACCACCATATGTCCCTCAATATCCTTATCCACACCCACCATCTTTCCCTTCCGCTCAACCCCCACAGCAATCCTTCCACCCACCCCACTCACGAAGGTGCTTTAACTGCAACCAAGTGGGACATGTAAGTAGGAACTGTAGGGTGAAGAAGGTAGGACCCCCTAACCAGGGATATCCCCATACGGGATATACACAGAGTACAGGAAACCCAAAACAGTCACCAGCTCCAATTGTGGCCATAAATGCTGTATTGGAGAGTGAGACTCAACGCTAGGGGTCAGGTCATACCTGTAGTCTACAGATAGTCAGGTTAATGGGAAGTACCTGGGACGAACTGGTAATGATGGTTGATGTAGCTGGTACTAAACATCCTTTTCTTGTAGACACAGGGGCGACCAGGTCAGTGATAAAATCTCCCGCTAACTTACAGGTAACCAGCGAGACAGTACCAGCAATGGGTGTAACGGGTAAAGTGCAACATTATCCTTTAACAAAATCCACAGAGGTCCATACCAGGCATTCTTTCCTCCTGGCAGCAGCTGTTCCTACTAATCTACTGGGAAGAGATTTGTTATGTAAGGTGGGATGTGTCATATATTGTACCCCTGATGGTGTATTCGTAGATATCCCAGAGAGAGTTGCACACGAGATGAGGGATATGTTGGACACTCCCCAAAGGATAATGTATCACTCTACTGGTTCAGGTAAAAATCCATCTCAGGTAGATCAAATGTTATCCCAAATTCCAGATTCACTTTGAACCAAGGATGGACAGGATTGATGGCAAACGTAAGTCCCGTAATGGTAAATCTAAAAAGTGGTAGGCAAGCTCCTAAAATTCCCCAGTACCCGTTAAAACAGGAGGTAGAATTAGGGATTTATCCCATAATTGAGCAATTGTTACAGCAGGGAATTTTTTAGTCCATACAGCAAGTGTAGCCAACAGCCCCATCTTTCCTGTAAAGAAGAGTGGTGGGAGGGGTTATAGGCTGGTACAAGACCTTAGAGGGGTTAATAAGGTGGTAGAGAGCCAATTTCCAGTTTTGCCAAATCCAGCTGGCATTCTCATGCAGATCCCACCAAATGCAACCCATTTCACTGTCATTGACCTCTGTTCTGCTTTCTTCTCTGTACCTCTTCATTCTGACTGTCAGAACCTATTCGCCTTTAGCAATAAGGGGTGTACAATACACATGGACACGATTGCCCCAGGGTTTCATAGACAGCCCCAGTATCTTCTCCCTGGCCTTACACGACTGTTTACAATCTTTTCAACCTGCCAATGGATCTGTTCTAATACAATATGTGGACGATTTATTGTTATGTTCTGATTCATTTATGTCATGTTTAAATGATACTAAACTGCCTAACTCAGGGGTTACGACATCTCACAAATGACAGAATCCAGGCCATACAGAACATGACACTGTCGCAGAACCAACAGCAAATTCATACCTTCTTGGGAATGTGTGGATACTGCAGAATGTGGATCCCAGGTTCTCTATTTTGACCTTGCCATTACAGGACATAGGACCTCATTCAGAGGTGTTCGTTAGTTGCAAGCGGTGGCACTGAATCAGGGCGGCCACTTGCATCCTGAACGATCACCTCCTTGTCGATCGCTAAGTTGTGGCTTAACACCCACAGCTCTAGCGACCGACATGGATGATGGTCACGATGGTCAAGACCATCGTGACCATCGGGGCTTACGACCAGACCCTAAGGTTGGGTCTGGGCACTTGTAAGCCCCAGGGAGCTTTCTGCTCTGATCAAGCAGGAAGCTCTCCACTGACATCAGCAATGATGTCAGTGGGGCCTTCCCCAAATGGCAAGCATTCTGGCAAGAATGCCTCCGTTTGGGCAAGCATGCCCATGCCTGCCTCCCAAATGGGGCAAGCTGTCACTCACCATCGACAGCTTGCCCCGTCTGCTGTGAGACCCCTAGCGACGGAGCATCCATCACTAGCCAGGTCTCGCGCATGCGCACGATGGAGCCTGCGAGTTGCGAGTGCTCAGCGCTTGCGACCAACTCTGAATGACCCCCTTAGTCTCTTCCTCAAAGCCCGATCGTGTCATACACACAGAGGAATCAGAGCAGGCTTTCCTTAATCTTAAGGATAGTCTGACAAGAGCACCTGCATTGGGAATACCTGATTATGAAATCCTTTTGATTTGTATTGTATGGAAGCCGATGGTTGTGCAGCAGGTGTCCTCACAAAAAAACATGGTGATGCCAGTAGGCCCGTAGCATACTACAGTGCACAATTGGACACTGTGGCAAGATCACTCCCAACATGTTTAATAAGTGTAGCAGCAACTGCTCTATTGGTCAGTAAGAGTGAGGATGTGGTACTAGGCCATGATATGATTATCTGTACTCCGTATGCAGTATCTGCTTTGCTAAACTCTGCCCAAACCAGACATGTCTCCTCAGCTAGGTTCACAAAATGGGAACTAGCCTTATTAGCACCTGCAAACATCACCATCAAAAGTTCCAGTACATTAAATCCAGCAACGTATTTACCATATGTGCAACATGATGCACAAAGGGTGGAGAGAGGTGAGCCGCTGGCGACAGGTGAGTTCTGCAGGTATATTGATGCACATGATTGTATGGAATATCTGAATCAAACCTTTACTGCAAGACCTGACATACGGGATACACCTTTAGAAACTGTAGATGTGACATTTTACACGGATGGGAGTTGTCATAGACAAACTGACACTGGAGAGTTATGTACAGGTTATGCTGTGGTAAATGACGAGGACGTTATAGAAGCCGAACCTTTAGGCCCACTACACTCGGCCCAAGAGGCGGAACTGGTGGCACTAAATAGAGCGTGTGAATTAGCGGAAGATAAATCTGCTAATATTTACACTGACTCTAGGTACGCCTTCGGGGTGGTACACAATTTCAGTGCCCTATGGCCCTATGACAGCAGCAGGCACACCAAATGTATAAAAGGACTACTAGCAGCAATCCAATTGCCAAAGGCAGTGGCAGTAATTAAGTGTAAAGCCCATACATGTGAGGATGATCTGGTGTCACTGGGCAACAACAGGGCAGACGAAGCTGCAAAATGGGCAGCAGGGTTAAAAATGAATGTACCAACGGAACAAATCATGACTTTTTAAACAATTGATATGCTGAAATTAATTGAGATGCAAAATTGTGTTCTATCCAGGAAAAGTCAGTCTGGAGGTCCAAGGGATGTGGGCAAGAGTCCTCTGGACTCTGGAGAGATGGACAAGGTAAGCCAGTGGCTCAAAAGGCATACTACCCAAGCCTGGCTGAGGCAGCACATGGTCTGATTTATCTGGGAAAGCAAGGTATGTGTAAATTGGTGAGAGCATACTGGTGTGCAGCGGGTTTTTCTTCTCAAACCGAAAAGAGAGCAATGTCCTGTCTGACCTGCTTGAGGAAAAACATTGGGAAAACGATCCCTACCGAACCATCCCACATTCCTCTGACTGACGGACCTTTCCAGGTAATACAAATTGATTTCATCCAATTACCACCGTGCAGGAATCTCAAGTATGTATTAGTGTACACTGATGTGTTTTCCAATTGGGTTGAGGCATACCCAGCTGTCACTAATACTGCTGCATTCACTGCCAAGAAAATTGTTCAGGAGTTTGTGTGCAGATATGGTATCCCTAAAATTATCGAGAGTGATAGGGGTACTCATTTCACAGGTGGTGTTTGGTAGACAACCTCATTTGATTATAAGTCCGCAGGAAGATTTGAAAGGTAACACAAGGTAACTGTAAGGTATCTTATAACAATGAGTAAACAGTTAAAACAGCAAAAGCAGAAACTGAAATTGATGTCCCATGATATGCCTGAAATAAACTGTCATGATGTTGAACCTGGAGAATATGTTATGATCAGAAATTTTTTGCATTCGGGTTGTTTGACTGACCATTGGGAAGGTCCGTATCAGGTGTTGCTGACGAGTACCACATCTTTGAAGGTGGCCGAGAGAGATACCTGAGTCCATTTCACTTGCTGCAAGAAGGTCAACCAACCGGTGGAGAAACAAGGCGGAGACGAAGCTGATAACGTGGACCTGTCGATCGCAAGCTTGTTCTGGGAGGGTTAAAAGGTTGCAGTGAGATATCTGAACTAAAGAAATTTGCAGGTCCTTGCTACGGCAATGGACTGGTCTGCTGTGTTCATTTTTGTATTCTCTTCCAGAGTTTCCATCATCTTGGTTTGTTTGGGGATCTCTGGTTTCTGTGACGGGGGACCAATAGAGGAGATGGGAGCTAATGGCAGTATTGATGGAGTGGAGTCGAGAGGAGGAGTGCTATACCAATCAGGGGAGTGTCTGACCAATCTTAGTACTGTAAATGTTAAGAGATTTGCTATTTTGGATACTCGGAGACAGTGTGAAGGTCTATTGTCTGAGGATTATTGTATGTGTGAGTACTGTGGGTCCGTAATTGATGAGAGATGCATCCAACGGTGTCAACCCAAGTATAAGCAGTATTGGGGTGGGTATCCTTTAGAGGATTATCACACCATGGTGGGCAAAATTTTGAACCAAACTGACTGTTGCGTGTGCTATCATGTGCCCCAAAGACAACATAATGTAGGATTAGTGCCATTCCCATTAAATATCTCCGAAATTTTTTAATTACAACAAGGGAAGACGCTGGATGGAAAATTCCTTAATACCAAACCACCCCATTTTAAACTCCACCAGTACCAGGCAGATAAAACACTAATATATTTAAACATCACCAACTCCAATGAACCAGGAAGTTGGGAAGTGACTGAGAATAACCAGACGATGACCTTCTCACAGAGAGCTGACCATGAGCCTATGAATTATGAACTGTTACGCAAAATTAGGTCAGGTGGAAGACACTTCCGGTATAAATATACACTTAGTAACACCAAAGAAATGATTGGTAGAATATCAGAAGGGTACTGTGCTAAAGTTATACAACCAGAAACATTTATTTGCCAGATGAGAGAACCTGACATAGGATCATTTGTGAGGGAAATGTGTTTGATGATTATGAAACATACTATTCCATATGTTCTCCCCGATGATGTATATTTTATATGTGGAAAGAAAGCGTATAAGTGGCTCTCTCTGAGTTCTGAAGGTTTGTGTTACTTGGGAAGAGTAGTCCCAGAGGTTATGACCCTTACACATGGTGAAATGCTTTATATTCATAAAGATACACCATCACCATATCTTCACACACAGTATGGCATAAAGCCACTCAGTTAATTAGTGAGACAACTGGCTTTCAAGTTTTGGTAGCATTGGATCCCACCAGGATCGCCCGGGGTACACTAAATTTTAGATATATCCAGGACCTTGCTAAATTAATAGATAATATCACCAAGATGTATGATGACACATTCAGGTATACAGGTAGGGAATTGCAAGTGTACAAGAAAGAACTGGTGCAGCACAGAATAGTATTAAATTATTTAACAGCTGTCACTGGGGGGTATTGTGTAACTTTGGCCACCCAATTTGGAGTAAAATGTTGCACTAACATTACAAATGATACCAGCGACCCCAAGGAGGTAATAGACCGGAAGATGGATGAAATTCTGCAGTTAAAATGGGAATTTTGAAAGAACCATAATGCTTCAGTGGCTGAAGTAGAGAAGAAGGTAGAGGAATGGGTTTCATGGTTGAACCCAGTGAAATGGTTCTCAGGTCTAGGACAGTGGGTCCAGGAAATGATTGTGAGTATAGGTAAACTCCTGATCCTTATACTGGGTGTCATCATAGTAATTAGCATGTGTCAGGTCTGTTCCTATTGTGTTGAAGTGTGGAAAATGTAAAGATAAGGTGAATCAAAGGAATGAAATCATGATGGTGGTCAGTGGTAACAATATGAATACTGAGGTAAATGTAGAACTGCATTACAACCCTGAACTAGAAGGTACCGTCGTATGATGTATAAGATTTAGACATACATAAAATGTATTATTAAAATGTTATTTTAAAACATCTTAAATAATGTAAGTCCCTATTCCCCCTCAAGACTTCCTTTATAAGATTGGTGCATCCCCACATCTTTCCCATGATCTCCCAAGATCCGCAATGTGCGTGTAAGGGTAGTTTTATGTCCCCTCCTAGAGACACATTATTGATGGATTAAGAACCACCTTGTGCCATCCCATAATATAACATTAAATAATATGTCATAATGTAAGCCTAAATTAATTTTAAAATCAGAGCATGATAGCATGTTGTTTGCTATCAAAGGGTGGACTGTTGAAGCCGGAAAATTGGCTGAGACAGGATCAGTGTAAAATTAGATCGGGGCGACGCCATTTTGCGAATGGCAATGAGACGCCATTTGCGACTGGCCATCCAGCACCATTTTAGTGAAACTCGCCATTATAAGTACATACGGCAATGCTATTATTTAGCGTCATGCGATTCCCACGCAATAGAAAGAAGTTAAAGGTTCTCACCATACAAATACAGACAGTCATTAAAACATATAAAATGATTATCCCTGCAAAACACGTACCATGGTGTACTCCACAAAACACATAGTCACACAACGCTAACTAGCGTCTTTTCCCAATTCCCCAATACTTATACACTGCACACTTACATAAAAGGTTCCCTAGCATTAAAGTGTAATATCCAAGGTTTATGCAGTAATTATTAATGTTGTGTAATAAAGGTTATTTGATATCTAAGGGTTAGTACATGGTAAGCAGACTGTGTTTGGTGTTGTACTGATCCACTGTGTCTCCACAGATTTCCGGTATCATCAGTGAGAAGATCGCAACATGCATCTGCAAACTATGGACTATAGAGAGTTAAAACATTAAAATGTACTCTGTAATGTTAGCAGCTTAGATTAGCATGCAGCGGGAAAAAGGATACAAAGGGTTGTTAGAGGCTTTTGTGTCTATTCGAATTGACCTATGAACTATCCTGTAACAGAAGCACCTTTAAGAAGAACCAATGAATCATGTCAAATTTGTCTATTGTATTGCCTGTAAGAGTATATATGTGCGCTCTCTGACCTCAGTCTTGAGTCTTCTTGCTGTGCTGTTGACGGAGGTTTCTATTGCTGATGCCGGTATCTGGGCCCAGAGCGCATGCGTATATAACAACTGTACCGTGGGTCTGTATAATTTATTTGCGCTAATTGTCTTTAGATCACAGCGTGTAACCATCTGTTTTTATATTGAATAATAACTTTTTGTGCTTTGGAACTACATTCAAAGTCTGAAAGCATTTATTTACTGTGCAACTCATTATGCTAAACAGCAACAATTTTAGAAGGTATAGGCAGGATTTTAGAAGGTATAGACAGAATTGCATAGAGCTTTTAATTAGGTATCCATTATATATATGTATGTGTGTGTATGTGTACATATATATACACTTCAACGATCACATGGGTATCCACAATGTGTGCACACTTAGATATACAGTTACAGTTCCGCTGCTTGAAAACACACAACACATACTTACATATAATCATAATTATAAACACACTCCTAAAAGGTTCCTGCACATTATGGTTTATATTAAAATTATTAGTTATGATATAAAATGCATGTATTTAATATTTATGGTATACAATATGATAAACATGGCATGTTTGGTACTAAACTGACACACTGTTTACTTCCAGTTATCTGAATCTATCAGCGAGGGAGTCGCATCTTGCGTTCGATGGTTATGGAATATAGGAAATTATTGGTTAGAATGTACACTGTAATGTAGTGTCTCTATCTAATTTAAATCAATTAAAGAATGACAATGTAATCTGGAGAAGTGGGACATATCCCTAGTGAACTGCCCTATGAACTACAGCGTACTACAAAGACCAAGAGCAAGAACCAATGGAATTATGTTTGTCTGTCTATATTGTTGTTTTCATGATCTGTTGTTGTTATCATGATCTGTTAGGGTATAGCCTGTGTCCCGGTCTCAGTTAGTAGCCATTCTCTGGGATGACCACAGACCTCTGGATTGATGACTATAACTGGGACCGGTGTTCTTGCGTATGTATCGACTATACCTTGCGATTGTATAATTTGTTTGCGCTAATTGTATTTAGATCACAGCGTGTAACTATCTGCTTTTTGGTGAATAATATCTTTTGTGCTTTGGAACCACAATCAAAGTCTGGAGAGCAATTATTTCATATGCGTATGCAGCGCTAAACTGTGACTTTATTGTATAGAGTGTATAGATAGGTAGGAATCAATAGCAGCATTAATTGTTTTAGATGCCACCGTGTGTCTATACGAATAGGCACCAGATGGTGCAATTCAATTGTTGCTCCATTCCAACGCCTAAAGCTGCTGGGGGGCACATTTCTTCTAGCAGCCTCCTGAGGAGCGAGAATAAATGTGTGCCAAGTCCGGTTTTTGGGGAGCCTTAATGGTGGTTTGGGTGCCCTAACCACTTCTTTAAGGTGTCATGCATCTGCGCACTGAGGTCTAGGATAATTGTATGGGGTATGGTGCTAGTAAATCAAGGTTGCCCTCATTAACAATTGATAAACTATATATTGTCACGTCTGTAGCAGAAGTATGGGAAACTGTGGGTCTTAGTTGCGGGAGAAAGCGGAGGCGAGGGGCCTGGATATATGTTCTCCTCATCCACAGATCTTGGGTGTTGGCGAGACCCAGGCAAAGGTGCGGAGTCTAACCCACAGGGTGGTGTTCGCCAGTGACCCCTCCAAGCGGGATTTGGGCTTAGCTGCACCCTGTAAGCAGGTCATGGTCCTTTGACCAGGTACCCAAGCCCCGTGGGAATGGAGACACAGATAACGGTGGCCCAGGGAGGAAATGCCTAGAACAAGGCACTTAAATATACTTCCCAATAATAATGTTAGGACACTAGCAGTATAGGAAGCATGCTGGTAGTTGTGTACTTAGGCACGGAGATCACTAGAAATGTTTGGCACACAGGCAGAGGTGTAAACTCACGGTTGCACGGGAGGTCGCTGGAGGTGTGGAGACACAGGCTGGATTGGTAAGCGCTGCTGTACGGTGAATCACCAGAGAGGTTTGGCCACACAGGTGGAGATGGTAACACCCAGCTGTGTGGAGAATCACCAGAGACATTAGGCACACAGGTAGAGATGGTAAACACACTGCTGCATGGAGAATCACCAGAGACGTTAGGCACACAGGTAGAGATAGTAAACACACTGCTGCTGACACACTGGAGTGATGGAACCTGGACCGGGAACTCAATGAGAATTCTGCCCAAAGTAGGAGACCCACCCAATCATCCTGGGAAGATGATACAAAGAGCCTAATAAAGGTCTCCAACTCCTGATTAACTCTTTCTGTTTGGCCATTTGTCTGTGGGTGGTAGGCCGAGGAAAATTTCAATTTGATTCCACATGTGTTGCAAGGGGCTCTCCAAAATTTGGCCACAAATTGGACACCCCGATCAGAGACTATTTCTTTTGGAAGACCGTGTAATCTGAAAATGTCTCGAATTAAAATTTGGCCAATTGAGGGGCAGAAGGGAGACCAATCAGTGTGACAAAGTGTGCCATTTTAGAAAAACGATCCATAACCACCCATATAGTATTATGGCCCTCATTCAGAGGCGGTCGCAAGAAGCGATCGCTCTCTCTGAATGAGGGCGGCCGCTTCATTTTTCAAGTGCGGCCTCCTGGTTGTTAGTTAAGCTGTGGGTTACCACCCACAGCTTAATGACCAACCAGGTTGATGGTCACGATGGTGATAACCATCACGACCATCGGGGCTTACGACCAAACCCTAAGGTTGGGTCTGGGCACTCGTAAGCCCCAGGGAGTTTTCTGCTCTGATGGATCAGGAAGCTCCCCACTAACATCACTGATGATGTCAGTGCGGCCGCCCACAAAACGGTAGGCATTCGTTAAGGAACGCCTCCATTTTGGAAACCACCCCCCTGGCCTGCCTACCAAACGGGGTGAGCTGTCGATCAACATCGACAGCCGCCCCTTTCGTAGCGAGCTCCAGAGTGACAGAGTTTCTCTGTCGCTCCGGGGCTTGTGCACGCGCAGTGCAGCCGCTGCGTGTGCGCAGGACTAACCATCGAGTCGGTTACGAGCGCATCAGTGCTTGCGACCAACTATGAATAAGGTCCTATGTCCCTTGCCCCAAGGTAGCTCAGAAATTAAATCCATAGAAATATGGGTCCATGGAGCAACTGGCACTGGTAAGGGGCGTAGAGGACCAATCACTCTCCTACAAGGTTGAGCGCATTTTACGCAAGATAGAACAAATTTTCTACACGTCTTTCTTCATGGTGGGCCACCAGTAGGACCGAAGTAGAAATTGGTAGGTTTTGGTGATTCCAGTGTGGCCAGCAAATAAGGAAGCATGAGCCCAGGTCAATAGTTTTTTACGTAAACTGGAGGCCACAAAAATTTTCCCAGGTCCCGGAAATAATACCTGAGTAGGAGCGAAGACAATTGGGTCCAAAATGGGGTGAACTTGCGGATAACCCTCCTCCTTCAACTTGGTTATAAAAGAGCATGAGAGAGCCTCGGCTTTCTTGTTTAAAACACCTGGACGAAACTGAAGTTTCAAATTAAACCTGTAAAAAAAAAGTGACCATCGGGCCTGCCTGGCATTCAGCCAATGTGCTGTTTGCAGATAGATCAAATTCTTATGATCTGTGATGATCATAACTGTAAATTTAGCCCCTTCAAGGAGATAACGCCATTCCTCCAGTGCCAACCGCATGGCTAGAAGTTCCTGGTCTCCGATAACATAATTCTTCTCCATGGGAGAGAACTTATGGGAGAAGAATCCACAGGGATGAGTTTACCCATCCTCGGCGATTTGAGACAATACCGCCCCTACTCCAACAGAGGATGCGTCAACCTCCACTGTGAATGGCTAATCCAGTTGGGGCTGGCAGAAGATTAGGGCTGTAGAGAATGCAGCTTTTAATTTTTGAAAGGCTTGTACCGCTGGAACAGGTCAATTGGATGGATTGGCTCCTTTTCTCGTAAGGAAGGTAATGGGTGATACCAATGTAGAAAGGTGCAGGATGAACCTCCTGTAATAATTTGCAAATCCCAAAAACAGCTGAGTGGCTTTTAATGAGGTAGGCTGAGGCCATTCAGAAATGGCTTTCAATTTGTCAGGGTCCATTTGAAGAATCTTCCCGGAGATTATATGTCCCAGGAAGGGTACAGATGTTTGATCAAAGATACATTTAGACAGTTTCCCAAAAAGGCAATGATCACAAAGGTGGACAATACCTCCCATACATGACGATGATGGTTCTGTAAATCCTCTGAAAAAATCAAAATATCATAATCACAAAGAATTTATAGAGAATGTCTCAGAAAATCTAATTGACATAGCTTTGAAATACAGCCAGTGCCTTGCAAAGACCTAAAGGCATTAAGGTACTCGAAGTGCCCATCTCTGGTATTAAAGGTGGTCTTCCACTCATCACCAGCCTTTATCCAAATTAAATTATATTCACCGCGTAAATCTAATTTGGTGAAGAACCGCGCCCCTCGGACTTTGTAAAAAAATTTGGAAATTAGAGGTAAGGGGTACCAGTTTTTTATGGAAATTTTATTTAAGCCTCAATAGTCTATGCAGGGACGGAGCCCTCCATCCTTCTTCCCTACAAAGAAGAACCCAGCTCCGGCTGGAGAGGAGGATGGCTGGATGAAGCCTTTAGCCAGATTTTCTTTAATGTATTCTGCCATGGTGGCGGTCTCTGGAACGGACAAGGGGCAAACACGGCCACATGGAGGAATCTTCCCAGGAAGCAAATCAATGGTGCAATCCCACGGTCAGTGCAGAGGAAGTTTAAACGCCATCTGTTCACAGAACACATCAGCAAAGTCTTGATAGATCTCAGGTAAATAGGACTGAGAGGGATTTTTAGAAATCTCGGAACAGGAGGACTTCACAGTTGGGCTGGTAACCATTGCTTGGCTACGTATGGGAATTACCTTGGTCAAACATCCCTGGAAACAATCTGGAACCCAGGACAGGATTTGCATCTTATCCCAATCAAATACAGGATTGTGTTTTTTTAACCAGGGCAATCCCAACACTAGCTCGTAGGAGGACTTGGGCAGCATAAAAAACTCCAGCATTTCCTGGCGCAGACATCCTATCTTAATCGATACGAGATGGGAGAGGAAAGAAATAGATTCCCACAGAATGGTCTTACCATCTAAACCGGAGAGTAATAATTTATTAGGTAGTGAAACGACTGGAATACCCAAAGTCCGGATTAACGTCTCTGAAATGAAGTTACCTGCAGCTCCGGAATCTACTAGGGCCTTGATCCTTCTTGTCCTGGACTTATGGGAAAGCGATACTTGTAGAAGACTATCTGATATTTGGGATGACTTAAGAATAACCCCCAACTGAATACTCCCTACTTCAGTCAGGGTCTCGCATTTCCTGCAAGCAGAGGACAATTCTTCAGTATGTGGTCAGGTGCAGTGCAGTAAATACACAGCTTGTTTTGAAAGCGTTGATTGCGTTCTGCGGGAGTGAGCTTGGATCTATTGACCTGCATCGGTTCCTCCTCACTAACCAAAGAGGGCAAGGGCTGGCTTGTGGAAGGAGACCGGGCTTGAAAACGTTCACCTCTACCTCTACTAGCCCATCGCTCCCGATGATGCAGGTCAATTTTGATGCAGAGAGAAATGACATCTGAGAAGGATTCTAGCAGATCTTTGGAGGCCAGCTCGTCCTTCATCTCTCTGAAAGTCCATGAAGGAAGGATGCCTTAAGGGCCTCCTTGTTCCACTTTAATTCTGACGCCAGGGTCTGAAACTGGACTACATACTGTCCTACGGATCGAGTCCCCTGACGCACACGAAGCAGATCTGATGAGGCTGAAACAGAGCAACCTGGTTTGTAAAAATTCTTTTGAATTCCAAAAGGAATTCTTCGTAGGTAGACACAAAGGGGTCAGCCCGTTCCCATAGAGGGGAGACCCAATCTAATGCAGCTACGGTTAACAGAGAGATCACATATGCCACCTTAGCCCGAGAGGTGGGGAAGTTCTGAGGAAGGCATTAGAATTGGATCTCGCACTGATTTATAAATCCTTGGTGCCATCTAGGGTTGCCAGCTGGAGGCGGGGTTTGGGTGCTGGAGCCCCCTGAGGCTGAACCGGAGGAGGAAATGAAGGAGCTGCAGCCGGGGGAGCTGGAAGAATAGAGGCCAGTGTGGCTTGAATAGAAACCAGCTGTCTAGAGAGTTCCTGCAAATACTGAGCCACTTGCTGTTGGGCCACCTCTTGGTTATCCATCCGAGAGGTCAATTCTTGAAGGGACCCAGTTCCTTGGGACCCCACAGCCTCCATTGGGTCTGAATAAACTGTCACGTCTGTAGCAGAAGTATGGGAAACTGTGGGTCTTAGTTGCGGGAGAAAGCGGAGGCGAGGGGCCTGGATATATGTTTTCCTCATCCACAGATCTTGGGTGTTGGCGAGACCCAGGCAAAGGTGCGGAGTCTAACCCACAGGGTGGTGTTCGCCAGTGACCCCTCCAAGCGGGATTTGGGCTTAGCTGCACCCTGTAAGCAGGTCGCGGTCCTTTGACCAGGTACCCAAGCCCTGTGGGAATGGAGACACAGATAACGGTGGCCCGGGAGGAAATGCCTAGAACAAGGCACTTAAATATACTTCCCAATAATAATGTTAGGACACTAGCAGTATAGGAAGCATGCTGGTAGTTGTGTACTCAGGCACGGATATCACTAGAAATGTTTGGCACACAGGCAGACGTGTAAACTCACGGTTGCACGGGAGGTCGCTGGAGGTGTGGAGACACAGGCTGGATTGGTAAGCACTGCTGTACGGTGAATCACCAGAGACGTTCGGCCACACAGGTGGAGATGGTAACAGTCTGCTGCGTGGAGAATCATCAGAGACGTTTGGGCACACAGGTAGAGATGGTAAACACACTACTGCACGTAGAATCACCAGAGACGTTAGGCACACAGGTAGAGATGGTAAATACACTGCTGCACGTAGAATCACCAGAGACGTTAGGCACACAGGTAGAGATGGTAAACACACTGCTGCATGGAGAATCACCAGAGACGTTAGGCACACAGGTAGAGATAGTAAACACACTGCTGCTGACACACTGGAGCAATGGAACCTGGACCTGGAACTCAACTAATGGGCACTAGGAGACAACCGTTGTTCAGGCAACTTCCTGCAGACTGTGAGACAAATAAGTACCCATAGGAACCCTTTGATAGGTGCACAGCATCAGCTGACTACTCACCTATCCCGGACCGGAAGTACTGTCACATGGGCAGACTGTCATGGCGGCGCCCATGTCAGGAACTCCGATCCCCGATACCGTACCACCCGTAGTCTCCTGCATGTGGGGAGAATACTCAGCTCCTCCCTCGCTGCTGCGCCAGCCGCCCGACCGCCCGGGATGTCAGTGGAAGCCGGCTGGATGGTAAGGAAGTGCCGATCCCCGGCTGAGCCCTGACATATATACTGTGCTCAGCCCCTATGTGGGTGGAACTGCAGATGGATCTGTAAACTGTAATAGATAGTAATTAATCAGTATGTCTCTGTAACACTCGGTTGGGATAAATTTATGATGCCCGGTGAGCTAGTCTAATGTTTCAACCTCCTGTGTCTGCCGTTAAGTAAAGTAATTGCTAATGTAGGAATCTCTATATGGTCTACCTGTAAATGTTATGCCTTCCGTCTATGACAAAGTGAATGTGCTGTGACCCTCTATATATTTACCACTCCATAGGGGGAAATATCAAGTCAGGATATGTATACAAGTGGACATTCATTAGGAACTTAGGATGTCAATTTACTGTCCCCGTAACTGATGAAATTAATATATAACTCATGCCATATGTTGCAAATAATAGTATACAATGTACAGATGTCAAACACGTGAAATGTAATGGCACATAGAAATGGTGTAATTAATAGTCCACATAAGAAGGGAAGGGAATAAGGGGGAATATCTGCACAAGTAATGATATATATTGTAAAACCCCTATATAATCTTGGCTCAATGGTTCATACAATAACGGGGGTGCAGCCCTAATCAACTGAATTGAATCGTATGATAAGGAAAGGGATAAGGAGTTGTTGGTGGTGGGTGCACAGGAAAAAGTAAATAATGAAATAAAATATAACTTTTATTGGTTGATTCCTAAAAATTATATTCCCTAATTAAAGGGAAATATACAGTGAAATATAAGAATTAAAAATTGATATCAAACAAAACACACATATATAATAAAAAGCAGAGCCACTGATGTATTGTTGTATGAGGTGTGACTTACAACTAAATGACAATATCGATTGTAATATTTATCAATAATTCTGATTATTGATTCAATTATTGATTATTGATAATTCTAGATACATCTAATTAATTCTTCATTGCAGATGCTATGTAAGCGGCCAAACACCCTCACTATATCCACAGAATCAAGGTTATCACTTTATTATTATATTGAGCTGATATAGAATGAATAGTAACAATATCATTGTCACACATTTACATGGTGCATTTAACCGCAGTTCCCCAACTAATTCTCTTTAGTATGGGTGAAGTGCCCTTCATAGATTAACACAAGAGCATATTTGGCATAATTTTAAATTGGTTTCTGTAATAGACTGGTTGTTACCAGTCTGCAGTGGTGTCAATAAATTGCTATTGCTAATAACACCATGTACAGGTAGGAGATCATTTAGATGTCATGCTGTATGTCATACAGCTGCTCAAGGCATGCAGTAGTTCCTAGTACTATAAATAAATGTCAGTTATTTGGCTCTAGTAGTCAAACAATTAGTTGTATGCTGATCTGCAACAATCTATCTTGTTCAATATGTATCAATTTATTGACATATAGTACAATGTGTGCTACAAATTTCATTGATGTTACGCTATATATAATACAGCAGTTTAGGGCACATAGCAGATTAGGGATCCCAGTGTCAGCTTGTTGACTCTAATGTTCAGACAACTGACTACATGCTGTTTTGCAGCAGTGGATCTTAATCTGCAAACATCAATTTATTCGCATTGGTATTCAGATTATATATCAGTAATTAATAGTCCAAAAGTTCCAAATAATTAAAGGGTAAAATGGCCCAGATAATCTATATGATGACAGAGGGGCAGATTCAGCTTTGCACATATGTTCAATGCTGATCGCAGATTCCTGATTATCAGGAATCTGCATGTGTACAGGACCTGTTTTGCGAATGTGCAGAACGGGTCCTGCATGATCACATGCAGCCTCTTCTATGCCTCTGCCTGATTGAAAGGCAGAGGCATTTAAGGGGCGTAAGGGGATGGAGATGGACAATGTTCCTGGAAACGGGGACATATACACCCCATTTTTTACGATAGTGGCAAGGCCAGGGGCTGCATCCATGGACATAGTTTCCTGGCCTCACAAGCCAGCCATCTTGGGAAAGCTGAGGCTTACGCAGCTGGCAGGTGGCCCGGGCGCCGTCCACCATTGCGACCATTGGTTGCGATAATGATCCCAGCCTGCAACCTCAGTCGCAGTGCTTGGATCGCAAATGCAGCAGGGGGTGTCATATGTGCATATTAGCAAGGATGGAATTGCAAAAATGCCTGCATGCAGCTTTGCAATTCTGTCCTAAGCTGAATTAGCCCCAGGGTGTGGCTAAAATGAAAGTAATTTGTTTATACTTAATAACAAACAAATTAATGGATAGCTAAATTAAATTACAATTTATGGAAAAATGATATGTGATAAAATGTTCTAGTATTTTACTGAAATCAAAAATCTATGAAAAAATGTGAACAGTTTTCAAAACAGTGCAGAGTGGTTTTATCTGCCTACTGGACTCCCCAGGTAAATGGTGTCTTTTTATTGTAAACTGACTTCTCCTAACACTTCCACTGTATACTGAACGCATAACCTCAATACTAACCTGAGGACTTAGGCCTCCA
This sequence comes from Taudactylus pleione, assembly GCA_031769625.1. Taxonomy (NCBI): domain Eukaryota; kingdom Metazoa; phylum Chordata; class Amphibia; order Anura; family Myobatrachidae; genus Taudactylus; species Taudactylus pleione. The sequence continues at coordinate 68,679 of JAUIMM010000047.1, read as the reverse complement.
TTTATTAATGATCGCTATTGCAATGTGATCTGGGTATGACATTACCGCCCATGATCGTATTGCAATATGTGATCATAGCACCCAGATGCAGAGGTGTCACTTACCTCTGTGACACCCGGTGCGGTAAGACTGAAACGCTTTGCATGCCGTAGGCGCGGCGCTCGAAAGGGGGCGTGGTTTTGTCTGTGAAGCCACGCCCCCTATGTGTGCCGATCCGGGAGGCGTTAATGCCTCCCATTCTCAGCACACAGTGGGCTTCCGCAGCACTCCTGCAGCTGCTGGGGCAAGCCCACAATCTCTCCCCTTCCTCTCTCCATGTCATGGTGACACCATCTGACTGGGTGACACCAAAATAGCAGAGCAGCTCTGCTATTTGGTGTCACCCCCTTGGATGGTGTCACCCAGTGCGGCCCGCACCCCCTACCCACCTAGTGATGCCAGTGCCCGGATGTATCATCCGGGACATGCAGGGACACAAGCTCCCTGGAGATCTGCCGGCCAGTGCCGGGGGTGCTGCAGATGTGCAGTCATGCTGACTGCACATGCACGATCACCATTGGTATGTGAGGGTTCCAGAGGAACCCTCCACCGGCTAATTATGCACAGTGTAGCCCATAGGCTACAGCAGCTAATGCCATCTTCAGATGGTGTTAGCTGCAGGGGTCAATATCCGGAATGCATCGCATTCTGGATGTTGGTAAATTTGGCAGCATTGCATCCACCATAGAAACCTATGAGGGATGAAGCTGCCTGCGGGAATGGATTGATCACAGCAGGTATCGGAGAAACCTGCTGCGTTCTCTCATTCATAAATCAAGGGGATACTAAATATTTGTGGTTAACCCCCGAAAATGGTGGTTTTGGGGGATTATACCTCAAATATACATAGGTAAATGGGCCCCTCAGATTTATGAGGAGGACTATCTTTGCAGTATAGGATCCAACAAGAGGAAACACTAACAGCACTAAAACTAAAATTATCTTAGTACAAACTTTACTGCTGCTTATGATTATGCTAAGTAGGTGCATCACTTAATTTGATCTACTTGCCTATCAACTTATTAGTTTTGGATGAATTTTTTAATGTGAAATTATAAACTTTATTGTTGATTTTATATCTCGCATCAACCACCTTCCTGTCCGCCCGACTGCTCCTCAGATCTATGGGAGAGATATCATGACATCTCTCCCATAGTGCGCATGGGAGAGCCAGAAGCTGGAGTTCAGGAGAGAACTCCAGCCTCCTGCTACCGCGGTGCTGCAGGGAAGGAGCCGGGCACCCGCTGGTAGTAACATCTCAGCAGGCGTCCGGCTTGGAACACCCATGTGGCACTGGGCTGGAAGACACTGGCGCCGAGTGCAGCGGCGCACCTGGTGCACGTGCGCCTCCAGCCCCCCCCCCTAGTTGCGGCCCTGCCAGAATGTTCTGGCATGGCCAAACGCTGAGCTGGCGAGCGGCAGCGCCGGGGGGGGACAGCAGCAGAGCTGTCGGATGCCCCTCGGCATTCCAGTCGCCCCTAGGCATTTGCTTATAATGCCTATGCCTAGGACCGGCTCTGTACGTAGATGTAGTTTATGTTTTCATTATTATTCTCATTTTGTTATTAAAAGTTGATGAATTTAAGCAAGTTTCCAACTTATCTTGTAAGATCCTTTGGGCCGTATTAAATTAGTGGCGAAAACTGAAGTTTTTTCCGCCATTGGCAAAAACTGCAGTTTTTCGCCAAAAAAAATGCAAAATTTTCGCCGAAAAACAGACAAAAATGGAGAAAATAAAATCTGGGGTAAAGTTTTCTCTATTCCAGACCAGGAGAAAAAAAAAAGCAAAATCCCTATTTTTGGGTACAAATGTGGGGATTTCTTTCAGAACCCTTTGGACACCCCCCCCACCCCTAATGATAAATTACTAGAAAAAAAAATTGTAAGTTGCGTACTATGGCGAAAAATGACCGCGTAAATTTTGGGCGCTGGTTTGCGGTTTTCGCCTGTTTTTTTTGCGAAAAACAGGCATTTTCCCCAATGGCGAAAAAAATGGCAGTTTTCTACGCTAATTGAATACGGCCCTTTATTTTTATTACTATTAATATCATTTTTCTTACAATCATTTGATTATTACCCACACTGAGAGATGTGTGTTTAATATATATTTTTTTAAGGTGCTGTCACAATTTTATGAGATTATTGTAACTAGCACCAGGGAATGTGGTGTGGCTACACCAACACATCTTTTTGAATATGTTACCAAACTACTTTAAATGTTTTTATGTGCTGTAATGTACATGCTGGTTGTCATTTTTCTTTCATTAATAAAAGTTCCATGCACTCCGCATAGATCGCATATTGCTGAGTTAACACGTAATACTTGTGAAATGGCCATTTGATGTGTTCATATTTAATTTGCTAAAATATCACACAATGTCCATGAATTATTTATGTGCTAGGCCACAGCATAAATCTCCCGGTTAATTGAATTCGCCCTAAAGAAAGAATCAAAACACGCCAGCTCCAGATTCTGGAGTTACAGATTAAAGGCCTAAACCTAATAATCTCTTTAAAGTGCTAAATTAATTATTTCCACTTTTTTATCCTCTAACCCCAAAGATCATAATCTCAATTTGTAGTACAATTTGCAAATGTCTCCGAAATGATTGAATGTGCAGCGTTCCATAGAGACTTGTCAGGAAGGTTCTTTTTAGATTTTGATGAGCATATTTAAATGTGAGTATACTTATGGCAGTCATCATCATCAGTTTGATTATGACAATCTGATAGAAATTAAATTATTAAATTAAAATATATAAAAAATGCTATATCATTATTTGGTTCCAGCACCGGCTTATGCCAAGCTGACTGATCACACTACACCAGAGAGACTAGCACTGTGGCTTCTCCTGATAAAAGGAATCATTTAGAGTTAGGATCAAATACAGCTTGAGGGCATACATTTATCCCTGTACAAACCATGACGTGATCCAAGGTGTGCAAATGTAAATAAAAAACAACAAAACCCTGTATTCTGGGAAAATGACACACATACACTGCGGCTTAAAATTTAACTTGGAAGCGCTCCCATTTTATCTATCTGTCCTTGCAGCCTAGTATGGTTTTGCCAAATGCAGAATTCCACTTTCAGTCAGCATCTTCCTAATCTCATAACATGAAACTAGCTTCAGTCTGGTCAGTACGGAGTAGTGGGCCTGATTCAAAGCCGGACGCAATCAGCCGTTCGCTCGTACGCATTCGATTGTTTTAAACCACGCATGCGTCCGGTTCTCATTGCGCATGTGCGGCCGGATTATTGCGGTCATTTTTCGTTCGCTCGTTTACACAGCGAACAGGAAGTGACCTATGTAATTTGATTGACAGAATGTTCCGTTTATGGGTGGTAACGGGGGTGGAGATGAGCAAACGCAGGCATGTCCAGCCGTTTTTTGGGCGTACATGTATTATCTTGTGCGAACGTCCAATTTGGACGGTCTTTTGGATACGTCACTGTGTGATCCAGTTTCCATTATGACTGCTCGTTCAGCTTGTGGTAGGGTATTGGATCTCGCAAAGACGATGGTCTCTTAGTAGCTCCCTTAGCGAATCGATGTTTTGCTATTCTCCTTTACAAGGCCCAACACCAATCACCTAATAATTGGTTCACTTGCGAGAAGGTGATTTGCAATGGCCATGAATTATTAGCTAAATTTGGAACGCATGTTGTGTTCCTATTTGTTTGTTTTTTTAAATCACAGCAATCACAAAATAAATGTTTTAATAAAGGTAAAAATGTTAGATGTTTTTGGTGTATTCCGTACGCATGTTGTTGTCAGATTTGTTTTTGTTTTTAAAAAGCCCAACACCTTTTTTTTTTTTTTTTAAAAGCCCAACACCTTTTTTTTTTATTTTTAAAAAGCCCAACACCTTTTTTTTTTTTTTAAAAAAGCCCAACACCTTTTTTTTTGTTTTGTTTGTTTTTAACATTTTGGTTAAAATACAGAAAGACAATCAGCTACTAATTGCTTTGCTTGTGTTATTGTTTACTTACCTGTTACCTTTTGTTTTTTTAACTTAAACATTTTTTAAAGTATATGACCTTTGTTATGTATTTAATTACGTTTATTACAGTCCCTTTTAGCCATTTGAGAATGAATTAGACAATTTTTTTTGTTTTTTATTCTTCAAAAAATAAATGCTCACATTTTTGTTTAAATTTGTGTATTTTTTCAGTCAAAATTTTTTTTTTTACTTCAAAAATATAAAGTAATGAAAAAAAAAAAACAATTCACAAGAAAGGAGAGGGAGGTTTTGAGGTGCAAAAATATGGGGCAAACACAGAAATGTGGAAATTTGCCAGTGCTGTCAACGCCTTCTTCCCCGCTTGGCTTCATGTTGGAGGGAGCATGACTTTGTCCGTCTGGTCGTACGTCTTGCCTGGCCAGAGGTAGCTGGTGTTTCCTCTGGCCTAGGCATAGGGCTAGGCACATTTGGAGGGTTGGCTGATGTTGTGCCAGAGGTGGAGGGCCCTGATGTTCTGGCAGGAAGGGAGACCGGCTCCAACATGCACAGGCGGACGAGCTGCTCCAGGGCATTAGCTATTCTGACATTGGCCACAGCGTTTTCCTCCAGGGCGTCCTCCACCCGTAGCAGATTGGCGTCCATCCTCATCAGAATCTCTGTGTTTTTATCCGTTTTCTCATTGAGATCTGAGAAAAGGGCCACTGCCTGCGAGGGGGAAGGCCCTGAACTGTCCGCCACAGGGTCCCCAGCCGGAAATACTGCTTCCTCCCCTGCGGAGCCAGCAGATCTACTGCGGCCAAACCTCAGTTCTGGAGCAGACTCATCCTCTTCTGTGCCTGTGTGAAAAAGAGAGATCAGACAAATATTAGTACATTTTTTAGTTTTCACAAAAAACAAATTTAAACAGTTTTATTTCAATTACCTGCGGCAACATGTGGAGCCGCAAAGTCTGGCATGTCTGTGTCCATGTTGGACATGCCAAACACCTCCTCTTCCTGCACACACCCCTGTGCCAGCTCCTCCAAATCTGCTAGCTCCAATGACACAGGGGTTGGCCCACCACCTGCCTAGCCCTATCAGCCAACTTTTGCTTTAGCTGATATTTAAAGTCACTCCATCTGTTGGTAAAAAAAGTAATTTTAGATTTGAAATGTTCCTCCACATTTTGGAAATTAGGTGAGAGCATTTACGTACCGGCGTTTGACCTCTTTGGTTGAACGGACAAAGTCACCAACCCCATTGACAGCACTGGCTATTTCCTCCCACAGTTTCCATCTCTGGCTTGCACCCATATTTCGGGGTACCTGTGCCAAGTTATCTACGCACTTTTGCACCAAAGCCTCCATCTCCTTTCTTGTGAATTGTGGCTGCCTTTTTCTTTTTGCCCTGGCCTGGGTACTAAGCCCCGCAGCCTCCTCATTGTCAGTCTCACCACCTTACCAAAAATATAGAAAAATAAATGATTATATATATTTTTTTTGGTGCTAACTTTCATTTTGGAGCTACTTACTGTGACGTCCTGGATTTGGTCCTTGCTGCTGTTCCATAGACATGTTTAAAGCCTGGAATTCAGCAAACCCATTGTGTGCTCTCGTGACATTTTTATAGATGCGTGTGCATTATACGGGCGCATCTATTGTGCGTCATTGATTTGTGCGGGAAAGTTCGGTCTATTTAAGGCTTTTTTGTGCCTTGTTTCGGGGTGGGTTGTTTGAAGTGGTTGGAGTTTGAGATTGAGAGTAGTGGTTGAGAGTAGTGATTGAGAGTACTGGTTATTTGCGGTTTTTTGGGGATTTTGTGAGTTTTCTGTTTGTTTATTTTATTTAGCATTTTTGCGTTTTTTTATCTCATATTTTTTTTATTGTATTTTTAGGTAAGTTTTTTGGGGCATTTTTGGGTCGATTTAAACTTGAAAATATTTTATTATTTTTTAATGTTAATACGTGTTTTTTTTTTTTTTAGTTTCCTTTCGTGTTGTGGATCCGTTTATTTTGTTGTGATCGTCTTTGTGCAGTAAGTGTTTTTTGTCATACATTAGACCCTGTTATTTTTAATTATTTTTCAAGTTTATTTAAGGGGTCACACTATGCAGATAGGTGTACGTTTTTTTAATTTGTATTTTTCAAAATGTTTTTTTTGCAATAATAAAAGTGAACTGTATTGCGTATATTTTGCTCATCTCCTGTCTGGACGTTAGCATACCATTTAGCATTATTTTGTCACCTCTATTGCATATATTTTGCTCATCTCCTGTCTGTGGCATTAGCATATCATTTAGCGTTATTTTGTCACCTCTATTGCGTATATTTTGCTCATCTCCTGTCTGTGGCGTTAGCATACCATTTAGCGTTATTTTGTCACCTCTATTGTGTATATTTTGCTCATCTCCTGTCTGTGGCATTAGCGTACATCTTAAATTTCGAAGAAAATCCTAGAATAACAACATCATCTGGGTAGTGCATGCATTATTTATATTTTTGCCTTAGCCTGTGTTTATTTTGTGTTAATTTTAACATTATTTTTATGGTAAATCTAATTCGTAGGTTTAATTTAAGATGTCACTGCCTGACCCTGTAAGATTCTTCTTAAAGTGTAGGTATCATAGGCATGCAAGGCCCCAGATATTTAGAACACGTGTTACCCTTTTTGGAATGCCTGATGATGTTGTTTTACGGCGTTATCATCTACCACCCCAAATCATCCTAGACACTCTTTCATTAATAGAGAGTGATCTGAAAAGGCAAATTAACAATCCAACAGCAATACCACCACTTACGCAGTTAATATCAGTGTTACATTTTTGCGCCTCAGGATCCTTCCAGACCACAGTTGGGATCATTGCTGGCATTTCCCAATCCTCCTTTTCAAGGATCCTGAGGGCGGTAATGGATGCACTCTTTAAGCACCTCCATCATTTTATTAATATGCCATTGGATATGGGGTCCCTTAATGTGGTGAAGCAGAAATTTTTCGAAATTGCAGGCTTCCCACACATCATAGGGGTTGTGGACGGCACTCACATACCACTTCAGCCTCCAGCAGCGCTGGAGGCAATATTTAGGAACCGCAAACATTTCCATTCAATGAATGTAATGGTGGTATGTGATGTCTCCCTCCAGATCCTGTCCCTGAATGCCAAATTTCCAGGAAGTGCACATGATTAATTTGGCATCCAGCAATCAGGGCTTTGGCACAAATTAAACAACCTACAAGTTGGTGATGCGTGGCTTCTGGGTAAGTGGTACCCTTAATTTTTAAAGCAAACACTGTTGACTTAGAAATGGTATTGAATGTTTTTTATTTTCACAGGAGACAGTGGTTACCCTTGCACACCCTGGCTGCTCACTCCTTATTTGGTTCCTACACCAGGGCCACAAAGTCAATATAATTCCGCATTTACTGCCAGCAGGCAGGTGGTGGAGCATTGTATTGGCCTTTTAAAAGGCCGATTTTGATGCCTCCACCACTCTGGTGGCGACCTCATGTATTTGCCGGTGAAGGTTTCAAAAATTGTGGTCCTGTGTGGGGTATTTCACAATATCACCATAAGGAGTGGTATCCCAATGCAGCCAGAGGATGCCTTGCCTGAGGATGGCCCCCCCGAGGTTGGTCGGAGGAGAGTGTCAGGGGGTGCCATACATGATGAGGTAGTTACACGCTTTTTCAGGTATTTGAATTTCCTTTTTTTTACATTTGTTGACATTGTGACTAATGAAAATTATGTGTGTTTACTATCCTATGTTTTGAATTTTAACCTTTTTTTTTTTGTGTGCAAAATCCAAACAACAACCTTCTTACTTCCTGAAAATGAACGCCTGTGACATTAATGACTCACAAATGACCTTTACACCTGGACAAATGTCTTTCTTACCTAATTTGGGACAACATGTTGGCATGCACCATCTTCAACCAGTTCTTGATTTTTTTTTTCAAATTTGTGTATTTTTTTTGTATTGTGAGAATGTGTAATAAACAAATTTTATTTTTAATCGTTTTTTTACATGAAAAACCAGCAAATGGACAGTACCTTTTAACTTAATTTCCAAGTGTTTTAGTTGTATTTTTTTTTTTTTAATTTTTAAACAAAATAACAGTTAACAACATGTTTGCATAGTTTGCCCTACCTTTTTTCCTCTTTATTTTCCTATTTTGGGAGTTTCATGGATAATTTATAATAAATTAAATAACTACATAAGAGTATTTTAGCTAAACATTTTGGAGTTAATGTCAATTGTCCCAATTATTTGAATGACAAAATATGTCTTTAAATTCTTGGAAACCACTCTTTGTTTTTTAATTTTAAATTTTTACATAATAATTACTCCAAAAATTTAGTCTGGCACATTGTTTGCATTTTCATATTCAAATTCCAAAAACCCAAATGTTTAAAAAAAAAAAAAAAAACATTGATTGACCTTGTGAGCTAATGTTTGAGTCAATAAATGAGACTTGTTTAAATAAACAACTTTTATTAACAAAATCAAATATAAAAAAAAAATAATTGCGCAAAAAAACAATTAAATGGTCCATTGAGACCAGCAGCTGGACCAAATGGCCCCTCATCGCCATTATATGGGCCAAAATCATCTGATCCCGCCTCCTTGGGTCTGTTGAAAGACAAAAATGTGTCTTAATTAAATGTGAATTTTTAAAAAAAAACATAAAAGAAAAACAGTATGATTTACAAATCAAAAAAGTTTACATACCATGCTAATTTTTCTGCTAAAATATACTGGTAACATGAATTTGCCTAAATTACCAATTGGCACAAAAAACAACTTAACAAAACATGAACATGAGAATAGTGGTTTGAACAATCACTTTGGGATCTAAAATAATCCTTACACAATTTGTATATTGATTTTAGTCTAGAAATTTAAAAAAGCACAATGAAACTTGTATTTGGCTCTGGCATATGTGGTTATTTTAAAATTTATTTTGTTATGAAACATGAATAAATTTGGCCAAAATGTAGGTAAACAAACTCCAAAAAACTTCAAAAAACAAACAAAAAAACAAAAAAAAATAAAAAAAATAAATATGGCACAAAATGTAAAAAAAAATAACACCCAAAAGAAAAAAAAAGATGCTTTAACCCAAAATAGAAAAAACAAAAAACATTGGACTGCCCTTAGATTGTACGCAGGGATACCACAGTGTATGCATATAGGGCACATTTTAACAAAATAATTGCAAACATGAAATTCAAAATACCTGCAGGTTCAGGGCCAGGTTGGCCCAGATCCTCTTCCTCAGAAGAAGTGGGCCAGTGGATGGCCGAAGAAGGTAGGGAAATGTCCAGTGGGGATAAAGGGGAGGGAGTGGGAATGTGGATGGGTAGGACAGGGGAGGGAGGGGTTATTTGGATTTGGGGAGCAGGAGAGGGAGGGGAAATAGGGATGTCCAGGTTAGGGGAGAATGGAGAAATTTGGGAGGAGTGGGCAGGGGAGGAGATGGTGGGAGTTGGGGAGAGGGGTCGGGCAGGCCTCCGCCTCCGTCTATGGATCCGCTCCTGACCTAAATAATGTATAGTTTGTAATATTAGCAAATATGTATACCAAAAAACATTTAAAATGTAAAACTTTAACCCAAAAGAAAATAATAATTAAAAATAAATAACTTTAACAAGGTCTCATTTAGCCCGAAAAAAATGCATACTGCACATATGCACACGCATTAATGCAAATTTACATTAGCAAAGACAAAAAGTAACAACAGATTGTCATAGATATATAAACATTCAAATATCCACTTACGCCGACGGATCATCATCCGAAGATGCGCAAGCAGGTGTGGGGACCGGCGGCGTAAATCTGACCACCGGCGCTCTAATTGGCCGATGGTCCTCCAAAATCCCAATGCCCGCAGCCTGCGCCGCACCTCCGCATATGCCTGACGCTTGCTTTGGTTGGTGACGGGAGGCGGCATGTCTGTTATTTGCTGATCCAGCACTTCAGTGAGCACCAGCAGCTCACGCCGTGTAAAAGCACTGGCTCTCATGATGGCAATGGTTTTTTTTTTACACAAATCAGTTTTATTACAGGGACCCCTAAATTTTGATTGGCTAATGTACTTTCATAAATAACATGAACAATTCTATTGGTTAATGTGTGAGTCATGTGAACAACCCCTAAAAATATATTGTGACTTAGGATTGGCTTGCATTTGGATGCGTTAGCAACAAGCTGGAAATAAAACAATAAATAAAACAATTTCTAAATTATAAACCAAAATAAATGCTATTAAAAAAACAAACAAACAGCCTTTGGATTTTAAAAAAAAAAGTTTGCCGTTAAAAGCGGACGGATTCTATGGACCAAAATGAACACAAAACAAACAATAAAGTTTATTGACATTCAAAAAAGAAACACGATTGAAAACATTCGACCAACAATTAAGTAAATTAAGGTAATGATTGGCACCAATCGATTCACGGATGTTTGACGAACGAGAAACTAGGCAATCGACAAATGACAGGCCTACTTCCGGTAGTACTTGTGCGAGCGAGCAATTCATCAAAAAACGAGTAGTGCGCTCGCTATTTCGGACGCTCATTAGCTAGAGGAGGGGTTGGGGAAATATGGGGCGGAAGACTCGCTACGAGCGACCACACGTGCGAGCGCTTGGTTTGACCTTTGGACGGACGTACCTCCTGCGGGCGAACGGCTGATTGCGTCTGGCTCTGAATCAGGCCCAGAGTTCCTTAGGGGATACATGTACACTCCCTACCATGCCATGGTAAACCATACTGAAAAAAACTAGGGTTAATCCGGGAACCATAAAAAGTAAGTCCCAGCAAGTCCTAACCATCAATGATTGTTTGGGAAATTGCTGGAATTTGTAGAACTACAAGCATTAGCATACCCATCTCCACCAGTGGCTGCCAGGGCATGCTAGAGCTTGTGGGACTACCAGTGTAAGCATTCCCTAGCTAGCAACCAGGTCCATGTAATACCTAATATAAATATGGAAAGCTAACAACAGTTAGTAATTGCCACTCTTTAGACCAGCTCTGTGCCATTCCTCATATAGAATCACCTTTTTACAAATATAACACAGTTTGTCAAGTGCAGGATTTAAATGGTTCTATTTCCAGCAGGGAGCATGATAGTACATATCAGTGACATGCTGTGAAGTCAATGGCAGGGGAGTCACACATGGAGATGGGTCTGAGTGCTGGGAGCCTGTCTCACCCCCTACTTACTGTAACTCCCCCCTAACTACACCAATCTTCTCCCACCTGCATCAATGTGTCTTCTCCTGCCCTTGCTGACTGAGCTCCGATCTCTAAACAATGCAATTCACTTCCTGGTCACATTACACATCCAAGGTGTGACTCAGCGCTCAATGCATGCCCCCCCCCCTCCATATGCAGAGGAATGCCTCTATCAGCTCTCTTTCTGGGCAGCTTACTGCCCGTGGTATGGCTTCACCCCCACCTCTGCAAGCAGTGTCTGACTATACAGAAGTGAGGCTGAGCTGTTGCTGCCTCGTCTCTTGTCTCCCTGCAGTCTCAGGGAGCTACACAAAGCTGGTGAGTGTTAACTATAACAATGATTACAATTAATAAAGAAGATGTTTATGTTATACATTTCTTTTTTTGTATTATTTTAATCTTTTGTATATCAAATCTCAGGAGTATGACAGGGGAGGCTCTGTCTCATCTCACTGCATGTCCCTGCTACAAATAGACACCAGGTTACACACAGCTATCCATAGCAGGTAAATAACCACAAGAGGGACCATTCAGCATGAAAGCAAAAACCTACTCTAATACCAAAAGGACAGTTATGGTTGTCATGTTTCATGTCTCCACCCTCTGTTGTCTCCTCAACCCAATTGTAACACACCACCTGTAGCCAGGGGTGTAACGTGTGGCCATGGTGCCTGAAGCATGTGTGCTCTACCACGCCCCCCCAAGTGTGCCAGGTAGGGGGCATGTCCAGCATGTACCCCTCACAAAGCTCTCCCCTCCTCACACATATCCCCCCACACACAGCTCTCCCACTTACTCAGCTCTTCTCCCCTCAAACACACACAACGCTCCCCCCTCACTCAGACTCACTCACCAGCTCTCCCTCTCACTCAGCTCACCTCTCCTTACACAGCCCTCCCCCCCTCACTCAACCTTCCCTCACACACACAGTGCTCCCTTTCACTCAGATCATCTTCCCCTCACTCTAAACACGCCATACAGCTCTCCCCTCCCTCTGGTCTCCTCCCTTCACACAGCTTTCTCCACTCACTCAGCCACCCCCTCACACACACAGATTTCCCCACTCACTCAGCCACCCCCTCACACACACAGCTTTCCTCACTCATTCAGCCACCCCCTCACACACACAGCTTTCCTCACTCATTCAGCCACCCCCTCACACACACAGCTTTCCTCACTCATTCAGCCACCCCCTCACACACACAGCTTTCCTCACTCATTCAGCCACCCCCTCACACACACAGCTTTCCTCACTCACTCAGCCACCCTCTCACACACACAGCTTTCCTCACTCACTCAGCCACCCTCTCACACACACAGCTTTCCTCACTCACTCAGCCACCCTCTCACACACACAGCTTTCCCCACTCACTGAGAACACTCCACACAGCTCTCTCTCCCTCCTCATTCAGATCATGCCCTTTCACACACACACACACACAGACTCCCCCTCACAAAGATCTTCCCTCCTCACACACTCACAGGGGTGCCGAGAGGGGCCCTGCGGGGGCCTGGGTCCGGCGCCACCTCCCCCTCCCTCACAGCAGCCCAGCACACAGTGTGCGCTGAGCTGCAGTGGGAGACTGCTGTGGCTGCTGAGCAGCAGCCACAGCAGTCTCCTATGCCTGTGGGGAGGAGCGATCACACTGATCGCGCCCCCCCTGGCTTTGCACCGGGCTGAGTGGGCTCAGAGTGCCCCCCTTGCCAGCTAAGGGGGTGTGGCCACACCTCCTGCGATTAGGCCACACCCCCTGTTACCCAGGCCCGCCGCAGCTTTTGGCGGGCCTGCACACTCATACAAATACAGCTCTTCCCCTTGACATTGCTTCCATACCCTCCATTCACGCACACAGTAGCCCACCTTACTCAAATTTCCTCCCCCCTCTCACTGTTGCAGGGTGCCGGGGATCAGCCATCAGACGGGGGGCGGATCACCTGCTACTAAGCAGAGCATGAAGCGTATAAAGAGATCAGTGCCTCCATACTAGGGTCGTGGTGTGGGTGGAGCCACAAGCGCCACTCTGCCCACACCACGTTTCCTGTCGGGAGGCACTGATCTTTTATGTGCTTCAGGCTCCGTTCAGCAGCAGGTGATCCACTCCCCGTTTGATGGCTGATCTCTGTCGCCCTGGATGAAGCAGGCGCTTGGAGCAGGAGCTCCACTGGAACCACCCTTGCTACTCCCCTGCCTGTAGCTGCACAGAAATGTCAATGGCTGCATTATAATTGGCGGCTGAACATTCTGCTGCCTTACACACGCATTTTGCCAACTAACAGCTACAATTGTTATACCACTATTTTATGTATGATATGTTTCCCACACCTCTAAGATTGTGAGCTCATTCTATTGTTTCATGGCACTGTATGTAAGTCCGACCAGAACCACCTAAGAGCCATATTCAATTTGAGGCGAAAAGTCCGGATCCGCGATACTTTTTTGCCGATGACGTCATTTTCGCTTGTTTTGTTTTTACCCGGTATTCAATTTGAAAGACTTTCCACCTAGGCAGAAAGTCAATGCAATGTAATAGGCGGAAAAGTTTTGCCTATAAATAGCAGGCGGAAAAAAGTGCAGAATTGGGGTTTTGGGGTGCAAAGTTGCGGGAATCCCCGTGCAGCCTTCAGACAGTCCCCCAAAGGTAAACTGTGTCAAAAATAAAAAAAAAACACTTAAGAACACCCCAAAAAAATCTATTTCATTTTGGGGGTGAAAACAAATATGTTGGGGGACAAAGTTAAAAACTAGCGAACTTGACTCTGGGGAGGTCCCCAAGTATGCCCCAAGTGTTTTTTTGATTGCAGGTGCTTGCGGCAGGTGGATTTTTCATGATTTTTTCAACTTCACTTTAGCAACTTTTAAATATGCTGACCCCCATTTTCAAGTACCCTAAATTTGCTGAAATAACTTTTTAAAAAAAAAAAAAAATACTCCTGAATACTATTCTGCATCACGTATAGAAAAACGCTATTTAGCAGCTATACAGCCCGTTTAAAATCCCCAAATACCTTCAGCAAGCCAAATCGGGGAGTACCATAGCTAACCCCCATGTCACTGCATCTTTTGGGGGTGTCAGGCTGATATCCCCAAAACTGACAGTACTTTCCACTTGTTCACGTTTCGCCGGGTCCCGTTTTTGCGTACTTTCAAATTGAATACAGTGTAAAGCCGGGACGAGCGCAATACTTTTCCACCTACAAAACACGCGATGTAGGCGAAAAGTTTGGGACACGAAAAAGTATCGTGGCTTGGTTCAAATTGAATACGGCTCTAAGTCGAAGAATGCCGGTTACCACGCCTTAAGCTGGATTTTTATTTGTGCTAGCCGACACTCTCCAACTAAAGTGCTAGTCGCGAGACTGTTATCGCTGCGCTAAGCTGGAAAACAGCATTGCACCCGGCATTTAAGTCGGATTTCTGCTCCCACCTCTAGTCGAACTAAACAGCGCAGTCAATTCGATAACTCCAGAAACTCCTACCCGGGAATTGCCTCAATAGAGCCTTGAGCACAGGACAATTCAGCAATTCTCAGCAGGAGGTGACACTGCAAATCACCGGAGCGCATACAGGTGCCGATGGTACATTGACACCTGGCTTACAATGGACAGACTTAATGCTTCAGCAGAACCTGGACATTCAAAAGAGGGCAGATGCAGGCTCTGGTGGCATTCTATAGAAGCAACGGGATCTGCTTCAGGTCAGCAAGGAGGCGTGGGTAACCTGTGTTAATTTAATCTGTATACCCCATCATCCACAAGGGGTTTATGATGATAAGAACCTATATGCACTTTACAGTTTTAAACTCTAACTGACCAGTGACTGCTCATTAGCCTACTAACCATACTGCTTGGCTGCTATATGCATTAACTCTGTTGCTTGTAGACTCTGATCTACATTTTCAATTGGTCCGGGATATGGGGCCTGATTCAGCAAGGAACGCACACTAGCAGAGGCACGCACCCGGCCACTGCGAGAATATGCTAATCAATGCATAAGCTCAGAGACCGCAGCACAAGATGCAGACGCCCATCTCCCTTTACTCATCGAGAACCATCGGACCCATACGCACAATAGTAGTTGACCTAACCGGCTGCAGGCTAATGGCCGCTTCCTGTGTACAGCTTACAGTATGGCTGTGTATGCCGATGCACTGCCTTAATTATGCACGCCCCTTTAACGGAGTACCAACGCACAGGCACGCCTGTGTTCGCCTGACCACCACCGTCACCACCCACAAACGGCCCTTCCTGTCAATCAATATCAAAATGGACTGCGTGTAACATGAATATACCAATTTTTTACTAACTATTGCTGCTAATTGTTGCTGCTTGGGCTAACTCTATAAAGCAAGTACTGTATATTTACACCGGCAGTGACTGCTATTCCTAGTATTCATACCATTAAGATATCACCATAGGCTTGATGTTGCATTTGAACTATTTTGGAGCAAACTTAAGTTATTAATAATCTGTGGTTTTGATTGTAGTATACATTGTTCTGAGGTAACTTTTTACAGCTGGTTTTCATATTATTGATTTTATTCAATTGTTTTAATAACTGTCTATTGAACTGAATATATATATATAGACAGCTGTCTTTGACAGCGCACTTATTGTTTGTTTAAATAGAATAGCATCTGTTTTCTGGTTAAAGTCCACTGACTGAGCAACTACTGTTATGTTGTTTGTGATGCATTTATGGGACAGGAGCTGCCACAAAGTGCTGGTCCTCTATTTACAAATACATGAATATGTGACCCAAAACAGGGACCCTTATGAGTCTACTGTATTTTATATACAAATAACATGACAGCTTTGATACTGGTACATAATAGTGTGCTTGGGAAGGATGTGTGAGAATGTGGACATGCCTTAAAGCAGTAGGTTTATAAGCAACATAATTTACGTACATTATTATACATATATTACCTACTGTAGTTTACGTTCATATTCTGATAGTTTATGTAATTGGGACAAGTTTGATACTTCAATGTGCACAGTGTAGTTTCACAGAACGGAGAAGACACAAACAGTTTGGATGAGGCTTTGCTAGATTTTTCCTCTGAAGCTCTTATCAAAACAAAAAAAATTACATTTTCGCCAGAACTTTAAACAAATCGCAAAGGAGTTAATTCAGAATCCAAATAATCCCAGCGTTTGAAGTGACTGGCACGGTGCAGCTGTCAGTCTGTCGTCTTGTCTCCTTACATATACTTCCAGATAATGATAATTACAGCGCAAACATAGCGGTAAGACGGAGAAATGGTGAAATCAGTTGTTGGCAAAGATGTTGCTTAATCATTCATAGTGAATTCTGGTTGGTGACTGCATAGTTGGAGAATAGGAAGGGGGGGGTGGTCTTGTGATGCAGGGGATAGGGGGTGATCTGTAAAACGTCAGGAACAGCACAAAGGCATTGCCACGTAATTACAGGCTATTATTAAGTCGAAGTGCCCTCCCTAGGGTCTCCAATTTTCATTTCTTCTCTGCGAAGTCTCCCCCTTTATGCCAGTCTGCGACGTTTGATGTACCAAAGAGTTGCTTGATCCAAGTAAAAGAAGCAATAATTGAACAGGAAAAAGAAATCCCAGGACTCTGTAACCCCCTTCTCTCCATAAGGAGAGTAAACTGAGGATATTCTCTGCTACATCTGCAAGACATCATCTGCTGTGCAACACTAGTCACTGCTAGCACTGGGGGACGAGGAAACGAGGAAGGACAGAAAGTGAAAATTTGGCTTCAAGATGAATCGGACCTGAGAACAGGCTGTAGTTGGGCGATCGGATTTGGATTAAGATAATAATAATAATACATTTTACTACTTTTTTTAAAGTAAGCTAACGTTGTTGCAGCATTTAAGGCTCTGGAGTACGAATTGTCGCTGGGTTACCAGGCTGTGTATATTTGCAGGACAACCACCACCATCATTCCCTAAGATAGGACAGCATGACATCTAGCTACAACCCTCATGTGATGGACAGGCAGGCATTGCTGGCCGGTCGTTTGGAGAGCCCTATAACAGCCAACCTGGACAATTTGCAGGCTAAAAAGAACTTCTCAGTGAGTCACCTGTTGGATCTTGAGGAGTCGGGGGAAATGGTTGGTGTTCAAACCGAGGAGACATCTGGGGAAAGCGGTAGGAGTTTGCTGGAGTCCCCCGGGCTGACCAGTGGAAGTGACACACCGCAACAAGACAGTAAGTGTGCCTCACTCCATATACTGATATAATGAGGATTGTGCCTCACTCCATATACTGATATAATGAGGATTGTGCCTCACTCCATATACTGATATAATGAGGATTGTGCCTCACTCCATATACTGATATAATGAGGATTGTGCCTCACTCCATATACTGATATAATGAGGATTGTGCCTCACTCCATATACTGATATAATGGGGATTGTGCTTCACTCCATATACTGATATAATGGGGATTGTGGATAACTCCATACACTGATATAATGGGGTGTGTGCCTCACTCCATATACTGATAAAATAAGGATTATGTTTCACTCCATATACTAATATAATGAGGATTGTGCCTCACTCCATATACTGATATAATGGGGATTGTGCTTCACTCCATATACTGATATAATGGGGATTGTGGATAACTCCATACACTGATATAATGAGGATTGTGCCTCACTCCATATATTGATAAAATAAGGATTGTGCTTCACTCCATATACTGATATAATGGTGATTGTGGATAACTCCATACACTGATATAATGGGGTGTGTGCCTCACTCCATATACTGATAAAATAAGGATTATGTTTCACTCCATATACTGATATAATGAGGATTGTGCCTCACTCCATATACTGATATAATGGGGATTGTGGATAACTCCATACACTGATATAATGAGGATTGTGCCTCACTCCATATACTGATAAAATAAGGATTGTGCTTCACTCCATATACTGATATAATGGTGATTGTGGATAACTCCATACACTGATATAATGGGGTGTGTGCCTCACTCCATATACTGATAAAATAAGGATTATGTTTCACTCCATATACTGATATAATGAGGATTGTGCCTCACTTCATATACTGATATAATGGGGATTGTGGATAACTCCATACACTGATATAATGAGGATTGTGCCTCACTCCATATACTGATAAAATAAGGATTGTGCTTCACTCTATATACTGATATAATGGTGATTGTGGATAACTCCATACACTGATATAATGGGGTGTGTGCCTCACTCCATATACTGATATAATGAAGACTGTGCTTCACTCCATATACTGATATAATGGGGATTGTGGATAACTCCATACACTGATATAATGGGGTGTGTGCCTCACTCCATATACTGATATAATGAGGATTGTGCTTCAATCCATATACTGATATAATGGAGATTGTGGATAACTCCATACACTGATATAATGGGGTGTGTGCCTCACTCCATATACTGATATAGCGGGGATTGTGCCTCACTCCATATACTGATATAATGAAGATTGTGCTTCACTCCATATACTGATATAATGGGGATTGCGGATAACTCCATACACTGATATAATGGGGTGTGTGCCTCACTCCATATACTGATATAATGAGGATTGTGCTTCACTCAATATACTGATATAATGGGGATTGTGGATAACTCCATACACTGATATAATGGGGTGTGTGCCTCACTCCATATACTGATATAGTGGGGATTGTGCCTCACTTCATATACTGATATAATGGGGATTGTGCCTTACTCCATATACTGATATAATGGGGATTGCACCTCACTCCGTATACTGATATAATGGGGATTGTGGATAACTCCATATACTGATATAATGGGGATTGTGCCTTACTCCATATATTGATATAATGGGGATAGTGCCTCACTCCATATATTGATATAATGGGGAGCATGCCTTTCTCCATATACTGATATAATGGGGAGTGTGTCTCACTGCATATACTGATATACTGGAGAGTGTGCCTCACTCCATATACTGATATAATGAGGAGTGTGCCTCACGCCATATACTGATATATATATATATTATATATATATATATATATATATATATATTGGGGAGTGTGCCTCACTCCATATATTTATATAATGGGGTGGGTGCCTCACTCTATATAAATATATAATGGGGAGTGTGGTCGACTACATATACTGATATAATGGGGAGTGTGCCTCTCTCCATTTATACTGATAAAATGGTGATGTGCCTCACTCTATATAATCTCATATAGTTGGGAGTGTGCCTTTCTCCATATACTGATGATAATGGGAAGTGTGCCTCACTCCATATACTGATATAATGAGAAGTGTGCCTCACTCCATATACTGATATAGGGCCTGATTCAGAGTTGGGAATACAGAGAGATATCTCTCAACTGATCATCTTGGTGAAACCATGCTGCACTGCAGGTGGGGCAGATTTAAAATGTGCAGAGAGATCTAGATTTGGGAGGAGTGTGTCCAAACTGACATCTAAATTCTAGAGTAATAATAAAGCTGTGTAGTATTTGTGGGCTACATGTAAAAGCAGCCAGTATTTACCCTACATG
This sequence comes from Taudactylus pleione, assembly GCA_031769625.1. Classification (NCBI taxonomy): domain Eukaryota; kingdom Metazoa; phylum Chordata; class Amphibia; order Anura; family Myobatrachidae; genus Taudactylus; species Taudactylus pleione. Next base: position 48,903 of record JAUIMM010000047.1, on the reverse strand, counting down.
CAAAAAATAAATTATGTATTTACACCCCTAGCATTGCAACATGGTTTGTCCAGGTACACAGTTAAGTGCTATCTCTCTCTCTATTCCCAACTCTGAATCAGGCCCATAATGAGGAGTGTGCCGCACTCCATATACTGATGATAATGGGAAGTGTGCCTCTCTCCATATGATGAAATCGTGCCATTGGTGTGATATTATTGCTACTAACTACTGTAGTATGTCTTTCTGTTTGTTAGACCTATCATCAACACTAGATGCAGGAGCAACACTAAATTATAATGGACAATACGTATGTTACTCATTTATATTTCTTGATATAATAAATAATACACTAATACCAAACATTGCTGTAACTTAATAAGCAGCTGGTAATAAACAGGTTTACATAATATAAACCTTCTAGCCGTATATGAAAACACGTCATCCGTTTATCTATAGTTCACTAAAAATACTCTGTAAACAAAAAACAGACGTTTTCTAATTTAGATTTGATTTTCCCAAATTGCGACACAGTAATAGGGGCTTATGGAGAAGATGTACTATGTTAGGAGGCTGTAAAGCCCCTGCTTAGCATATACTCTCAGACTAGTATTGGCACTGGATGACTGATTGCTAATACCCCAAATATTTTGGAACAAAAAACAACAGACACGGAATACTATGCAAACCAAACTCAAATAAATTATATTGCTGCAATTGGATGAGTCACATACTGTAAAACATCTCATTATTCTAAAATAATATAATGTCATTAACTAAATTGTAATGTTTTTTTGTAATGTGAATATAATTCAGAAAAGTACCATTACAATATATATGTTGTAAAAATAAACACATTTTAATGACGAATATGCCAATACTCAGACATGCCAACGTGAGCGTTATATCAGAGATGCACAATCGGGTCCGATATTTACCATTTGCTGTTCACAGAATTATCCTGGATTCACTTTGGTCAATTAATGTAAATGATTTATTATGCATGCGGAGTTTATTGAGTCAAAAATGTCAGAATAATGGGTCATAAACATGTATTTTGGATGAAATGTGTCATGTTGGTAATTGTGAATATACAACGCATCAGAAATAGAATTCCCCTCTCTGTTTTAATATTTTCAGCCAAATGTTTCCCTTTTATAAAAGTAAATTCCATAACTGAAGTTCTGCTTGTTTGACTTTCCAATACATAAACTATTTGTGTTCGTATAGCTATAACATTTCCGTATATTTGCGTAGTTCCATGATACATATATATACACACTTGTTTGAAGTGCCGTACATGGTCTTGCTGTCGGTAACTCTATAGGTAATTGAAAATTGAAGTGTTTGCTCTTATGATAATCCCACCTGAGTATGCAAAATGCTATTTTGCCAAGTGCATAATAGTTCGAACATTTTAGATGTCAATAAAGAAAAAACCTTAAATGCCATTTTCAAATATTTTATGCCACATGTGCATATATATCCATATATAGATATGCAGCTTCAGTAGCCTGCAGAAACTGCTTTACAACATTTGAAATAGAGACATTTAACACAAATCAGTAAAAAGTGTGACTATCATTTCCCCCCTTTAAGTAATTTGGTGAATAGATGCTCTATTGAGTATATGTGGATTGTGGTCGTCTTTTGATATTACAAAGTCGACAAAAACCTATATTATATTGTAACTATATTATAGCATATCATTAATATGCAGCGTAGCATCTTGTATGCACGCGAGGTACCAGAATAAGGACTCTGTATAAACCCCAAACATCAGAGCTGACGCCCGACCCAATTAATTCCCTACACAGCCTTAAATGAATGACAGTGGGCAGGAATAGGCTCTGTAAGAACTAATTTGTCAGACACAGACTTCCTCTATGACTGTATTTGTGTAGAAGTAATTGCAAGATAAACAGACTGGTGGCAGTCCAATGTGTTTATGTATGAGATGAGACGCTTTATGGTTCTTGTTAGCGGGTCCATAGAAGAATAAAAGGCCTCCTAGTAAAATAACATAATGCGCTCTTCGGATTTTCGTTGGATGTGAGTCAAAGTGCTCATCCTGGGTTGCTTGACAGGTTTGGCAAACTACACCAACACAAATAGTGTTAAAAATAAGTTTCTAAACAAGTATAATGTACACATTACTGTCTGCTTGTTTCTGCTGTGATGCTTATAACGACAGCACAGTACTTCAGGCTTGTGCTATACCCAGCCACAGACTTAGACAGCACAGTACTTCAGGCTTGTGCTATACCCAGCCACAGACTTAGCACAGTACTTCAGGCTTGTGTTATACCCAGCCACAGATTTAGACAGCACAGTACTTCAGGCTTGTGCTATACCCAGCCACAGACTTAGCACAGTACTTCAGGCTTGTGTTTTACCCAGCCACAGACTTAGACAGCACAGTACTTCAGGCTTGTGTTATACCCAGCCACAAATTTAGACAGCACAGTACTTCAGGCTTGTGTTATACCCAGCCACAGACTTAGACAGCACAGTATTTCAGGCTTGTGTTATACCCAGCCACAGATTTAGACAGCACAGTACTTCAGGCTTGTGTTATACCCAGCCACAGACTTAGACAGCACAGTACTTCAGGCTTGTGTTATACCCAGCCACAGACTTAGCACAGTATTTCAGGCTTGTGTTATACCCAGCCACAGACTTAGACAGCACAGTACTTCAGGCTTGTGTTATACCCAGCCACAGACTTAGACAGCACAGTACTTCAGGCAAGTGTTATACCCAGCCACAGACTTAGACAGCACAGTACTTCAGGCTTGTGTTGTACCCAGCCACAGACTTATTAAATATATCGCCCTTTCAAATACTGTAGTTTCGGGTAAATGCAGCTTGTCATTGGGGGGATACTAATATGTAATGTAATGGCAATATATTACCACAAATGTACATCCACGATTGCCAGTTACAGTAGAAAGCGATATCACTAAGGTTTCTGTTTGATGGACTTTTGCCCATCTTCGAGGATTCTGCTAAAATATCTTGAAAGATGGTCATTCTGTACATACAATGTGCAGATTTGTATGAGCCTAATGGTTACACGAGCTGAATACATTATTTATCAGAGGAGCTTCAGAGTACAGTGTACGATGTCATATCTGCTACTGGCTTTTGTGTTATGTCTGTATCTCTCATCTAGCATAAACTAGCTGTAATTGTTCATTATAGATGAATATATTTAGACAAACCTTGTAAAAATTATATTAAATGATTCTAGGGTATGCTGAAAAATTCGTTGTAGACCCTCATAAGACAAATGATACAATGTAGGCCAATTGGATAAATGTGTTTTTAATTATACAATCTTTGATACACTGTAAATAAAACATGCCATACCCTATCTGCTATTTGCCAAGATACTAGTTTTATCCATTTTTATTGATATTATTATTTGTCAATTTCCTAAATGCAACATTGTGTGGTCAATTTGCAAGAGGTTTACAGTTATACAACAGCTAATTTTTATATACAGTATATTATTATATAGACAACATTTCTGTGCATGCAGAACAAAAACACGGATATCACTTGCGTCATATGTTTATATTTAATGTAAAACTCCAAGGTATCATAAACTAACCCTATATTTAGGAGCAGATATCAGCCGAACATTGGTTGGTTTTCTTTATAGCTTGTTTCGGGTTGGTTACCAATGTCTAGTCCAATTTTGGACCAAAAGGCAAAGTAAGTGTGAATGCCGCCAGCCAGGCAGCACGGTTGGAAATGTACCGGTCTTATAACTAAAACAATGCACAATTGCTGCAATCTGGATTTCTTTCAGACGCATAAACTGTACCTTTACTTTATCATTAGCAAGTGCGCAAGTACAGTTATTTATATTGGAATTATACATGCATGCCCATAATAAAATGTAACATAATATACTTAATCTCTGCTTGCAGCAACAAAAATAATCAGACAATATGTTTTATGTTGTTAAAATATTATTTCTATATAAAAAAATCATTGTATAGAAAAGATAAGTTAAAATATGGACAATCACTAAGTTTTCAGGTGCGTTTCTGCTTTTTCTGCTTCAGATCTTCTGTGTCTGGTTAGTTTGAAGTGAACATGGTACAAATCATTGTGAACCGTTTTGGATCATCGGTGTGTGCATTGTATTCCTGCTAATAATAGGTTTGCTTTAACCACATTTGGATGTAGTTCTTATATACATACATCTAGATAGATAGATATTTATAGGCTTTGCATTATCATATTAACTTCCCTTTCATTCGGAAAACGTGAATTATAAAGGTTCTGTAGCTGAAATTGAGATGTCAGGCAGCCACAGAATCTGTGTAATTCATATGTGTCCCGAATTAAAGGAATGAAATGGCAAACCTATCTCTAATTCTCTATATATCTATCATCTATTTACACATAAAGATATATATACACACACAAACAGACATATAGCGCAATCTACATGATCGCAGGAAATGTGATTTCTACTATGTTTATAGATAGATAATCAGTTTGTATTCATTAAAAAATGAAAAAGGGCGATGTTGCTTGAGATAGAACCCAGACATACTGTACATGTCTTTGTGCTCCCCTCTGATTGCAGAGACGATGCAGGATTGCAGAAGTGCATGCAATTAATATGAGTAATAGGCTGCTCACAGATAATATCACTCATATTTAGTGCATTGCAAATTCAGGAAAATAAATTGTGGCTTTACAAAACTGAGTTTAAAAAGCAAATAGAAAGTTGACTGGAGAGACTTGTAGACATGTTTCTCTTTTGTGAGGAGCCTCTGAGCTATCTGATATGGATATTTCTGGTAGTGTTACTTCGGATAAACTGTGCGCATCATGTGTACTTTGTACATGCAGCATATACACAGTTCTTGTACATGCAGCATATACACAGTTCTGAAAGGTATGCAGCTTGTACATGCAGCATATACACAGTTCTGAAAGGTATGCAGCTTGTACATGCAGCATATACACTTTTCTGAAAGGTATGCAGTTAGCATGTTTAAGTGTTATGCTTTACATTCATTCCAGCTGTAACTTTTGGAGAGGCGACTCATCTATTAAACAATAACCTTTCCTTTTGTTTTTACGCCTTTTGAGTTTATAATTGACCTTTATTTATAAATATTGCATTCTCTGGCTCATATAAATCTGTGGGCTATTTATAGCATTGCTTAGAGATGTGAATCTTTAATCAATTAGCTTTTATCTGTTGTGCATGTTAAATGAAAGGAAACGCTTGATTGGATGCATAGCATTGCAACCAATCAGACATTTGCTTTCAGTTAACATGCATTTCACAAATAAAATGTAATTCTAAGGTCTTAGTAGAGATTTGCATCTTAGGTTGGGTAAGTTCTTGTTTGCACATTGCCGGATTGTGAACTAAATAATAAAAGAACGGGTGTTTTTAGTGTGATATTTGTCAAGTCACAGATATGTACTTCATACAGTTTGTTAGTCTATTATGAATGTGATATTTTTTGAGAATGTAGTATATTTGCAAATGAAACAAAAAAATGAGGATGAATATGCATGTGGTAATTTGCATAAAATTGTGCTGAACACTGTACATGCAGAAATGTAGCCTATGCACCTTTTAACACCACCTTCATTAATTTATGTTATAAGCCTTTCTCATTTGTAACTAAATAAGCCTGGAAAACTTACAGCAATATATTTTCTTTGGCATAGACATGAAAAGTGTTAAACATATCTACTTACAGTTTATTAGAACTCCTGTCATTTTATTCACCAGGAACAGAAATTCTTTGATTACATTTCACATTATACTACATATTAAAATATATATCTAATACTATAATCTCAACAACATTTTTTTTTTTTAAAGATGTATTGGTTTCTTTGGAGAGTGATTTAATGTATGATAAATTAATTTATTATAAAAATTAATATATGTGTGTAGAAGTCCATACAAAAATAATAAATTGTCAATTTTCAAAGCATGTATAAATATTTGTTATGTGAAGTCCATAGAGAAATAAAAAATAAGTTAATAAATCTCCCCCCATCATTATAAAATAACTTAGCTTATTGATATTAATCACCAAATCTGTTGATGGTTCTATATTTTCATTTTCAGCTAATTACAGTAATTGCTCTAAGCATCGCATGTTTTATATAGTTAGTGTTTTATATTTGATAGCTATATAAAAGTGTGAAAAATACAAATATTTTTTCAACATTTTACTTTAGATACTGAAATTATTATAAAATGCAGAAGTGAACTGATATGCATTCTATGATAACATACATTACAGATGATACATTTCTCTTTAAAAAAAAATCCATTAATTTATTTGGCTTTTAGTCACACTGCATATTTGATGTGGTTTCAGAGAAAATTTGTAGAAAAAATGCATATAATAGATTTATATGGTTACAGCATGAAACCTGCACTGTCCATTACAACTTCAATGCAGTCAGCTTCATTTGTTTCTGTTTTCTATTCTCCTGTAATCATTTGGGAATGGGCTGTGTAATTTACATACAGAGATAATAAGTCAGTGATATAGGCAACACATGGAAACAGACTGCAATAAAACTGTAGTCTGAATTAGATCTTAAAGTACTGTATCCCTTCTAACCAGGTAACTTACCTAGAAATCAATAAAAAAAAAATCACAACAAGGGTAGTTAATTAAATAAGGTAACAAGAACTCTCATTGCATAAATTTATTCAACTCGTACATATACGTATAACCAATGGTATGGTACAGATTCTTTTTCCACATAGTCCCCATACTTGTCTAAGCATTTGTTCCAACAGTACACCAAGGCATCTATCCCGGCATAGATGAAATCAGTGTCAAGCACCTGCAGCCAGGACATGACGGCTTGCTGAACTCCACTGTTGGTTGTGAATCGCTTTCCACACAGGTGCTTCGTCAATGGTCAAAAGAAATGAAAATCACTTGGTGCAAGGTCAGGGCTGCAATCTGTAGAGAACGTGCTTGGCCGACCAGATCACTGCTCATCATGAAAGTCTGGCTTGCCGTTATCAAAGGTAGTGCAGCAAACCCAAACCTGTTTCCGTGACATGACGTTATCACTGTGCACCTCCATAAGTTGGCAATGAATTTCACCTTCTGATGTGCCCTTTAGATGCAGAAATCTGATTGCATTATGCACCTCAATGTTTGACCAAGCTTCCGTCAGCCCCGCCATCTTACAACTGATGTTGGGACAGTATGACTGATATGAGACACAGATTGTGAGGGGAAGCAGTGGTCTTCCTGCTCTGGCCTGGTGGGAAATTAGAATGAAATAGAGAACATTACACACATGAGAGGTCTTGTTACTTACTTATTGAACCACTCTTGTACAGAATATTTAATTAAACATGGCAGAGATGGCTCTGATAATTTATTGTTCGTGAGGTATTTTGTTGAAGAAACAAATATTATAAGTCAGACACTTAGAACAAACTTGTATATTCAGACACAGAGGAACTAGGCATTACCCTAGTGGGGTAAAGTTTTGTGTCTGGACAAAATGGTACAATAGGAGAAATTCAGGCAACGTATTGTTTGTGATTATGCCAGCTTTTACTACCTAAGCATAATATAAAAAATATGCTTTTTCCAGCATGCTGCCAAATCAAAGCCCTATCTCTTCTGAAAGAGAAAGAAAAACAACAGTAACATATTTGTTTAGTTAGCTTTAACAAGAAAATAAAATAAAACATTTCATAGCAAAGTGAAGGCACACAAGAGGTGTACACATTTTCAGGGGATTAAGATTCAAACTACCTCTGGACATGAAAGGGCAAACTAATGACAACTTTACACAACCTCACATGTTCTCATAATCTGCATCTTTGGCAGCTTTTGTCAGTGTCTGTTTTCTCTTCAGAGATGGATAGAGGAGTCTATGCCTCTATAAAATAAATTACATTACCTTAGAATATGCATAAAGTCAAACTATTTCTGGAAATAGTGTTTTATTACATTTTTATTCTTCCGATTAAAACATCATAAAGCTTACATAACAGCACCTTATGTAAACCAGAGCAACTAATAAGATATTATCTTACAATAGTCTTCAGGGATCATTCTTATAATTGCATTATAACATTTGAACACTGATTTTCAAATATTAGAATGCAACACAATTGATCAGGCATGAGTGTATGCTTTCTGTACAATGGTTTGCATTGATAATGCATTAAGAGTGCATGGTGAACATGGATAATAATATCACAAAATGCATTTTTACCCTTTTCCCAGCTCATATGTATAAACGACCCCTAGAAGTACATTTGGTGGAAAAATTCAATCACACAATGGGGTCTATTCAGCAATGATATTTTTACATAAAATATGCGGAAACTATAATTTCCGTATTTTTTATGTAAATCCACTATTCAGCAATGGGATAATGGAGAAGATAAAGCAATTATCTTCTCCATTAATTCCCATCTGGCAGAGTACCGCACTGTAGGGATCAGCCATTGATCTCTACAGCGCTTTAAAGCTTTTTGCTATTCAGCAAAGCAAAAAGCGCTAAATTACTTGAAAAATCTTTACTTAATATAACGCCTTCTCAGAATGGCGTTTTATGAAGAAAATACATTAAATTTCCCAAAAACTGCAGGGACAGAGGGAAATTTTCCCATAAGTCCCTGCAGCATCTTGTAACTCCGCCCAGTCTCCGTCCCTGCTTTAGTCACTCTAGAGCATGTCAAAGCTGCCTAAATTGATTGACATGTGTATACAGGCTGTATCCATTTATATATATGTGCTTTTATATTTAACATTTATCTATAAATTGTAAATATAAAAGCACATAAATATACATGTATGCAGACTAAAATAAAGCCAATATACACATGTCAATCACTTTGGACAGGCTCTATTTGGACTTACCCATCGGCAGTCACAGCAAAGCAGGGACGGAGACTGTTCCCAAGCTCATGACTGAGCATGCGCTCAAACAGAAACAGAAGGTATTGTTTTTGGAAACCGAGAACAATGTCTTCTGTAACATTGCAGGGACAGCGTGTCACAGCAACCGCTGTCCCTGCTTAGAATAATGCTGAATAGTTTCCATAAAATTTCATAATTGATAAAAAATCATGACGATGTTGCCCTATAATATTCTGGGCAACATTGTCACTGTTGCTGAATAGACCCCAATAACAGCATCTGTGCATGTGGTCACTGTCTGAGCACACTAAAACTGCCAAAAGTATTTCAGATTTTCCTACATAAGTTATATGGCCAATCACCTATAAGTTAGACAAAGTGACTTCACCAATGTATGGGCACCTTAACTTGCATAATAGTCATCTGGTTCATATGTAAGTCCTGACAAAGTTTTGATCACTGATTATATCAGCAAAAATGTTTTATACATTTAGGTGCCTATCCACCAGGTCACACACACTTATTTTCTTTGCACACTGAGGGGTAAATTTACTAAGGATCGAGTTTGGTCGAGTTTTGTTTTTTTTAAACTCGATTTGCATCGCCAAAACTCGGGTGAGTTTTTCGTTTTGCAAATTTACTAAGAAGTGAGTTTTAGCTGAAAGTGAGTTTTTCGATGGTGAATCAAATCGAGATATCTCCCCCGAGTTGCAAGTGAAGATGAGATTACTCACCCGAGATTGCAGTGTTTTCTCTCTGCAAATCTCTCCCGAGCTAGCAGCCTGCACATACAGTATCAGTGAAATATGTGCTTGCTGCTTGTGTGTTAGGACCTGTAAAAAAGGTTTAATTTTTATTTAAAAGCATTACGTGAGGTCTCCCCCAAAAAGACTAACCAGCCCCGGACTTGTCAGCCTGTCCTGGTTCTTAAAATTACAGGGGAAAAAATGTGTAGGGTTCCACTGTATTTTAAGAACCAGCACCAGGCAGCAGGGCCAGACCTGGTTTTAAATATAAGGATAAAATATTTGCGTGAGGTTCACCATATATTTAAAACCAGTTCTGGACCGTTTCTAATGGGGGACTGATGCCACAGCCAGGAGAGCGTTTTCACTGGGCCCCCGAGCCAGAGCATCAGCTCTGACCGCTAGTCAGCCCAGGCCAGGGATCCCTGGGGAGTTGGGGACCCCTCCAATAAAGGGGTTCCCCTCTCCAGGGCACCCCTGGCCTAGGCTGATAGCCCGGGGCTATCCCCGCCACCCCTGGGCGGTGGGTGGTCGGTTGATAGTGTAGGTGTAGTGTGTAAAAATTAGAATATTTCACTTTATCTTTACAGTGGAACTACAGGTCCCAGCAAGCCTCCCCCATATGCTGGTACTTGGAGAACCACAAGTACCAGCATGTGGGGCATTAAGGGCTCAATGGTACGTGTAGTTCATCTGTAAAGAAATGTGTAAAAAAAACACAACACACACCGTGAAAATTAAATTTTATTACATACATACATACACATACATACTAACCTGCTCCCAGATGTTTTCGTCCCCTTCTCAACATAAAGTATCCAATGAATGTACCTGTAAAAAAAGATCCAATACTCACCTTTTGTCCCACAATGTTCTCCTCAGTAATCCAAATAGGGCCCCGGAGACACTGTATCAATACGCATCAGCATGTTGATACAGTAACGCTAATGACAACTCCGGGCTTGAGCTACCTTAAGTGACGGGGTTCCAGCCAATCAGCGGCGGCTTCCATTAGCGGCCGCTCATTGGCTGGAACCCACGTGGACTTAGCCAATGAGCGGCCACTCCAAGTGGGTTCCAGCCAATGAGCATACTGTGTATAAGGTCACTACTAATGTGTGGCCAGTGGTGGATCTACATTTTTGGGGCCCTAAAGCATGAACTTTTATGGGAGCCCCTTTGCAATCAGCAACAATAGGGCAACATCCAACATGGTCCAAAGGGCCTTGCTGCCCTTGCAAGGACCTTGAGGCCCAAATGGATGTTGAAACCTCCCAGAGAGTGAGAGACTGTAGATAGATATATGTAGAAACCCCCCAGAGAGTGAGAGACTGTAGATAGATGTAGAAACCCCCCCAGAGAGAGAGAGAGAGAGACTGTAGATAGATCACATACAAAACCAACACTTACTTCCTCTGAAGGATCCCAGCTTTTGATCCTCCTTAGTAGGATCCCTAGAGTCAGGTCTCTCCCCCACGCTGCGTTCTCCCGCCTCTGAGCTGCATGCCATACTTCAGTCAGCTCAGCTTTCAGTTTCTGGCAGATGGGATAGCACAAATGGAGATGGAAACATCTAGTGGCACCTGGCACTACTGCACTCAGCAGTGACACTGGCAGCAGCTCTCTATTCTGCGCCTGACCAGCTCATAAGAATCATCCTCTGGTCGGAACTGTATATAGAGTGTCTGCCGGACAGTACTGATCAGGATGCTCAGAACCCTTCCCCTACATGCACTAGTTTAGAGCATATTCTAGGAAATGTTCAAGAAAAACGGGAGCACTCCACATCAATACATAATTTACTTGTGCCCCCCTTTTCCTTGAACATTTAATGCCGCGGCTCTTTACTACCTGGCATCACTATTCAATCTGCCGAGGAAATTCCCATGGACACGTTACAATTGAGGTGGCGCCTGATCACTACACAGCCTTACGGGCGAAGTTCATCCCGTGACCCACAGCCTGAACTCGGCAAACCAACATACAACCGAGTGCCGATCTTGCTACTGCGCTCCCTCAGAAACCAGGTGCCGGCTTCATTATGCAGCACCACTGACCCTTCGGGACTTCAATCTTATGACTGAGAGACCGCAACGGGTACCTGTTGTTTCTAAACTTTGGATACTCGGCGAGTCCGGTAATTATCAATATATATAGCAGCTTTTACTTATCTACTTACTTTCCATATATCAACTATGGGAGAACAAACAAGGAGTGGTGTTTAATGATGGATATTATCACCACTGATTATTGGGACAAACCGTTTTTCTCTTGTTATTAAAAAGGTTCCTTTACCCATCAAGGTTATATTATTTCAACACTGTCTCTTGCACTGCCGTTATGGCTTGCAAAGGTGTACATTACTGGGTCTTGTATTAGTTCCCTTACACAATTTACTCCAGAAATGTGCCATTAGTTATCGTGGCTATTTATTAAATCTTTCTTGCTAAGTCAGTGGCTTCAATAAGAGCGCGTCTCTTTCAGACAGCACTTATGGCATATGTGACAATATAGGCTACTAAAGTAGTAGAGATCCCAAAACCCTATCCGGCGGAAAAAAAGAGATTGTATGGAGCTTGTATGGATAGCGGCAGTCCGGCTGCATAGATGCGTACAACTCTGTATATGGCGAATATAAATGCACTTACATGCATGCACACAATGCAGGACTCAGGGGCAATAACAGCAGACTTGCATTCAACTCTGGCCCATTTACTATTAATGTATTAAGCACAAGCATGAGAGATTTATTGGGGCTAGGCCAGGTGTGGTGCTTAGTTAGGTTTCAAACAGGGTTTGAGTCAGTAGGGCTACCTTTAGAGCTAGAGATACAGTAAGTCATAGATTAGATTATGGCCCCATTCCTCTGAACTTAAATGAAGGTTTGTTTTAGTGCTACTGCATAGGTAGTGAACCAAGTAGAAATACTCTCGATTAAAACTGCCTTGCTGTAATTTATTTAAAATGTTCAAAAACAACTTCAACATATCAAATTCTGCTTTGTTTTAATTGTAGAATTCTATTGCATAGAATCCTATGAATAAAGGTCTGTCTACCATTAATACATTTACTGGAAACAGAAGTGTTTCAGAAATACATTTCCAGGGCAAACACAAGTGGGAGATTTGGAAACTCTATTCACTATTATTGTTGGAAATGTATTTTTGCTATGTGGCATTGGTGTGTTATGTCTATTGAATGCGAGCTTTAGCCTTTTTCCATTGCAAATGTACAGTGCATCCAGAAAGTATTCACAGCGCTTCACTTTTTCCACATTTTGTTATGTTACAGCCTTATTTCAAAATGGAATAAATTAATATTTGTCCTCAAAATTCTACACACAATACCCTATAATGAAAACGTGTTAAAAGTTTTTTTTGAGATTTTTACAAATGTAATTAAAAAAAAACCAAGAAATCACATGTACATAAGTATTCACAGTCTTTGCTCAATACTTTGTTGATGCACCTTTGGCAGCAATTACAGCCTCATGTCTTTTTGAATATGATGCCACAAGCTTGGCACACCTATCTTTGGACAATTTCGCCCATTCCTCTTTGCAGCACCCCCCAAGCTCCATCAGGTTGGATTGGAAGTGTTGGTGCACAGCCTTTTCAGATCTCTCCAGAGATGTTCAATCGGATTCAAGTCTGGGCTCTGGCTGGGCCACTCAAGGACATTCAGTTGTCCTGAAGCCACTCCTTTGATATCTTGGCTGTGTGCTTAGGGTTGTTGTCCTGCTGAAAGATGAACCATAGCCCCAGTCTGAGGTCAAGAGTGCTCTGGAGCAGGTTTTCATCCAGGATGTCTCTGTACAGTGCTGCATTAATATATCCCTCTATCCTGACTAGTCTCCCAGTTCCTGCCGCTGAAAAACATCCCCACAGCATGATGCTGCCATCACCGTGCTTCACTGTAGGGGTGGTATTGGCCTGGTGATGAGTGGTGCATGTTTTTTTCCAAACATAACGCCTGTCATTCACGCCAAAGAGTTCAATCTTTGTCTCATCAGACCAGAGAATTTTGTTTCTCATGGTCTGAGAGTCCTTCAGGTGCATTTTGGCAAACTCCAGGCGGGCTGCCATGTGCTTTTTACTAAGGAGTGGCTTCCGTCTGGCCACTCTACCATACAGGCCTGATTGGTGGATTGCTGCAGAGATGGTTGTCCTTCTGGAAGGTTCTCCTCTCTCCACAGAGGAATGCTGTAGCTCTGACCATCGGGTTCTTTGTCACCTCCCTAACTAGGGCCCTTCTCCCACGATCACTCAGTTTAGATGGCAGCCCAACTCAAGGAAGAGTCCTAGTGGTTCCCAACTTCTTCCATTTATGGATGATGGAGGCCACTGTGCTCATTGGGACCTTCAAAGCAGCAGATATTTTTCTGTACCCTACCCCAGATTTGTGCCTTGAGACAATCCTGTCTTGGAGGTCTACAGACAATTCCTTGGAATTCATGCTTGGTTTGTACTCTGACATACACTGTCAAGTGTGGGACCTTACTGTATATAGACTAGGGGTGTGCACCGGCCACTTTTCGTGTTTTGTGTTTTGGTTTTGGATCTGGATCTTTCTTCGTGTTTTGGATCTGGATTGGTTTTGCCAAAACCACCCTTCCGTGTTTTGGGTTCTGGGTTTTGTGTTTTGGATCTGTATTTTTTTTTAAAAAAGCATAAAAACAGCTAAAATCACAGAATTTGTTGGTTTCTCTGCTCCTATGCTATTATTAACCTCAATAACCTTAATTTCCACTCATTTCCAGTCTATTCTGAACACCTCACACCTCACAATAGTGTTTTCATGTCCAAAAGGTTGCACCGAGGTAGCTGGATGACTATGCTAAGCGACACGAGTGGGCGGCACAAACACGTGACCCATCTAGGAGTGACACTGCAGTGGCAGACAGGATGGCAGTTAGAAAAACTAGGCCCCAAACTGTACATAATGCAAAGAAAAAAAAGAAGTGCAAGATGGAATTGTCCTTGGGCCCTCCCACCCACCCTTATGTTGTATAAACAGGACATGCACACTTTAACAAATCAATCATTTCAGCGCCAGGGTCTGCCACACAACTGTGGCTGAAATGATTGGTTCGTTTGGGCCCCCACAAAACAAGCTGGCAATTAATGTGTCCCTGCACAAACTGGCTCTACGGAGGCAAGATGTCATCCTCATCCTCCTCATCCACCGATTCCTCACCCTCTTCAGTGTGTACATCCTCATCCTCACAAAGTATTAACTCGTCCCCACTTGAATCCACCACCACAGGTCCCTCTGTACCTTCTGGAGGCTGGTCTCCCTGGAAGAGCTGATAATTCATTTTGATGAACATCATCTTCTCCACATTCTGTGGAAGCAACCTCCTACGCCTTTCGCTGACAAGGTTCCCGGCTGCACTAAACACTCTTTCGGAGTACACACTGGAGGGGGGGCAACTCAGGTAAAATAGAGCCAGCTTGTACAGGGGCCTCCAAATTGCCTCTTTTTCCTGCCAGTACAGGTATGGACTGTCTGACATGCCTACTTGGATGCTGTCACCGATGTAATCCTCCACCATTCTGTCAATGGTGACAGTATCATATGCAGTGACAGTAGACATGTCAGAAATTGTTGCCAGGTCCTTCAGTCCGGACCAGATGTCCAAACTTGGTCCTGCCTGCCCTGCATCACCGCCAGCGGGTTGCTTAGGATACCTAAGTTTTTTCCTGGCAGCCCCAGTTGCGGGAGAAAATGAAGAAGGAGCCGTTGACGTGTCACGTTCCGCTTCAGCTGACAGTGTGTTCACCAGCAGGTCTTTGCACCTCTGCAGGCTTGTGTCGGCCGGAAAGAGAGACACCACATAGGCTTTAAACCTAGGATCAAGCACGGTGGCCAAAATGTAGTGGTCTGATTTCAACAGATTGACCACCCTGGAATCCTGGCAAAGCGAATGAAGGGCTTCATCCACAAGTCCCACATGCCGAGCGGAATCGCTCCGTCTTAGCTCCTCCTTCACTTTCTCCAGCTGCTTCTGCAAAAGCCTGATGAGGGGAATGACCTGACTCAAGCTGGCTGTGTCTGAACTGACTTCACGTGTGGCAAGTTCGAAGGGCTGGAGAACCTTGCACAACACGGAAATCATTCTCCACTGCGCTTGAGTCAGGTGCATACCCCCTCCTTTGCCTATGTCATAGGTGGATGTATAGGCTTGTATGGCCTTTTGCTGCTCCTCCATCCTCTGAAGCATATAGAGGGTTGAGTTCCACCGCGTCACAACCTCTTGCTTCAGGTGATGGCGGGGCAGGTTCAAGAGTGTTTGCTGGCGCTCCAGTCTTCGGCACGCAGTCGCTGAATGGCGAAAGTGGCCAGAAATTTTTCGGGCCACCCAAAGCGTCTCCTGCACGCCCCTGTCACTTAAAATTCTGCACCACCAAGTTTATTGTGTGAGCAAAACATGGGACGTGCTGGAATTTGCCCAGATGTAATGCCCGCACAATATTGGTGGCGTTGTCAGATATCACAAATCCCCAGGAGAGTCTAAGTGGGGTAAGCCACTGGGCGATGATTTCCCTCAGTTTCTCTAAGAGGTTGTCGGCGGTGTGCCTCTTACTGAAACCGGTGATACACAGCGTAGCCTGCCTTGTAACGAGCTGGCGTTTCTGAGATGCTGCTACTGGTGACGCTACTGCTGTTGCTGCGTAAGGTGATACATCTACCCAGTGGGCTGTCACAGTCATATAGTCCTTAGTCTGCCCTGTTCCACTTGTCCACATGTCTGTGGTTAAGTGGACATTGTGTACAATGGCATTTTTCAGGACACTGAGGACACTTTTTCTGACGTTTCTGTACAGTCTCGGTATCGCCTGCCTAGTGAAGTGGAATCTAGACGGGATTTGGAACCGGGGACACACTACCTCCATCAATTGTCTAAATCCCACTGCACTAATGGCGGATACCGGACGCACGTCTAACACCAACATAGCAGTCAAGGCCTCAGTTATACGTTTTGCTTCAGGATGACTGCTGTCGTACTTCATCCTCCTCGCTAAGGACTGTTGGAGGGTCAATTGTTTAGTAAAAGTAGTGGTGTTCCTACTTCCTCTCTGGGATGATGAACGACTCCCAGCAGCAGCAACAGCAGCAGCGGCAGCAGTAGGCGTAGCAATGCAGGATCCTCCAGAGGAATCCCGGATAGGAGAGTCAGTCATGCCAGTGACATGGCCTGCAGGACTACTTCCGATCCTGACTAAGGAGGAAATTGACGAGGAGGGAGTTGACGGTGTGGTTTGCAGGCGCTTGGATACAACAGGACAACGGGATTTAGGTGTCCCTGGACTGCTTACGGTCTTAGCCAAAGTTTCTGAACTTGACAGTAACTTTTTATGAACGCGCTGCAGGTGCCGTATAAGGGAGGATGTTCCTAGGTGGTTGACGTCCCTACCCCTACTTATTTCACCTTTACATATGGTACATATGGCAAGACAGTTGTTGTCCGGATTTGGATAGAAATATTGCCAGACCAAAGAGGTGGAATGTTTGGTCTTCTGCCCAGGCATGACCGTGATGGGCTTTTTCATCCCACGGACAACAACTGTCTCCCCCGGAGCCTGATTTAAACAAACCACATCACCATCAGAATCCTCCTCGCCAACTTCCTCCTCAGCGCCAGCTACACCAGTATCCTCATCCTGTTGTACTTCAACAGTGACATCTTCAATTTGCATATCAGCAAGTGGACTGTGGGTGCTCCTTTCAGCACTTGCAGGGGGCGTGCAAATGGTGGAAAGAGCCACCTCTTCCCGTCCAGTGCTGGGAAGGTCAGGCATCGCAACCACCACCACACTTGGACTCTCCTTGGGGATTTGTGATATCTTCTTAGAAAGCACAGTTCTTCGCTGTGCTTTTGCCAGCTTAACTCTTTTGATTTTTTTAGTGGGAGGAGGGCTTCCATCGTCATGTGAAGCTGAACCACTAGTCATGAACATACTAGGGATCGACCTTAGCCGTTCCTTGCCACTCCGTGTCGTAAATGGCATATTGGCAAGTTTACGTTTCTCTTCAGCTGATTTAAATGTCTTTTTCAAGGTCATTTTCCTGAACTTTGCCATTTGGGATTGTATGTGCCCTCTACTATGACATTGGGCATCGGCCTTGGCAGACGACGTTGATGGCATGTTATCGTCTATGTCATGACTAGTGGCAGCAGCTTCAGCACTAGGAGGAAGTGGTTCTTGATCTTTCTCTATTTTATTTTTATCGGAGAAAGTTTGGTCCTCCATTTATGTTATATCGATTTGATATATACGTGCGGCTAAACACAGAAAATAATTTTTTTTTGGTTTGGACTGGAGTGTACTTTGTGGGTTACAGCACCCTTTAACGGTCAAGCCAGCCGGCCCTTTACTTATGACACAGGCGCACTCTTGGCACTACTTTGTTGATGCACGTGCGGCTACTGCGCACACAATTCACAAACACAGAAAATAATTTTTTTTTTGGTTTGGACTGGAGTGTACTTTGGGGGTTACAGCACCCTTTAATGGTCAAGCCAGCCGGCCCTTTACTTATGACACAGGCGCACTCTTGGCACTACTTTGTTGATGCACGTGCGGCTACTGCGCACACAATTCACAAACACAGAAAATAATTTTTTTTTTGGTTTGGACTGGAGTGTACTTTGGGGGTTACAGCACCCTTTAACGGTCAAGCCAGCCGGCCCTTTACTTATGACACAGGCGCACGCTTGGCACTACTTTGTTGATGCACGTGCGGCTACTGCGCACACAATTCACAAACACAGAAAATAATTTTTTTTTGGTTTGGACTGGAGTGTACTTTCGGGGGTTACAGCACCCTTTAACGGTCAAGCCAGCCGGCCCTTTACTTATGACACAGGCGCACGCTTGGCACTACTTTGTTGATGCACGTGTGGCTACTGCGCACACAATTCACAAACACAGAAAATAATTTTTTTTTGGTTTGGACTGGAGTGTACTTTCGGGGGTTACAGCACCCTTTAACGGTCAAGCCAGCCGGCCCTTTACTTATGACACAGGCGCACGCTTGGCACTACTTTGTTGATGCACGTGCGGCTACTGCGCACACAATTCACAAACACAGAAAATTATTTTTTTTGGTTTGGACTGGAGTGTACTTTCGGGGGTTACAACACCCTTTAACGGTCAAGCCAGCCGGCCCTTTACTTATGACACAGGCGCACTCTTGGCACTACTTTGTTGATGCACGTGCGGCTACTGCGCACACAATTCACAAACACAGAAAATAATTTTTTTTTGGTTTGGACTGGAGTGTACTTTCGGGGGTTACAGCACCCTTAACGGTCAAGCCAGCCGGCCCTTTACTTATGACACAGGCGCACGCTTGGCACTACTTTGTTGATGCACGTGCGGCTACTGCGCACACAATTCACAAACACAGAAAATAATTTTTTTTTGGTTTGGACTGGAGTGTACTTTGGGGGTTACAGCACCCTTTAACGGTCAAGCCAGCCGGCCCTTTACTTATGACACAGGCGCACGCTTGGCACTACTTTGTTGATGCACGTGCGGCTACTGCGCACACAATTCACAAACACAGAAAATAATTTTTTTTTTGGTTTGGACTGGAGTGTACTTTGGGGGTTACAGCACCCTTTAACGGTCAAGCCAGCCGGCCCTTTACTTATGACACAGGCGCACGCTTGGCACTACTTTGTTGATGCACGTGCGGCTACTGCGCACACAATTCACAAACACAGAAAATAATTTTTTTTTGGTTTGGACTGGAGTGTACTTTCGGGGGTTACAGCACCCTTTAACGGTCAAGCGAGCCGGCCCTTTACTTATGACACAGGCGCACGCTTGGCACTACTTTGTTGATGCACGTGCGGCTACTGCGCACACAATTCACAAACACAGAAAATAATTTTTTTTTGGTTTGGACTGGAGTGTACTTTGGGGGTTACAGCACCCTTTAACGGTCAAGCCAGCCGGCCCTTTACTTATGACACAGGCGCACGCTTGGCACTACTTTGTTGATGCACGTGCGGCTACTGCGCACACAATTCACAAACACAGAAAATAATTTTTTTTTTGGTTTGGACTGGAGTGTACTTTCGGGGGTTACAGCACCCTTAACGGTCAAGCCAGCCGGCCCTTTACTTATGACACAGGCGCACGCTTGGCACTACTTTGTTGATGCACGTGCGGCTACTGCGCACACAATTCACAAACACAGAAAATAATTTTTTTTTTGGTTTGGACTGGAGTGTACTTTGGGGGTTACAGCACCCTTTAACGGTCAAGCCAGCCGGCCCTTTACTTATGACACAGGCGCACGCTTGGCACTACTTTGTTGATGCACGTGCGGCTACTGCGCACACAATTCACAAACACAGAAAATAATTTTTTTTTTGGTTTGGACTGGAGTGTACTTTCGGGGGTTACAGCACCCTTAACGGTCAAGCCAGCCGGCCCTTTACTTATGACACAGGCGCACGCTTGGCACTACTTTGTTGATGCACGTGCGGCTACTGCGCACACAATTCACAAACACAGAAAATAATTTTTTTTTTGGTTTGGACTGGAGTGTACTTTGGGGGTTACAGCACCCTTTAACGGTCAAGCCAGCCGGCCCTTTACTTATGACACAGGCGCACGCTTGGCACTACTTTGTTGATGCACGTGCGGCTACTGCGCACACAATTCACAAACACAGAAAATAATTTTTTTTTTGGTTTGGACTGGAGTGTACTTTCGGGGGTTACAGCACCCTTAACGGTCAAGCCAGCCGGCCCTTTACTTATGACACAGGCGCACGCTTGGCACTACTTTGTTGATGCACGTGCGGCTACTGCGCACACAATTCACAAACACAGAAAATAATTTTTTTTTTGGTTTGGACTGGAGTGTACTTTCGGGGGTTACAGCACCCTTAACGGTCAAGCCAGCCGGCCCTTTACTTATGACACAGGCGCACGCTTGGCACTACTTTGTTGATGCACGTGCGGCTACTGCGCACACAATTCACAAACACAGAAAATAATTTTTTTTTGGTTTGGACTGGAGTGTACTTTCGGGGGTTACAGCACCCTTTAACGGTCAAGCCAGCCGGCCCTTTACTTATGACACAGGCGCACGCTTGGCACTACTTTGTTGATGCACGTGCGGCTACTGCGCACACAATTCACAAACACAGAAAATATATTATTTTTTTAGCACTTGGGGGGAGCACCCCTGATGGACAGAGCACCCCCTGGACAACACTACAGCACCTCTTTAGGACTGGGCCACTGCACAGGACTTTGGAGTGGACACAGCCCCTATGGAGAACTGACTGCACAACACAGTCCAGCCAGCCCCTATGGACTTTGAAGTAGTGGACACAGCCCCTATTAACAACAGCAGCACAGCACAACACAGCCAGCCCCTATGGACTTTGAAGTAGTGGACAACAGCAGCACTACACTACACTACACTACACTACACAGCCCTAACTCCCACCCTCCCTCTTCACTGTCCACAGCCGAGTGAGAAAATGGCGCCGACATGGGTACCTTATATAGGATCCAAAACCCGCGAGACTCGGAAGGCGGGAAGATGACGTTTTGCCTCGATTTCAGAATCCGAGTCAGGCGGGAAAAGTCGAGCCTGACTCGGATCGGACTCGGATCGGGGGGGCTCGGGGGGGTTCGGATTTCAGAAATCCGAACCCGCTCACCCCTAATATAGACAGGTGTATGCCTTTCAAAATCATGTCCAAACAACTGAATTTACCACAGGTAGACTCCAATTAAGCTGTAGGAACATCTCAAGGATGATCAGAGGAAACAGGATGCACCTGAGCTCAATTTTGAGGTTCATGGCAAAGGCTGTGAATACATATGTACATGTGATTTCTTAGTTTTTTCTTTTAATTAAATTTGCAAAAATCTCAAAAAAACTTTTTACATGTTGTCATTATGGGGTATTGTGTGTAGAATTTTGAGGACAAAATTGAATTTATTCCATTTTGGAATAAGGCTGTAACATAACAAAATGTGGAAAAAATGAAGCGCTGTGAATACTTTCCGGATGCACTGTTCTACAGCGTTCCACTTTCTTTAAAAGTACATACAATGTTTTTACATAGACAAACAAACAAAAGAAAAAAGAAGGCTCTTTTGTTGGGGCACTTTTCTATAGATATTTGTATAAATATAACTTTTAATATAATCTTAAAACAGTTTTTTGGAACATACTTGGGAAAATAGGTGCATAATCGTAATAACGTACATTTATCACGTAAACATATTGACAAAACATACACGAAACATATCGAAAAATTTTGGCGAAAATATTGCAATTAGACTGATTCAGAGAACAAATTCTCATGCAGGGTACTCCTCACATGGGATATATAACAAATTGCTCTGTTCCAGCGATATTATGAACTACCTCAATCTGTAAGTTGGTCTGCAGAATCTATATGTAAGCAGACACCAGATAGGTATAAAGGGTATATGTGATAGCTATCACACAACCAGAAGTGCATTTATTGACATGGTGAAAAAATCAAGTCTGGTTGGATCTCAGCACAGTTTTCCAGTTGTTTCAAACACATTACACCACCTTCTCCTAAATCTCAAAAAAACTTTTTACATGTTGTCATTATGGGGTATTGTGTGTAGAATTTTGAAGACAAAATTGAATTTATTCCATTTTGGAATAAGGCTGTAACATAACAAAATGTGGAGAAAATGAAGCGCTGTGAATACTTTCCGGATGCACTGTTCTACAGTGTTCCACTTTCTTTAAAAGTACATACAATGTTTTTACATTCCAAGATGTGTACGCTACACAAAAGATTATTGGAAGGAAAGTACAAGCATACTCCAAGCACCAATAAAGTGGCATGGCCGGCAGTTTAAATCCCGACAGCAGAAGCCCGGCAGGGGTGAAGATCCGATTGCAAATTAAGGTAAGTATCGCTAACCTAATTCCCTACCCAAACCCTAACCCTCCTTTAGGGGTGCCTAACCCTAACCTCCCCTCCTAGTGCCTAACCTTAACCCCCCTCTAAGTTCCTAAACCTAACCCCCCCTTCCCATTTAGACCATGGACTTCCTGACTACATCCCCAACAAAAACATTACAATTTATACATTGACAGTTTCATTTTGGAAGCAGACTTCATTTGGGAGGCCTTAGTATAGTATATTCCTTTCCTTCAGGTCCATAAATTCAAATCAATGTGCAGTAGGTAGATGCATCTGCCCACAGAGTAATGGCCATCATAATCAAATTTATAGAGTGAAAAATTGGGGCAAAGTCTCTACTCATTAACAAACCTCCGACCCTTTGGTGACCTGAAAATTGGAACTATCCAGCGGACATAAACTTGACTGTGCATACTTATGCACATTGTAAGCAAATACATATGAGTGTTCATCTCTTTAGTACAAACTTAGGGGTATATTCACTAAAGTTAGAGTTTTTAGAAGTGGAGATGTTGCCCATGCAAACAATCAGATTCTACTTAACATTTAACTAGCACCTTCTAGAAGATAATAGCTAGAATCTGACTGGTTGCTATGGGCAACATCTCCACTTCTAAAAACTCTCACTTTAGTAAATGTACCCCTTAGATCAGTGGTTGCCAACCTTAATTGAGGTGTGAGCTACTTTAGTAAAATGTAACCTCCTGAAGAGCTACTAAAATTGTAGAGAAAAAAATCTGGCTAATAACCGAACAATTGAAGGTCATTTAAGGAAAATGTAGATAAACATTTTTAACAATGCATTTAATTATTACAGTGATATTGTTGTAATTTGTAAATAAAATGTAAGAATAGGCACATTTCACTGTTAATTACCAGCTCCAAGGAGGTTCGTGCAGTAGAGGAGCAAAATATACTGTATAGGCAGGGCTGCTGTGTGATTTTCCAGCACGGCTGAGTGGGAGTCACTCGCTCTGCTGTAGCGTAGGCGCTGTGGGTGGAAACACAGCTGCGGCAATCACCTGGTGTTCTTCCGTGTGGCTCCACCCATGGTGTCAACATCGAGCACGCGTAAGACGTCATTCCTCCTAGTTTACTCAGCGGTACTGCAGCTAGGTGAGCTACCAAAATTAAGGCTGCAAGCTATGGGTTGAAGACCACTGTATTAGGCTCATAGATTTGCATTTCACCGCCATAAATCAATTACAGCATATTTAGTAAATGTTGCTGAAAGTGCCCAGTTTTGAGATATGGCTTTAGCAGTAATAATTGCTAGATGCTCAGAAGGAACTGTAACGTTAGTAGGACAAACACAGGAATAACATTTAATGTTATTACTTAAGAAATGTGTGATGGCTGATATATTTCATGCACAAATGTAAAAGTTCCCATTCTTCAACTAGTTGGACACACAATCATATGTAACATAACTTGCTCTTCACTTCAGTTTCCGAGGGAATTTGGGCTAGATGCAGAGTGCCACGTATGTCAGTTTGTGTGTAGGATAAAGTACTGCGCATTACCAGAAGGTGGGCACATGCATATGTTCCTATGCAGACTTGCCATTTACACGGGATGTAGTTAGGAAGCCGATGGTCGAAATGCAGACCGCCGGCTTCCCGATACTGAAATCCCGGCATGGGGCTAATGATAGGCTTTAAAATACAGACGCCTATCAGCCCCACACCAAAATCCCGACGCCCAGCATTCCAATTGTAGGTAAGCCGGGCATTGGGAACAGATAGCTGCGTGGGTGTTGGGGTGGGAGGGTTAGGTTTAGGCTCTTCCGGGGACTTAGAGTTAGGCACCCCTGGAAGGGTTAGGGTTAGGCTAGCGGAAGGGGGGGTTAGGGTCAGGCACCCCCGGGGAGAGGTTATGGTTAGGCACCCCCCCTAGGAGGGTTAGGTTTAGGGTGCGGGGAGGGGGGTTAGGTCTAGGCACCCTGGGGGGGAAGTTAGGGTTAGGCACTAGGGGGGGAGGTTAGGGTTAGGCACTTGCTGGCTAATATAATGCACAGGGAATATATCAATATTACTTCCATGCATATTTAATTGAATTAGTACTCAAAAAACAAATACATTGAAATATACAAAATAAACCACTTACTATGAGCTGCAAATATATATAGGAAAGACTACAGAGAAAGATGTATATATATCTTGACTTTGCCACCTATTTTACATCTAAACTTGACTCCATATGTGAGGACATCATATCCCATCAGACCCTCAGCACTCCTGCCCCTCCTTTCCCTGACCACCCCTCCCCTTCTGTCTCACCAACTCTGACATCCTTCTCCCCTGTTTCTGGAGAGGAAGTCATGGTCCTCATCTGGTCCTCCCCTCCTTCCACCTCCCCTCTTGACCATATCCCTTCCCGTCTCCTCTGTTACCTGTCTCCTTCTGCCTGTTCCCATCTTGCTCACCTCCTTAATCTCTCCCTATCACCTGGCACTGTCCCTTCTGCATTCAAACATGCCCTTGTCTCGCCCATTCTTAAAAACCTACCCTTGATCCTAACATACTCTCCAGCTACCGACCCATCTCTCTTCTCCCTTTTGCTTCCAAACTCCTTGAGCGTATTGTTTACAACCGCCTTACCACCTTTCTTTCCTCCCACTCCCTCCTTGACTCATTTTAATCTGGCTTCCATTCTCTCCACTTCACTGAAACTACCCTCACGAAAGTCATCAATGACCTCCTTGCTACCAAATCCAAGGGGCTACTACTCTCTGCTTATTCTCCTTGACCTCTCTGCTGCATTTGACGCTGCAGACCACCCTCTCCTCCAGAAAATCCTTCACTCTCTTGGTTTACATGGCACTGCCCTCTCCTGGCTGTCCTCCTACCTCTCTAATCGTTCCTTCTCTGTCTCTTCTCATGACTCCTCTTTCCCCCCACTTCCACTAACAGTAGGAGTTCCCCAAGGTTCTGTTCTTGGACCTCACCTTTTCTCTCCATATAAGTCCTCTTTAGGTGAGTTCATAAATTCCTTTGACCTTCAATATCATCTCTATGCTGATGATACTCAAATTTACCTTTCCACCCCCTCGCTCTCCCTTCACTCCTTACCCGTTTCTCCAACTGTCTCTCTGCTGTTTCTTCATGGATGTCCCAGCTCTTTCTTAAACTTAACATGTCTAAGACTGAGCTGATCATCTTCCCATCCTCTTCCACTACTTCACTTCCCACAATTTCATTATCTATTGATGGGACAACTATCTCCTCTAGCCCCAAAGTGTGCTGTCTTGGAGTTATCCTAGACTTCTCCCTCTCCTTTAAACCACACATTCATCACCTCTCGCAGTTCCACCTAAAAAATATCTTCAGGATTAGACCCTTCCTCATCCAAGATGCCACTAAAACCCTCATCCACTCACTGGTCATCTCCAGATTGGACTACTTTAACCTTTTCCTAGCTGGCCTCCCAGTCTCTCACCTCTCTCCACTACAATCGGTTCTCATTGCTGCTGCTCGGCTCATTTTCCTCTCCAGACATTCTACATCTGCTTCCCCTCTCCTTCAAGCCCTACACTGGCTCTTCTTCCCCTTCAGATGCCAATTCAAGGTTCTTACACTTGCCTACAAAGCTCTCACCAAATCCTCTCCCACGTACATTTCTGACCTTCTCTCCCTTCACACTCCTGACCGCCCACTTCGTTCAACAAATGCAGACTGCCTCTCTTGCCAACTGATTACTTCCTCCCACTCCCGCATCCAAGATTTTGCCCATGCTGCTCCCTACCTTTGGAATGCTCTCCCTTTCCCTATCAGACTCTCCACCTCTCTACAAATCTTCAAACGGGCTCTCGAGACCCATTACTTCATCAAGGCCTTCCAGCTCTCACCCTAACCCACTTCATGCTCTTTCCTCCCTATCTTCCCCTTCTGTGTCACGCCTGTCTGTCTGCCCCTCCTCTTTAGAATGTAAGCTCTCACAAGCAGGGACCTCTTCCCTCATATGCTTCTCTTTACATTTTCTTCTACTCCTTACTCCCCATAAGGGCACCTAACACGGGACTGCCAACTCCCTGCTGCTTATTGTGAGTGCTTTAATCGCTATTGCAGCAATGTATATAAATTGTGTCCTCGTCCTGCACTGTATTGTAAGTTACTTGTTTCTTGTTCACTTATTAGTTTTATGTACTATGTAAGGCGCTGTGGAACACTTGTGGCACCATATAAATAAAGGATAATAATAATAATAATAATAATAATCTTTTAGCACAATCAGAGTGTACAAATAATAATAATCACGGGATACAGTCACATTACCGGTGGCCGGGATGCTGGCTTTCATAATCCAGATGTCAGAATCCCAACATGGGACTAAAGATAGGCAATGAAATCACAATGCTTATCTTGATCCCGACGCCAAAATCCCAACTGCCGCCATCCTGAACTAAGGTAAACAGGTGTTGTTAGGTGTTAGCTGTGGGGGGAGGGGTTAGGTTTAGGCATCCCAGGAGAATATTAGGGTTAGGCAACCCCCTGGGAGGGTTAGGCTATGGGGAGGGGGGGTTAGGGTTAGGTACCCCCCGGGGAGGGTTAGGTTTAGGGTGCAGGTAGGGTTAGGCACCACCGGGGGGGATTTTAGGGTTAGGCACCACTAAGGGAGGGTTAGAGATAGGGGGGAAGAGGGGAGGGTTAGGGTACTTACCGGCCTCTGTTGGGATTCTTCAGGATCGGGATGCCAGCATCAGTGTTTTCACCGCCGGCATCCCATCCATCGGTATCATATCATACCGATTTCAATAATCACATGTACATAAAACTAAACATCATCGCAAAAAAAAGAAAATATGGAAAATAATAATAATAATAGTAATGAATAATAATTCAAAAAGTAAAATAAATATTAATAATAATCTTAAAACTAAAAATAGTATGCAATTCAATTTGCTCATTAAGGCCATCAGGGAATAAACTATTCATTCTAAAAATCCAAAACACGTATGGTTTG
The DNA here is from genome assembly GCA_031769625.1 of Taudactylus pleione. NCBI lineage: Eukaryota > Metazoa > Chordata > Amphibia > Anura > Myobatrachidae > Taudactylus > Taudactylus pleione. The sequence continues at coordinate 21,359 of JAUIMM010000047.1, read as the reverse complement.
CCCAAGGTCCTAAATCTGTCGCCACCGTATCAGCCATCTATAACATCTTGGTACAACAGAGCAGTTCGGCAGCTCCTGCATCAGCACTTTGCTTGGGATTCACCGGCTCACTGTCATTGACAGAGGATTTTAGAGCAGCTTTCCAAAAAATAACATCAAGCTCCCCGAGTGATGGGTTGAGCTTAGAAGCCAGCCATCCATGGATGCGGCTCTCCAGACCGCCACAGCCAGACCTCTTCAGCACAAGAAGGGTCATCCTTACCCAATCGGCAGGTAATACTCACACTGCTATACACCGACCCCCCCACGGGTCTCCCTGCTCGACCAGCAGACAATATGCACACTACTATTCATTAAATTTTACTGAGATTTTTCTTTATAGGAACATTTAAATTGCTGCTATTTGTGCCAGTGGCTCTATTCCGTGACTTTTTAAATATGCATTTGTAGCATATTCTCCTTTGGATTTTTATGTGGTGATTTTTATTCTATATACAGCTGGACTTTAATTTAGTACTTTTTATTTACAATATAGCTGATATTGGATTTTGATACATGATCTATTGACTTTGCTGCCTATGAAATACTTCATGTAATTGTAAAGCTGCATACACACGTAAAGATTTTCTGTCCAACCATCCAACTAGTTGATTGGTTGGAATGAAAATCTGGTAACATATGGGAGTAACTGATAATCAGCAATTTGCTCCTAAATGCCAGAAAACAGATGAAAAGGGTCGTCAGACAGGTTTGTTAAATGTTTGATCTAAACAATTTGTTCAAACAACAGTTTTTGTCCATTTTCTGGTGTTTGGGAGCAAATTGCTAATTGTCATTTGCTGTCATACCTTACCATATTTTCATTCCAACCAATCAACTAGTTGGCTGGTTGGACAGAAAATCTTTACGTGTGTACCCAGCCTAACTGAATTGAGTGAATTCACTTGTTACTTTCAGACTGCAGTTGTTATATTTACAAATATAAATCCTATATAAGACTTATAGCCCTCTACTTCACATAATTTTTAACCCTTTTATGACCAGAGGTACTTGATACCTTAGTACAGAGTTTCCCAAAGTCTGCCATTACAGCCCAGGTTTTAAGGCTACCCCTGCTTGAGCACAGGTGACTTAGGGCCTGATTCAGCTTTGGGAATAGAGTTATGCTGGGCATACACTATACAATTATCTGTCAGATATCTGTCCAATCTGGCTGGTTGAAATGAAAACCTGGTAATAGATGGGAGCAAATGACAATCGACTATTTGCTCACTAACACTGGAAAACAGACAAAAAATGGTCGATCAGACAAATTGGTTAAAACACATGAATTTTATCAATTTGAACAATTGTTATTTGGCTGTTTTCCAGTGTTTAAAACCATATGACCAACTGACATTTGCTCCCATACATTACCAGGTTTTCATTCCAACCAGCCAGACTGGACGGATATCTGACAGATAATTGTATAGTGTATGCACAGCATAACTGCATATTGGTCAAACCATCCTGCACTGCAGGTGGGGCAGTTGTAAAATGTGCAGAGAGATGTAGATCTGGGAGTAGTGTGTCCAAACTGACATCTAAATTGCAGTGTAAAAATAAAGCTGTGCAGTATTTGTGGGCTACATGCAAAAGCAGCCAGTATTTACACTGCATGCAAAGAAATGTATATATTTGTACCCCTTGCATTGCAACATGGTTTGTCCAGGCTCACATTTACTTGCAATTTCTTACTCTATTCCCAAAGCTGAATCAGGCCCTTAATTAGTACCTCAGTCAATTTGATTTGACCATCTGGACTCAAACAAGGATATCCTTAAAACCTGGACTGTAATGGCGGAGCTTGGGAAAGTCTGCCAAAACCACTGGATGATGCGTGTATGGAGTGACCTCATTAGCGACAGACCCGACGGGGGTGCCCGCATCGGCAAGTGCATACACACTTGCTGATGCCAGCAATAACGAACAATGGCGTGGGGGGGGGGGGGGAGCGGGGCCATGTTGCATTTGGCAGCATGGCATCATTAACGATATCCCCGGATTGAGCTGCATGTACAGACGACTGGGGATATCGTTAACGACCAGCGGGAGCACGCATTGTTTGACAGTTAGCTCATACATACTGGACGATTTCAACAATATATCATTCAACGATATCGTTATCGTTCATATCATTCATAAAAGTTGTCCAGTGTGTACGGGGCTTTAGTGAATAAATAGTTTTTGTTATCATTAAGTTGAACCGAGAATACCTTTCTGATTTTATAAGTATGTTAAAAAGAATCTAACATATTTTTGTCTTGATAAATATAACTTTCTGTTGCTAACAACAAATTGGAATAGATAGTTTTGGAGGATAGTAAGAGGTAGTTGAGGTGGGATGGGGAGTTCTGTTTGACTCAGACCCAAATTTTGATTACTTCCCCCAGATTTGTTCATGAATGTTCAGTACTCGCTTTGCAAAAAAAAAGGAAAATACAACACATCATATTCTGGGGAATGACTTGCCTGTTTATATGGAGAACTTGTTTTGTATACAGTTCATGTATGGATTAATATTTTTTGTAATTATCATTTTCTATGATAATGAGTAGGGTTTTCACTTGTCATGTTAGCAATGTTTATTAGCATAGCAAGGAAATAAATTTAAACTACTGTGATGTCTTATAATCTCACTGACTTTCAGGGCCGGATTAAGGTCTTTGGGGGTCCCTGGGCAACAAACATGTGGGGGCCCCTATTAAATGTGACAAACTGGGGGTATGCGCAATGGGGACCTTATGCAGAGCCCCCAGTAGTGTCAGTGCCCACAGTGGTAGTGCCCTGTATGCAGTGCACCCAGTAGTAGTGCCCCTTATGCAGTGCCCCCTATGCAATACTCCCATTAGTAGTGCCCCCAGTAGTAATACCCCTGTAGTTGTGCCCCAAATAGTAATGCCCCCCCAGTAGTAATTGGGCGTGTGCCCAATAGTAATGCCCTAGTAGTAATGCCCCCTGTATAAATCTCCCAGTAGTAATACCCATGTAGTAATGCCCCCAGTAGTCATTCTCCCTTTAGTAGAGCCCTCTGTAGAAATGCCCCCAGTAGTAATGCCCCTCTATTAGTGCCCCCAATACTAATGCTCCCTCTCTAGTAGAGCCCCCAATAGTAATGCCCCCTGATTAATGCCCCCAGTAGTAATGCCTCCCCCTCTGAGTAATGCCTCCCCCGAGTAATGCCCCCCGTAGTAATGCCCCCCAAGAATGCCCCCAGTAGTAATGCCTCCCCCCCTCCCCGAGTAATGACCCAGTAGTAATGCCCCCCTGAGTAATGCCCCCAGTAGTAATGCCCCCCGCCAGTAATGCCCCCAGTAGTAATGCCTCCCCCCTCCCCGAGTAATGCCCCAGATGTAATGCTCCCCCCCGAGTAATGTCCCCTATAGTAATGCCTCCCGCCAGGAATGCCCCCAGTAGGCCGCTTGCACTAAAAAAAAAATAAAGCTCATACTTACCTTAAGCTAAGCCCCGCGTCCGCTGCAGTCCGCTTGGCTGCACCTCTGCACTGTGGCAGAGACGTCATGACGTCTCTGCCATAGTGCACTGCGTGAGCCGGAAACTGGAGCTCACATGAGCTCAAGCCTCCAACTCTGGCTGCTGCTGCGGGGAGGGAGCCGGGCGCCCGCTGGTTACAGCGGGCGCCTGGTAAATGGAGCCTCCCTGTGGCACCGGGGTTAGGTTGGCCGGAGGAGGCGGAACTGGTTCCATCTCCTCCGGTCCACTTTAACCCCGATGGGTGTGTGGGCCCTTAACGTGTTGGGGCCCAGGGACGATCGCCCGTCGCCCCCCCGTTAATCCGGACCTGTTGACTTTACACTTGCTAGACTAAAACTAATGGTTTTGTAATTTATTAGGTGACGCAAAAACCTAAGTACTAGCTAACAGGAGAGGGCTACCTGTAACTCTCTCCATGCAGTTTTTTTTTTCACTTTAATATAGAGCAGACAGCATCTTCAATCTTTCTAACCGTAAATCTATTACCCCTTTTACACCAGAGCTAAAACCCGGGTTATTGCAGGGTTAACCCGGGTAACTCCTTGGTGTAAAATGGGATAGGTTTGGATTCCCGGATGGAATGACCCGGGAATCCAACCCAAGTAACTTGCAGGGTTTAACACGGGAATGACCTGTTATAACCCTGAAGTGTAAACGGTGCGATCCGGGTCACGATGACCTGGAGCGCGCCGCATGCCTGCCGATTGGTCGGCTTCAGTGGCGCTTTGAGATGACATCATCTCCAAGCATCCACTTCCCACACAGGAAGAGCTGGGTCACTGCAGACCCAGGCTCCGGTGTGACCGGCGCTGACTCGGGAATATCCTGGGTCGGCGCCGGCAAAATTCCGGGTCTGATCCAGTTTGGAACCCTGTTCCAACCCTCCGTGTCAGACCTGGAATTTAGGTATAAAAGTGGTGTATTTGTATTTCAGATCCTGTAGTGGAAAACTGTATAGCTAATCATTCATGTGTCACAATCTTCGTGACAAAGTATGACAAACCAATGTGACAGCAGCCTCAGTAAACATTACCCTAGAGGTGGATGTATACATACAATTTCTTAGTAAGGTGACTAAATGATGGATAAATACTTGTTTAAACAGTCAAATAGCAGCATTGAGTTTATCTACTCTGGCTAATCAGACATGACAGGCAGTAGTGTCGTCTGTTTTTTGAGTGGCTGACTTTTTCCCTCTCATCAGTGGTGCGAATAAGGGGGTACAACAAGTACTAGGGCCAAGTCTCTGTGGGGGCCCAGACCTGCCATAGGTGCAGCTATGGATAGGATAAATCTACGTCACTGAAATCTAGAGACTGTAAGTAATGGTGAGTGAACCACTTGTGATAGCAGGTAGGTTATTCACTATTTTGATGTTCAAACTTAAACATTCACAAACCCGGTTATGTTGTGGGCTCTAATTCAGGTATGTATTGGCTTTAGAACAAGGTATGATTTTTTTAATCACTTTGTGAACCGTTTATAGTAGGGGTGTGCACTGGCCACTTTTCGTGTTTTGTGTTTTGGTTTTGGATCTGGATCTTTCTTCGTATTTTGGATCTGGATTGGTTTTGCCAAAACCACCCTTCCGTGTTTTGGGTTCTGGGTTTTGTGTTTTGGATCTGTATTTTTTTGAAAAAAAGCATAAAAACAGCTAAAATCACAGAATTTGTGGGTTTTCTGCTCCTATGCTATTATTAACCTCAATAACCTTAATTTCCACTCATTTCCAGTCTATTCTGAACACCTCACAATAGTGTTTTTATGTCCAAAAGGTTGCACCGAGGTAGCTGGATGACTATGCTAAGCGATACGAGTGGGCGGCACAAACACGTGGCACATCTAGGAGTGACACTGCAGTGGCAGACAGGATGGCAGTTTGAAAAACTAGGCCCCAAACAGTACATAATGCAAAGAAAAAAAAGAGGTGCAAGATGGAATTGTCCTTGGGCCCTCCCACCCACCATTATGTTGTATAAACAGGACATGCACACTTTAAAAAACCAATAATTTCAGCGCCAGGGTCTGCCACACAACTGTGGCTGAAATGATTGGTTCATTTGGGCCCCCACAAATAAGCTGGCAATTAATCTGTCCCTGCACAAACTGGCTCTACAGAGGCAAGATGTCGTCCTCATCCTCCTCATCCACCGATTCTTCACCCTCTTCAGTGTTGTGTACATCCTCACAGAGTATTAATTCGTCCCGGCTGGAATCCACCACCACAGGTCCCTCTGTACGTTCTGGAGGCTGGTCTCCCTGGAAAAGTTGATAATTCATTTTTATGAACATCATCTTCTCCACATTTTGCGGAAGCAACCTCCTACACCTTTCGCTGACAAGGTTCCCGGCTGCACTAAACACTATTTCGGAGTACACACTGGAGGGGGGACAACTCAGTTAAAATAGAGCCAGTTTGTACAGGGGCCTCCAAATTGCCTCTTTTTACTGCCAGTACAGGTATGGACTGTCTGACATCCCTACTTGGATGCTGTCACCAATGTAATCCTCCACCATTCTGTCAGTGGTGACAGTATCATATACAGTGACAGTAGACATGTCAGAAATTGTTGGTACGTCCTTCAGTCCGGACCAGATGTCCAAACCGGCCCTTGACTTATGACACAGGTGCACGCTTGGCGCTGCTGCTGTGTTAATGCATGTGCGGCTACTGCGCATACATTTAGCACACAAACACAGAAAAAAAAGAATTGTTTATTTTTTGTGGAGGGCACTTTGGGGGTTACACCACCCTTTAACAGACTTATGGAACACAGGCGCACGCTTGGCGCTGCTCCTTTGTTGTTGCAAGTACAGTGCACACAATTAACAAACACAGAAGAAAATGTTTTATTTTTGTTGGAGTGCACTTTGGGGGTTACACCACCCTTTAACAGACAGACGCACGCTTGGCGCTGTTGCTTTGAGAATGCAGGTGCGGCTATAGCCCACACAATTCACAAAGACAGAAAAAAAGGAAGAATTTTTTATTTTTTGTGGAGCGCACTTTGGGGGTTACACCACCCTTTAACAGACAGACGCACGCTTGGTGCTGCTGCTTTGAGGATGCAGGTGCAGCTACTGCACATACATTTCACACACAAACAGAAAAAAAGATTATTTTATTTTTGTTGGAGCGCACTTTGGGGGTTACACCACCCTTTAATAGACAGACACACGCTTAGCGCTGCTGCTTTGAGGATGCAGGTGGGGCTACAGCCCACACAATTCACAAAGACATCACCCTTTAACAGACAGACGCACATTTGGCGCTGCTGCTTTGAGGATGCACGTACAGTGCACACAATTCAGTGCTACAGAAGAAAATGTTTTATTTTTGTTGGAGTGCACTTTGGGGGTTACACCACCCTTTAACGGACAGACGCATGCTTGGCGCTGTTGCTTTGAGGATGCACATACAGTGCACACAATTCACAAACCCTTTAACAGAAGAGCCAGCCGGCCCTTTACTTATGACACAGGTGCACGCTTGGCGCTACTTTGTTGATGCACGTACGGCTACTGCGCACACAATTCACAAACACAAAAATAATTTTTTTTGAATTTTTTTTGGAGTGCACTTTGTGGGTTACAGCACCCTTTAACGGAGAAGCCAGCTGGCCGTTTACTTGTGACACAGGCGCACGCTTGGCACTGCTCCTTTGTTGATGCACGTGCAGCCGCAGTGCACACAATTCACAAACACAAAAAAAAAGTTTTTATTTTTTTGGAGTGCACTTTGGGGGTTACAGTACCCTTTAATGGACAAGCCAGCTGGCCCTTGATTTATTACACAGGCGCACGCTTGGCGCTACTTTGTTGATGCACGTGCGGCTACTGAGCACACAATTCACAAACACAGAAAAAAAAAATCATTTTTTTGGGATGCACGTTGGGGGAGCACCCCTGATGCACAGATCAGCCCCTGGACAACACTACAGTACCCCTCTAGGACTATAGCCTTTATGGGACACTGCACAACACAGTCCAGCCAGCCCCTATAGACTTTGGAGTGGACACAGCCCCTATGGACAACTGACTGCACAACACAGCCCAGCCAGCCCCTATGACAGCAGCACAACACAGCCCAGCCAGCCCCTATGGACAACAGCAGCACAACACAGCCCAGTCAGCCCCTATGGACTGAGTGGTCACAGCCCCTATGGACAACAGCAGCACAACACAGCCCAGCCAGCCCTAGCTCCCACCCTCCCTCTTCACTGTCCACAGCCGGAGTGAGAAATGGCGCCGACGTGGGGACCTTTTATAGAATCCAAAACCCGCGAGATCCGGAAGGCGGGATGATGACGTTTTGCCTTGATTTCAGATCTGAGTCAGGCGGGACAAGTCGAGCCTGACTCGGATACGGCTCGGATCGGGGGGGAAATCTGAACCCTCTCATCCCTAGTTTATAGTAATAGGTCATCCATAGTATGTTCATAATCTCATAAAGTTTTATTAATAAAATAGCTATAAAGACATAGGTATGGTAATACCTTTAGAAAAGAAGGGCATATATGCAAATTGTAGTTTTAAAAAAAAAGACAATGGGGTCTATTCATTATCACTTCATTTCTACAAAAGCAGGTGAAAATGAACATTACATTTTGGGACCATTCATCATAAAGGTAATGCAGGAGACATCACAGATATCTCCTTCTTACCTTTCTCTTCCGATGTGGCCCGCTGTCCCAATACACTAGTATGGGGACCTAAATTCATCAAGCTCCGAAAATACGATATTTTCGGAGCTTGACTCAGAGAGCATTCGCCATCTTCAGATGGCGTTTGCTCCTACACGCCCACGCCTTTGCTATAGGAAGGAGTCCCAGATTGCGAAGAGGGATCCTTTTGGATTCCCCTGTCCCTGTCTGGCTCCTTCCGCCGGATGGGGGGGCTTTGTGTGTCGGTGTGAACTCTAGCAGTAGCCCAAGCGGGCTCCGATAATTAACATAATGAATAGACCCCAATATCATATAATTAGAGATGTGCGGTTTGGTTTCTGTGACAACCAAACACACCTGAACTTGGGGGTTCCGAGTTGAACAGAGCCCCAGCTCGGGTTTTCCCACCAAGCTCAGATCCAAAAACAAGGCAAAACGTCATCTTCCCGGCATCAGATCCTACATGTTTTGGTTTGAATATTAAAGTTCCTCCCTCGTAATAGGGCACCACTTCACACAGGAGACCAGAGGAAGAGGGTGTGTTACTGGGCTGCAGCACTGTGGGGCACTAAAAAATGCCATTTGAAAAGTGGACTGGAGCACTTTGCTAAAAAAGCCTAGTGGGGCACCTTGTCATTAAAAAAAAAACTATTGTCAACACTGTGTTAAAGGGGCACTGTATGTAGAGGCACTGTGGACTGTGGGCTGCTGCCCTGTGAGGCACTAAAAAATGCTATTAGGAGTGGGCTAGAGCACTGTGTTAAAGCCTACAGGGGCACTTTTTCACTTAAAAAAACCCTCCAATTTCTTTTTTTTTTTTTTAAAAGCCATTAGGGGCTTTGTGTTTAACTTAAGAGTCACTGGGCCTCATTCAGAGGCGGTCGGAGGATGCAAGCGGTCGCTCAGAAACTGGGCGGCCACTTGCATCCTGACCGCCCGCCTCTGTTGCGGTCGTTAGGCTGTGGGTGTCAGACACCATTGCGACCATCGGGGCTTACGACGAGACCCTAGAGTAGGGTCTCACTTGTCGTAAGCCCCGGAGAGCTTCTGGCTCTGTCTGAGCCGGAAGCTCTCCACTGACATCACTAGTGATGTCAGTGGGGCCTCCCCCAAATGGCAGGCATTCCCATAGGAACACCTCCGTTTGGACTGCCACCCCCCCCGGCCCGCCTTCCAAACGGGGCGAGCTGTCAATCAACATCGACAGCTCGCCCCCTTTGGAAAGAGACCCGCTACGACCAGCGCTGTCGGTCGTAATGGGTCTCGCGCATGCGCATGAGGGAGCCGGCTCCCTCGTGCGCATGCGCACTGGCAAAACATCGAGGTGGCCGTGCAGTCGTAGACCGTACGGCCGCCTCTGAATAAGCTCCACTGTGTAATAAAAAATAATGCCATAGGAGCACTGTGAGGCACTGTGTTGTGTGTTAAAAAAATATTTAAATAAAACTGTTGTATAAAATATAACATAATTAGGGCACAACCATTACTATGAGCGCTGTGAGTTGATATGGATCAGTCGTTAGAAGAGCAGGGGTAGCAACACAGTACTAGTGCTGCAGCTGCTTCCTGCAGTCATGATATTGCTTCAACATCTACTAAAAGTGCTCCAGGGCAAATAAAGTTTAAGAAGGGATCCTGAAAGTTAAACAATATTTCACAATGTTAAAGAAAACATCGCCTCTAATAATAAAGGGAAAATTTACTGTCAAAAAACGCAAAATTCCCAACATTACATACACCACACAGTGGCAAGGAAAGGCTCAGGCCATGGCCTTCCTTTGTGAGTGGTGGTCCTGCTAGTGATGTTTCTATTGCGGAAGTCTGGGCCAAACACAGTCAGTAAAACCGAGCCTCAGTTTGTGTCTTCCCGCCAAGCTTGGATCCCAAAACTAGGCAAAACATCATCTTCCTGATGTCAGAACCCACGTGTTTTGGATTGCATATTAAAATCCCTCCCTTGTGATAGGGCGCTCTTTTCACACAGGAGACCGGAGAGAGAGGGTGCGGGACTGGGCTGCAGCACTGCGAGGTAAATGTCATTTGGAGCAGTGGACTGGGGCATATGTTGACAGATAGTATATATTATTGTACCTTAGAGTGTTATTTTGAATCCTGCAATGCCATCCATTTTGGATGCTTGTTTTTTAATAGTGTTTTCCATTTCTGTAATTTTTTTAAATAGTTATAACAACACTGTATTCAATCAATTAATCAATACTTTGACTGGCTTCCACTAAATACTCCTCCTCTATTCACCCGTGCTGACCTCAGGCCTCTGATCTAGTTCTTGATTAATGAAAACATTCTATAGCATCATATAGTTGATTTAAAACTACCATCCTGTCTGCCACTGCAGTGCTACTCTGTTTCCTAGATGTGCTATATATTTTTTTTTAAACTGCCATGTGTTTGTGCCATTGCTCTGTCTCTCAGTTTAGCCAGTCAGCTCTCTGCAGCCTTTGGCTGGAAATTAATGTTATTGAGGTTACTAATACTATAGGAACAAAAATAGCGAAAATCATGTAATTTGGGCCTGTTTTATAATTTTTGGAAAAAAAAAAAAACAGATCCTTACGACATCTAGTCGGGATCTTCACCATTGGGCCTTTCACTGTCGGTATTTGAACGGGCTACTCAGCCGCCGGCATCTCTTACCGATTCCATCTAAAACATCATGATGAATTAGAACCAAAACCAAAACACGGGGGGGCGGAGTTCTATATATAATCTATGAACCAACAAATCAATAAGACACATAAAAAATCATATAAAGAATAACAAAAACACTTTACGATATAGTTTTGTGTTTCAAATAATATCCTCAGAATGAAGTTCCTTTGAGATGAAATGTGTTGAAAATGTGCTGGACACCTTTCACCACATCTGGTTCCATTCAAGACACCTTATTTTGGGTCTATACGGATACACTTGTTTTAATCTTTCCTGATATATGCACCTTTGTCATGTTTGTTGTGCTAAACACGTTTTTGCACCATTTGTGTCACTTTCTCTTTTCACTTGGACCACACGGAGATGACCTTGCTGTACAGTTTCCATTGTTGCTGACCATCACATACAGTACAGTAATTTTACACAGATAAGCGTATTAATAATACATATTTGCAACTGCACGTGTGCAAAATTCTGAAATCTCCTGCGGCGCTTGTGATACCATGAGTGTACGCACAAAAGTGCTATTGCGATCAGACTGTATCAGAAGTGTGCAGAACACTGATGGGTGTTTATGGGAGGTGGATTACTACTCAGTCCCAGTAGTTAGATTCTTTTCAGTAGTTCAATTGATATCATCTTTATCCTCTAATAAAAGCTGGATTGGCATATCTATAAACACATCATTTTTTATTAATGTCTCTCTGTGGTGTCTATTTATTAATCAGGTAATCCCTTGCCCTGGCATTTTGGAGGTCTATCACTAGTTAACTCCTACTCTATTTGAACATAATATTGCCACACCTCTCTGTTCACTGGGCACATCCACTTTGACAGATGGTTACATCCCTTCAGCGGGCCCTTACTATTGCAATTCCCTGGTGGACCTTTATGCCCCTGTCTGACACTGTGTAAGTGTAGATGTTTGTGGTTGTAAGCAGGTGATGATTGTTGTGTCAAAATAAAATAAAGTGCGCACGCTGGCTACAACCATTTACGAGACTGGACATGCAACCAAAATACCAGACTGGACATCTCTAGTACCAGCTGCTCCCGATAACCCAATGGGCTGATCATGAACCCCAATTTATCAAACATAGTATGTGGTGATATTTTCCCCTTAACCTGGAAAACATGGGCATCTTCATTATGTACATCGCGCACGACAGATGCCTCCTGGTGGTGCACACATGGTTAAAGGAACTTAAACACAGGCGTCATCCTCTGGACAGCCCAGACCCACTGGTGAACAGCCATGAGAAGTGGTTGAATGAAGTCAAGCACTTCAGCCTACACTCAGCCACCTCCACTCTCTCCTGCACTTCTGCCACAATTGCTACAGGCCTCCAAGGAAGATTTGATCAATAATGAGGAGCACAGGGATTACTAATCAGGTACAGACAAAAGTCTATTACCCCTTTAAACTTAGCTGGAGGAATTTCTGTCATAGCCTCTGTTATAGCTATTGTCAAAATGGAATTATATGTATAGAAATCAGATTTATCTTATATAGGTGATAGACTATCTGCTCTTGAGTCATATAAAGAAAAATCTTTGAACAGACTCTTATTATAAGTTGGTTGCATGATCAGGCTCTTATTATAAGTTGGTTCCAAATGCAGCACAATTAATAAACATGCAAAATAACTGGACAATTCTACATTAAATAAATCAATAAAAAAATGCATTGTTACAGCGCAACTTACATTTAAGTAACCAGGAGGTGAGAGAGTGAGAAAGAGAGAGGAGGGAATGTATCAAATCTTGGAGAGAGATGATGTGAAGAAGTTGTCCATAGCAACCAATCAACTTCTGTCATATTATAGACTGCGCCAGTGGTCGAAGTGGGGCGGTATACGGCGGTATGACATACCGCCACTTCCCACTTAATTTTAGCCGCAGAAAAGAATGCACCAGCGCTGGGATGCATATGGCATCCCAGCGCTGGAACAGCGGCGGAAATGTGTAGAGATGTGTCCCGCAGGGGACACATCTTGAGCGGCGGCAGCGGACACGCTGGCATGTAGCCAGGACAAAGCATCCGGTCCCGGCTACAGTCAGCACACACTGGCCGCCAGCCAATCGCAAGGCTCGCGGCCACAAGCCAATCACGGGGCTCGCAGCCGCCAGCCAATCACGGGGCTCGCTTCTGCCAGCCAATCACAGGGCTCGTGGCCGCCAGCCAATGAGAAGCTGCCAAGTGGCAGCTTCTCATTGGCTCGCACAACTGCACCAGCAACGTGAGACCCGGTGTTCCTGAGTCCTTGCAGCTCCGTCCCAGCAGCGCACTGAGCGCAGGACAGAGGTAAGTAGTGAGAGGGAATAGAGAGAGGGGAGGATGTGAGAGGGAATAGAGAGAGGGGCAGACAGAGGGAGGCAGGCAGTTAGTATTGTAGGGGGTGACAGAGAGGGAATTAGTGAAAAGGGCAGGAAGTGAGAGAGGGGAGCAGGCAGGGAGAGAGTGGTGGGGGGGTGAGACGTACAATGGGGTGATATGGAAGCAGGAGCCCAAGGGGAGGGGGGGGGGGGGGAAGAGATTCATTCGCCATACCCCCACCTCTAAATTCCCACTTTGAGCACTGGACTGCGCTAGATAAATGGTAGCTAGAAACTGATTGGTTGCAATGGGCACAAGAGAAAGAAGGATAGACAGAGAGAGAAAAAGAGAAGGAAGAGAAACCCAGCAGAAGAAGAGAGGGAGAGAGAGACAGGTGAGGAAGAGGGAGAGAGTAGAACTGGGGAGGCAGAGACAGACAAGTGAGGGAGAGAGGGGCAGAGGGGGAAAAGAGAGAGATAGGGGTGGGATGGGAGAAGAAAGAAAACCCTGCAATGCCTGACACAATAGCTAGTGACCTTGCAAATGGCATGTCCAAAATACTAGTTATATTATATAGTACTCTGAATTCAGACATCATTTTATTGGTGGCCATACTGTATACTGGCAGTGATTCAACTATTGTAGCTATGTGATATTACAAAATAAAAGGTAATATAAAACAATGACAATTACAAAAAGTAAATATATACCTGATGAATAACACATGTATGGGATCTATTTTATATAATGTTTGGAATTTACAGTTTTTCAGTTAATGGGCTTTCATGAGATGTTGAGCATCATGAATAAAATATCCTAAAAAACAATCAATAATTAAAGCCTTTGTTTCTCCATAACTCTCCTGCTATTCCCATCCCCACATTGTTGTTTAATAGGAAGGAGAAGGAGGGTGAAGTGCTTCTGTCTGTGATATAATCACTGAGAAATAGCAATTTTGTTTTTGGTGATTTTGGAACTCTCTGGATAACGTTAAGCTCGTACCTTTATATACCAGAGCATATGTAAAACATGCAAGGTAGACACAATAAATGCAGATGCAAAAAAGGGTAGAATGGACCTTTCTCACTAGTTAGACTACAACAATGTATTGGGAAAAGGGCAGACCTGAAACAAGAGGAGTGTGGCTCAGAGTGGAGATTGGACAGTATAGCAGAGGCTGAATTAAGGACAGTATAGGAGAGGCTGAATTAAGGACATTATAGGAGAGGCTGAATTAAAGAGGTATGATTTTACAGACTGTTTACAGGCTAGCAGAGAGCTTGTAGGAAATTCAATAAGTCAACAGCAACAAGGGATAAGTCTTGCATCTGGGAGTAAGATGTGCTTTTCAGAGTGGAGGTGAGGTGCAGGTCAGAGGAAGACCTAAGGAGGCTTGAAGATATTTAAAGATGAGCTTTTCAATGTACGAAGGGTTGTGATATGAGGGTTAGTAAAGTGAATTGGATTCTGGAGGTTATAATGAGCTAGTGCAGGGATTTGCAGAGTGTTGGGCCAGATGTGGAGTGGTGAATGAAGAATATTGTGTTGCTGCAGTATGAAGGTTGTAATAAAAGAGGGATAGAGGGGATGAGGGAAATGACAAGTAGGAGGAGGTTGCAGTACATAAATACAGAATTTGGTTGCATTTTGGATAAGGAAATGGCGTGTTCAAGCAATATTTCAAGGTGGAGGCAGGGGCGTCACAGGGTCTGGTGACTCCTGGTACGCACTCTGACTATCTCTGCACACTGGAGGCGTGACCTAAAATAAATGGGAGTGGCCTCATGGGGATCCTGATGACTTTACTCCGGGAGCAGCCCAGCATCGCCGGAGATGTTGGGCTGCGGAAACTGGGCTGTCAGCACTGTCGGCTCCTCGGGAGACTGTCACACTACAGCACCTGGCTCCTATCACTGCAGAGGAGCCAGCATTTTGGTGTCACCCCCACAAAGGGTGACGCCCAGGTGCATCCGCACCCCCCTCATGACGCCACTGGTGGAGATGAAAATATAGGTTGGAGTTGACCCTAGAAAAACCTGGAGAAGTGACCCTTAGAGGTTTCTGTAAGCAGATGATTGATCACTTTGTGAAGGCAATCTCACTGGGGGTGATTGCAGAGAGTCAGTAAGTGACAAGAGAAAAGCAGGGTAGATGGTTGTATAGAAGTTACTCAAATAGTTTGAAGGCAAAGGGAAGGTGAGAAATAAGTGTTGGGAATATGTATATACTGGTTTGTAGGTGTAGCAGAGTTCCAGTGCACACCAAAAGATGCCCTGAGACAATGAACAGCCCAATTGCTTAACCAGTGGAGTTTTATTTGTGTTATACAGTATGAGATACAGCCATAATCAGTGTTATACACTGGTTTGATGGAGCGGAACTTGAGTGGAGCAGGGTGATATACAGCTCAACAGCCGGTGAGTGTATCTGGTGACCTAGTAGTGGTACAGGGATGCTGGAAAGCATTGTGGTGTTGGTGATATCGGAGTCTCTTTTGAGCTAAGTGGGAGTCTACTGTCTCCTGTTGTGACACTCAACATAGTGACAAGATGGAGCCATGCATACGCAATAGCTAAGTCTGGCAGCCGTCGTAGAACGCGTAATCAAACCTCCCTGGAGGAAGAAAATGAAGTTTTTTCAGTAGCGCTCTCCACTTTTAACCCACCCCCTCATTACAAGCTACTCCATGTTACACAAGCATTCACTCAAAGCTTTTCTGTAGCAACCTGTAAAAGAAAGAGTGTTAAGCACATAATAAAACATCAACATAACACGTGACTCTGATCCAATCTTCTTGGTAGACACATCTGCAAGAGTCTCCTCACTGACAGCATGGGCCATAACAACAGTCTTTCAACCCACAAACTCAGAAATGCTGTCACTCTCACAATTCTTGATGTCTTCCTCACTTGTGAACATTTAAATCTGGCAAATTCTCTTTGCCTTTCTTGGATTTCGATTCATACCAATCAGACTTAATTTCCACTTCTGAATGTCTTGAGGCTTATTCAGGGCCGGATTAATAATGGGGCTGATGGAGCTACAGCTCCAGGCCCACCATCAGAATAGGCCCACACACAGAAGCATTTAGTGTGTGCTGCATTAGACAGGAATTAGAAAAGCTACAACAGCCTGTCATGTGCCACCCGAGGCCCCGCCCCCCGGCCGCGCACCCCCCTCTCCCGCCCCACGCCCTGATCAAATGCTGAATGCATAAACATTAATACGGCGCATGGAGGGTTTCACTAGCCCTCCCAGCGCTGCTTACAACCAGCGATATTGACTTGGCAGCAGCGCCGCCTCCGTGCCATGTGACATCACTGCGCGCACGTCACACGGGTGCCGCCGGCTACCACCGTGACTTGAAGCAGCCCTGCCTCGGCTGTGTCCAGTTGTCTACCAGACTAGAACAGGCAAGCTCTCCAGCACAACTGAACAGCTCAGTGAAGGTGGCCTGGCAGCAGCAGTCTTTAGGTGAGGTGCTTTTCAGTCCTGCTAGCCCAGGCTGCCTGGTTGCTGCTATATAGCAGTATGAATTGTACACAGTCTTAGTTACTATATTATATATAACTATATATTTATATATACTACAAATAATTATGTTTACACATGTGTATGTATAGAGAGAGATACACTATATATATTAGGGGTGTGCACCGGCCACTTTTCGTGTTTTGTGTTTTGGTTTTGGCTCTGGATCTTTCTTCGTGTTTTGGATCTGGATTGGTTTTGCCAAAACCACCCTTCGGTGTTTTGGGTTCTGGGTTTTGGATCTGTATTTTTTTTTTAAAAAGCATAAAAACAGCTAAAATCACAGAATGTGTTGATTTTTCTGCTCCTATGCTATTATTAACCTCAAAAACCTTAATTTCCACTCATTTCCAGTTTATTCTGAACACCTCACACCTCACAATAGTGTTTTTATGTCCAAAAGGTTGCACCGAGGTAGATGGATGACTATGCTAAGCGACACGAGTGGGCGGCACAAACACGTGGCCCATCTAGGAGTGACACTGCAGTGGCAGACAGGATGGCAGTTTGAAAAACTAGGCCCCAAACAGTACATAATGCAAAGAAAAAAAAGAGGTGCAAGATGGAATTGTCCTTGGGATTATGTTGTATAAACAGGACATGCACACTTTAACAAACCAATAATTTCAGCGCCAGGGTCTGCCACACAACTGTGGCTGAAATGATTGGTTCGTTTGGGCCCCCACAAAACAAGCTGGCAATTAATCTGGCCCTGCACAAACTGGCTCTACGGAGGCAAGATGTCATCCTCATCCTCCTCATTCACCGATTCCTCACCCTCTTCAGTGTTGTGTACATCCTCATCCTCACAGAGTATTAATTCGTCCCCGATGGAATCCACCACCACAGGTCCCTCTATACGTTCTGGAGGCTGGTCTCCCTGGAAAAGTTGATAATTCATTTTTATGAACATCATCTTCTCCACATTTTGTGGAAGCAACCTCCAACGCCTTTTGCTGACAAGGTTCCCGGCTGCACTAAACACTATTTCGGAGTGCACACTGGAGGGGGGGCAACTCAGGTAAAATAGAGCCAGTTTTTGCAGGGGCCTCCAAATTGCCTCTTTTTCCTGCCAGTACATGTACGGACTGACTGACATGCCTACTTGGATGCTGTCACCGATGTAATCCTTTAACAGACAGACGCACGCTTGTCGCTGCTGCTTTGAGGACAGTATCATATGCAGTGACAGTAGACTTGTCAGAAATTGTTGGCACGTCCTTCAGTCCGGACCAGATGTCCAAACCGGCCTTTGACTTATGACACAGGCGCACGCTTGGCGCTGCTACTGTGTTGGTGCACGTGCGGCTACATTGCACACAAGTCACAAACACATAAAAAAAATAGTTTTATATTTTTTGGAGCACTTTGAGGGTTACACCACCCTCTAACAGACAGACGCACGCTTGTCGCTGCTGCTTTGAGGATGCAAGTGCGGCTACAGCCCACACAATTCACAAAGACAGAAAAAAAAGAAGAATTTTTTATTGTTTGTGGAGCGCACTATGAGGGTTACATCACCCTTTAACAGACAGACGCACGCTTGTCGCTGCTGCTTTGAGGATGCAGGTGGAATCTAGACGGGATTTGGAACCGGGGACACACTACCTCCATCAATTGTCTAAATCCCACTGCACTAATGGCGGATACCGGAGGCACGTCTAACACCAACATAGCAGTCAAGGCCTCAGTTATACGTTTTGCTTCAGGATGACTGCTGTCGTACTTCATCCTCCTCGCTAAGGACTGTTGGAGGGTCAATTGTTTAGTAAAAGTAGTGGTGTTCCTACTTCCTCTCTGGGATGATGAACAACTCCCAGCAGCAGCAACAGCACTAGGAGGAAATGGTTCTTGATCTTTCCCTATTTTATTTTTATCGGAGTAAGTTTGGTCCTCCATTTATGTTACATTGATATATACGTGCGGCTAAGGCGCACACAAACACAGACAATAATTTTTTATTTTTGCTGGAGAGTAGTGCACTTTGTGGGTTACACCACCCTTTAAGAAATGAGCCAGCCGGCTCTTTACTTATGGGACACAGGCGCACGCTTGGCGCTGCTCCTTTGTTGATGCACGTGCGGCTACAGTGCACACAATTCACAAACACAGAAAATATTTTTTTATTTTGTTTGGAGTGCCCTTTGGGGGTTACAGCACCCTTTAGCGGTCAATCCAGCCGGCCCTTTACTTACGACACAGGCGCACGCTTGGCACTACTTTGTTGATGCATGTGCGGCTACTGCGCACACAATTCACAAACACAGAAAATATTTTTTAATTTTGTTTGGAGTGTACTTTGGGGGTTACAGCACCCTCTAGCGGTCAATCCAGCCGGCCCTTTATTTATGGGACACAGGCGCACGCTTGGCACTACTTTGTTGATGCACGTGCGGCTACTGCGCACACAATTCACAAACACAAAAAAATTTTTTTTTTTATTTTGTTTGGAGTGCCCTTTGGGGGTTACAGCACCCTTTAACGGACAAGCCAGCCGGCCTTTTACTTATGGGACACAGGCGCACGCTTGGCGCTGCTCCTTTGTTGATGCACGTGCAGCCACAGTGCACACAATTCACAAACACAGAAAAAATATTTATTTTTTTTTGCACTTGGGGGGAGCACCCCTGATGGATAGAGCACCCCCTGGACAACACTACAGCACCCCTTTAGGACTGGGACACTGCACAGGACTTTGGAGTGGACACAGCCCCTATGGACAACTGACTGCACAACACAGTCCAGCCAGCTCCTATGGACTTTGAAGTAGTGGACACAGCCCCTATGGACAACAGCAGCACAGCGCAGCACAGCACAGCACAACACTACAATGCACTACACTACACTACACTGCCCAGCCAGCCGTAACTCCCACCCTCCCTCTTCACTGTCCACAGCCGAGTGAGAAAATGGCGCCGACGCGGGTACCTTATATAGGGTCCAAAACCCACGAGACCCGGAAGGCGGGATGATGACGTTTTGCCTCGATTTCAGATCCGAGTCAAGGCGGGAAAAGTCGAGCCTGACTCGGATCGGCCTCGGATCGGGGGGGCTCGGGCGGATTCGGATTTCAGAAATCTGAACCCGCTCACCCCTAATATACCTGTATATATCTATATATGTAGTATTTAATATATATTGGTACATACATATTTGTGTATATCTATATATAGATATGTATGCATAACAATACATAATATTAACTATAATGAAAAAAAAAAAAAAATCGCCCTAAATAATAATAATAATAGTACCGGGTGCCTGCACAGTCAATAATGCATATACTTCTCAAATGGTGCAGCAGTCCTGGATATCACAGACATCCCAATGACAACGGCATAAATGGCAACGTTTCACTGTAGATCTCTTTGTTATCCTGATGAAAGTGCAGCACGATTAAAATTAGGCCGTTGTTATCGTGATGTCTGTGATATCTAGGAGTGCCGCACCATTTGGGAAGTTTAGAATACATACTGTGACACTGTTAGGTTAGGGGGTCCCTCTCCTGGGTAGAGGACTCCTTCCTTACACACACACACAGCAGCAGGGAAGCAGCACACCAGTCTGGATGCAAGTACAAGCTGTTCGGCGCCAGTCTTTATTGTACAATGTCAGAAATAACACAAAGAAAACATAAACGTAAATCCTAGCCCTGTCGGGGCACTAACTTCACAGGTAGTTCCCTCACTACCAGAACCTGGCAGGGCCTAATGCCCTCGCCAGCAACAAAGCACAGCACACTACTCACAGTTAGGTTTTCCAAGTGTCTCTGAGCAAACTCCCTGTCTGCTCTCCCAGGTGAGACAATCAGCCCTCAACACACTAGGCTTATATTGGCCACTCTCAGGTGGGAACCCAATCAAGCCTGTTACCAGGCTAAGAGAACCAAAACCTGGAGTGGCCGTGGGTGGAGCCCTCCCTCTCCTCTCACCCACAACCCCCAGGTCCCAAACCGGCTTTTCAAAAAACCGAAACTCAAGCCTGCTATACTGCAGACTTTCTCCTGGGGGTTTAAAACACAAAAGACAGGAATCTGGGACAAATGTACCTGCCACAGACCACTTTACCAGTGATCCTATCACAATACATATATATATATATATATATATATATATATATAGTGTATGTGTGTGTATATATATACATACAGTATATATATATATATATTAGGGGTGAGCGGGTTCGGATTTCTGAAATCCGAACCCCCCCGAGCCCCCCCGATCCGAGTCCGATCCGAGTCAGGCTCGACTTTTCCCGCCTGACTCGGATCTGAAATCGAGGCAAAACGTCATCATCCCGCCTTCCGAGTCTCGCGGGTTTTGGATCCTATATAAGGTACCCGCGTCGGCGCCATTTTCTCACTCGGCTGTGGACAGTGAAGAGGGAGGGTGGGAGTTAGGGCTGTGTAGTGTAGTGTAGTGTAGTGTAGTGTAGTGCTGCTGTTGTCCACTACTTCAAAGTCCATAGGGGCTGGCTGTGTTGTGCTGTGCTGCTGTTGTTAATAGGGGCTGTGTCCACTACTTCAAAGTCCATAGGGGCTGGCTGGACTGTGTTGTGCAGTCAGTTCTCCATAGGGGCTGTGTCCACTCCAAAGTCCTGTGCAGTGTCCCATACCTAAAGGGGTGCTGTAGTGTTGTCCAGGG